>JANAVB010002937.1:0-175000 GCA_029216955.1 Iris pallida
CTGCATGAAGATCGGCCACATCAAAGTAGATTGTACATTAGCTAGAAAGGAGAACCGCTATGAGCAATCATACAAAAAAGATCGTCATCTCATAAGAATGCTACCACAAGCATATGGTGTGAAAGTGAAGCAAGCAATTTCAAAGAAGAAGAGACCTCATCAAGCTACAATTATATTCTCAATGGCATTATCTAATGAGGTACAAGGTAACCCTCTTTATGAAGAGAGTGAATATTCTTATGATGAGTTATCTGATGCTTTCAGTGATCTATTGGAAGAACGCAAGAAAGTATTAGATAAGTATAAGAAAGCTAGAAATAATATTCTAGTCTATAAGCGTGAGAATGAAAAGCTTACTTGCTTATTGAATGATGCTAGAAAAACTTTTACTTCTGATAATTCTACTGACATTTCCATACTTGAGTTTAGATTGCATGAGGCACTTGATTGTATTGAAAAAAACCCTCAAGATAATGCTAAACTGAAGGAGGAGTTAGAATTAGAAAAGAAGAAGTATTCTATTGGTTCATGTAGAATTGATGCTCTTTCTGCTAAATATGATGAGATCTGTGCTAACTCTAAAAAGTTAGAAATTAGACTAGAAAAGCAGGTAGTACAACCTATGACTCAGTCTAACACAAGACACGACACATCACAAAGTCACACACGACAGATCTTTTACAAAGAAAGCAAGCAAAGCTAAAGCTTCACGTAACCATGCATTCTATTACAAGTATTCACGTACATCATATCACACCACTGTACGTTCTCATACTGCTGGACCTAGGACTAATATTAATACTTTCTGTCATTATTGTGGTATGAATGGACACATTTCTAATCATTGTCAGATTAGAAAGCTAGTTGATATGAACTTCTGCAAATAGATTCCCAAAGCTAACAAATGTGGATCCAAGTACTAGATACCAAAGTCTTCACCTAATATTTCAGGTGGAGTTACTTATGCTAAACCATAGAACCATGGAGCATGTTGGTGATTGCGTAGCTACAATGGTCATCTTCCACGCAATTACACCAACATATGTGTGGTCACTAGAACCACTTTGGTAACATGCTTCCTAAATAGTTTTTAATATCTAGCAAATAGTTTTTAATATCTAGCATGTTCTTATTGATGTCTTACTATTAGCTCTCATTGATATCTTTTAATTGTTTACCATCTATGTGAGTTATAATCCTAGCATGATTAGTTGGTTAGCTTAAATGATAAGTTCACACTATATAGTTTTTTTACTCATTTTCTATTAATGTGACACATTTATCTATGTATGCTCTTTACTCTTAGTCTTTATCTATGAAGCTGCATACCACTCTAGTACATAGAGCTTAAGTTTCTGAGTTAATGTATTTTTGACTCCGTCTTTAATATTTCTGTAATTCTTACCGATTTGTCTTTAACATGTTATGTTTACTTTAATCGATATTTTGTGAGTATATGTGTACAGCACAAATCTCCTTTTACTTGAAAAGTATATACATATATTTTATGTTAACCTTGTGCTTGCATAATATATTCACTATTGATTCTCATATTTTATTTTGATTAACTTCTTATTAATAAATTACACCATTGCCTAATAAAGCATATTTATTATTTTTTTCATCTTGTGATATATTTCTTTTAGTGCTCATTAAGGATACATGAATATTTCATTATCATTTATATATTTCTTATACTGATATATTTTTGTATAAATATCTTTATGGAGGAATATTGAGTTTAGCTCAAGTTCTAGATTATTTTAAAAGTATTTAATTATACTTGTTATCTTCAAACTTGCGCTTACCTCATACTTTAGCTATTGATTTCTTTGAACAAATTTGTGTTCTTTTCTTTATGAGCTTCTTCATCAAAGCCACTTTTAAATGACATTTTTCTTGGCTTTTTGGTTGTCATTTTGGATACATGAATCGTATTTAATTTATATTTGAATTATTTTATGTATGAAATTATATATATATATATATATTATATATTTTATATATTATATATATATTATATATATTATATTATATATATATATTGAACAAAAGAACTTTTATTGATGTATCAGGCACAAAATGCCGAAGCCTATACAAGTAAGTGCGCCAAGCGTGGAGAGACAACAAAACCTAATAGCCTAACCGCCCCAGAGGGCGCGGTAGGTGCGGCTAAAGCAAAGCCTACCAAAATAGCTCTAGGGAGTGGGAGAAGCGGTTCCTGGTTTTAAAATTTTGGCGAAGGACTTCGCAGAATAGTTGACCCGGGTTATATTGGCGGCCTTCATACCTGAATTTATTTCGATTCTTCCAGAGGACACCCAAATACCAGCTGCTGCGACGATCTGATGGCTATGGGATTCACCCCAGTTAACCAGGAGATCGTTGAAGCCCCCCAGGCCGATGCCTCCTCCTACAGCGTCGAGAAAGGTTGCACCAAATTAGGTTAGCAAGATCTCCGGATAGTAGGATGTGTTTTGTTGTTTCTGGTTTGTGAGAGGTACAGCAGTGGCAGCTGGATACGAGGCTGAAACCGATGGTAGTTAGTGAATCGTCGGTTGGTAGCTTCCTTTACTGAGCTCTCCAGATCAGAAAAGACCACTTGTTGGGGATGCAGGATTGCCAAAATGGCACGATCAGTGGTGACGGCACGTCGCTGCCCCCACCTTTCGCTTGGTTGAGGCCATCATGAACGAACCTCCGATGTTGGGGCCCACATCAATTCGTCTGGGCGATCGTTAATCCGAACGTTCGCGGCGGCAAGCTCAGTCATCGCCTCAGGCCCGATCCATTCTCTGATACGCTCTAATCTCCAACCCGATGCGGGTCCCAGAGATCCTGGATCATGCAGTTTTAGAGGGCATTCGGGGACAGTTGGTAGTTCCCATTACCAATCCACCGTTCAAGGCCAGGCGACGAATCTTCGATACCATTCATATGTAGATCAGGGGTTCAGCTAGATGACGGCCGTGGAAATACAGTACCAGGATACGGAGGAACGACTGTTGGCTGCAACCGTTGCTGGGTGAGAGTGTTGGAAGTATCTAGCTTTCATGAACCGCGTCCAGATAGAGTTATGCGATCTAAGTTTCTACCATAATTTCATAGAGCAGGCATCCACGATGTGCTCTAATTTGATGAAGTCGAGGCCCCCCTCGTCCGTGGGTTTGGCTATCGTATCCAAGCTGGCCCAATGATGCTTGTCCTTACCATCATGATGACCCCAGAAAAAGTTGGTAAAGAGAGCCACCATGGAGGAAAGAACCTTCGAAGGGGGAGCAACTGCCATAGTGTAGATAGGGATGGAGGATAGAACGTGCTTGATGAGGATCATCTTGCCGCCTGGAGATATGGTCGCGTTGTGCCATCCCTCGATCTTCTTCCTGACCTTGTTAACTAGCCCACTGAAGATGCCCGAATTAGATCTGCCGTATACCAATGGGCAGCCCAGGTAGGTGAACGGTGGGTATGTTTTGGAGAAGGAGGTGAGATTGGTGAGAGTAGCCGAGTAGCTCATGTCGGCTTTGTGGTGGGTATAGATGACACTTTTTTGCGGTTGATCCGTTGTCCGGAGCATCTGGTATATTTTTCAGGGTGCTACTGACCACCTCTACTGACCCAACGTCCTCGGAGAAGAAGATGAGGACGTCGTCGGCGTAGGCCAGGTGACTTATAATAGGGCAGCCAGCTGTGGTATGAAAGTGGTAGAATCTGGGGATGTTGACCATGCTGTTGAGGTTTCTGTTGAGGGCTTCTACGGCTATGATGAAGATGGTGGAGAATAGAGGGTCTCCTTATCAGATACCTCGGCTATTTGAAGAAGTCGTCCGATTGCCCGTTGATGACAGTGGAGAACTAAGAGTTGCTTATGGATCTGTATATGATGTCTATCCAGGTTTCTGCGAACCCGAAGGCCCTAAGAACCCAAATCATGAATTGCTAGTCCAGGCGATTGTAGGCCTTCTCCATATCAAGCTTGATGGCTATGCTACCCCCCTCGATGGGAATTTTATGCATGTTATCATTTCTTGGGCTAGAAGGATGTTGTCAGTGATGTTTCGACCTGGAACGAAACTGTTTTGTTCTTCGGAGATAAATTTGGGAGGATGTGGGACATGCGGGTGGCGATGATCTTGGAAATAATTTTATTGGCGAACGTGCATAGGCTGATCGGACGAAAATCTTTGAAGGTCTCTGGGTTATCTTTTTTGGGAATTAAGATGAGATTGGCTCAGGATAGGGATTTATGATAGCAAGTGCCTTGAAAAAAAGCAGTCACTGCTTCGATCATGTCAGCCTGAATGATGTTCTAACAGGACCGTAAGAAAACCCCAGAGAATCCGTCCGGTCTGGAGCGTTGTATTCGTCAAGGGCCCAGACCGCGGACTTAACTTCTTCCGGATGGAGGGATTAATAGCTGCTCATTGTCCTGCTCTTTGATTAAGGGAGGGACCTTAGCCAGGAAGATCTCATCCTTGATGACGACATCATTAGTGAATAGAGAGGAGTAGATGTTGGCGGCAGCCGTCTAGATGCTCCGCTGATCTTTGAGTAAGGTGCCGTTCTCGTCAAAGATTTGATGGAGGGTGAGTTGATGCCTGCGGCCCCTAACGCAGGTGTAGAAGAAAACAGAGTTGATGTCGCCCTCGATGTCCCAGGTCAACCTAGCTTTCTGCTTCCAAAATTTTGTCTCAACTTTCAGGCGGGATTTGAGGATAGCTTTGGTGAGGTTAAGCATGGCGCGGGCCTCTGAAGAACAATCAGTTGTGAACCTAATCTCCGTACGAGTGACGTCGTCCTCCGCCGCCTTAATCTCTTGGAAGGTGCTACCAAAAGCGAGTTTACTCCAGGAAGTAATGGCGCTCCTGGTGGCCTTGAGTTTCGCAGCCACTTGATAAGGGGGTATGGGATGTTCGCTGAATTCCAGGCATTTACAACGACGTTCTAGAATTGTGAGTGATGTCTCCAGAAGTCCAGGAATCTGAATAGTTTTTTAATAAGGTTGGAATTGTTGTTGACTTCAATAACGAGAGGCGAGTGGTCAGATTCGGTAGAATTAAGGTAGAAGAGGTTGGATATGAGATTCATATCAGACCACCGGTTGTCTACAAGGGCGCGGTCCAGGCGAGAATATTGGCGTTGAGCTCCTTCTTGCATGTTGCACCAGGTGAAGATGTTACCAGAGTAGGGGAGGGGATGTAAGTTAGCTTAAAATAAAGGAGTTGAAGTCGTTTATGGCCGTTTGGTGGGGAGGACAACCTCCCGATTTCTCCTCGGAGCTCGTAAACGTGTTAAAATCCCCAAGATAGAGCCACGAGAGGCTGTTGGGGGAGCTGTGGGTGTCCAAAAGGGTGTTCCAGAGCTGCTTGTTCTCGACGTAGTCGCAGCTGCCATAAAATACAGAAATAAGGGATCGAAAAGGGAAGGATGGGTGCTCCACCCAGCATGAGAGTGTCTGGTCGTATCGAGGACGGTACCAAAGAGGCAATCATCGGAGAAGGGGATCCAGATGTCGTGACACCCAGCAATGGCGTTCGGAAAACCAAGCTGAAGTTGGATGGATTTGAGTTTTCTCTAGAGAATTTTGGGTTCGATGATAACTATAATATGGATCTGGTGGATTTTGATAAGGGTGGTCAATCTCCTCATGGTAGGTTTATTGGCTAGCCCTCTGACATTCCAAGATAGGATGTTAACCATAAGCGGGATTGCGATTGGGTGGGGTTGAGCTTGGTAGCTGACCTGGTGTTCATGGCGGTGGCTCTTAAGCTTGTTTCTTTTTTTCTTGTTTTGATGTGTTTTGGAGACCCTTTGGTTTGCTGTAGGGGTTGCTACCGATAACTCGTAGGTTCGGAGCCTCGCTTCCTGTGTCGTTCTCCGGGGGGTTGACGAGTTCTGTCTCAATCTCGGCTAGAGCGCTGAGGGGGTTGTTGGGGTTCAAGAAGCCGGTCTCCTGGGCTTGTTGGATCCTGGCCTCATATTCTAGGCCTAAAGACTGTGCGACCTCGACCGGGTGGTAGGAGATGGGTGATTCAACTGGGGCAGGGTGGGTAATCAGCGTCAACTGGTTCTTCCTAGAAAAATCCGGCGACAACGGCTGGAGCTACTGTGTTCTCATCACCTTCGTCGAACGGACTTGTCGGAAAGGAGCTTAGCCTGATCATCCGTGCATAAGATGGGTTGAGGATCTCAAATTTGTTGAGGAGGATGATTTTTGTTGGCTGCACGACCTCGATCAGGGGGAAAGGAGGAGGTAGAATCGACTTGGGCTGGGTGGGTAAACAGCGCCAATTGGTTCTCCCCATGGACGTTCGCGGCAACGGCTGGGGCTACGGCGTTCTCACCACCTGCATCGAGCGGGAACTTATCGAGGAGGGGGTTTGTCTGGTCATCCATTGCCTGAGGTGGGCTGAGGATCTTGAATCTGTTTAGGAGGGTGATGCCCGTTGGCTTGTTTGGGACATACCTTTATTCGACTTTGAGGGATCGCGAGGGCTGGGGGAGCTATCGCTTTCTGTGAAGTGAGAGTGGAAGTTGGGGAGGAGAGGATAGGGCCTGAGGTGGGGATTTGTGTCACCCTCGGGGTTGAGGTCTTTTTAGGTGCTTTCTTTTTGAGCTCCTGGTGGGCCTTGAAGCAATGCTTCAAGAGATGGCCTCTAATCTGGCAGTGCTTGTAGAAGCTTATGTTGTTGTCGTACTCAGCAACTGGGTGTGTGTCCGTCCCCTTAGTTCGAACTTAATAAGCGCTGGGGGTTGGAGGATATATCGATCTCTACGCAAATCTTAGCGTAGTTGCCTTTGGAGAGGTTGCGTGTTTCTTCTACGATGGCTACCAGGGTCCCGAATGAAATGGCAATTCTCTTGAGCGCTGTCGGAGAAGCAGACTAAGGAATTCTGTTGGGTGATCCACGTTGAGATAATATTAGAGTCGACGTTAGGGTTGAAGCTGGGGGACCATTTAGCGATTTCGCGCTGAGGGATCCGATGTTGGTAGTGCCCTTAGCCCAGACCAAGGTGCAGTCTGGGTCAGAAGAGAGTGTAGGAGGATGTGTTTGGTGTCCAATGGTGCGACCTTGTAAGCGGATGAGATACCCCAGCCTGTGATGGCTTCTTTAACAATAGGCAGTTTGGGGCATCCGGACTAGAATTTTAGCACAAAGGTCCTCGATAAGGAAGAGGATAAAGAGAAAATTTCGTCGAGAAAGAACGGCACTCTGATGGATTGTCCTTCGGGTAGAGTAGTGAACTCGATCTCTGGAAGTTCGATATCCGTCTCGCTGGGGGGCAACTGCGCCACCCTATCCGGCCGTAGAATTTCTGTAAAAGAGGGGGCGATGATGGTGTCGAAGACCGCCCGATGGGGGGTGAAGAATGCTGTCCGAAGGGTGAGTGGGGTGGGAAGAGGGAAGGAGCGGATACTGCACTACGATTCGAGGGGCATCCGCCATTCGGAGAGCGTCGCCGATAGGGACCCTTAGGGTTGGGAGGGGGGCTGATAAGGCCGTGCACATTACCACCGGACTTGGGTGCTTGGGGCCCCTAGGGAACAGTGACACATGTGCCCTGCCCGAGCCCCGCGATGAGAACAAATTCTTATCATTATTTTTCTTCGTCTCGATTAACTTTGTCATACTTACATCCATCAACTATCTTATATCTAAATTTGTTAGCTATACTTTGAATCTCTTGAATTTCTGTACCTCTTTTCTTGGGAAAGGCCGAGGAAGTATTGTAATTATCTAGCTCAACATTTGTTATCATGTGATAATCCTAGCAGAAATATAGAATATTGGACATTGAGATAGAATTAGTGGGATAAGGATAAGACTGAAAATGAAAACAAATACAAGAGACAGTAGTATCAATTTGGAAATAATTACACTTGAGAATTATTTTGAGTATAGATTACATTAAAAAGAACGTATGAGAATTTTGAGTAAGAAGAATAATAGAACATACATTAATGGTAAAAACTGTAATATTCGTAGATGTATTTTTAGAACTGATGAGGATATTTGAGGTCGATCTGTTTTTGAAAACTTTGATTTTTTTTTGACAAAAGAACATAGATATTTTTAGGTTACTGATTTTGGAGAAATTTTATATTCAAATTAAGGCTATGATACTAAACTTAGGAATTTAAATAATGGAGAAGACTATTACCGCATGCGGTGGTGATACAAGATTGAGTAAAGAATTGGTAATAGAATGATGAAGAACTGGTAGACACAAGATTTTTGAATTAAAGGATTTAAGGACCTTGTGGGACTTCTAATTTAAGAATGATAATATTTGAAGGTATAAGTTGAAGGAAATGTAAAGTTTGATTTTAAATAATGGTGAATAAATTTTTATATGTTAGTGGTGGCATTAGATTTGAGTATTACGAGGGTATAACACGAACAAATGTTCAAGATTTTATAAACCTGATTCAGAGATTTTGGATCCAATTTAGGACAAGGTGGAGGAATTTGGATTTCAACAGGATTAAATTGATAGTGGGTTACAAAAAAATAGTTTTGTTAGAGTATGCTTCATGGGTAGTGCCTTGGAATAAGGGTCAAACTATAGTGTTTATGGAAATGTTCAATCTTCATGACTAAAGAAATAAGGGTTTGATTTTCATGATTGAAGATATGACTTTGTAGTAGTTTTTCTGAACTTGTAAGATAAACGTATATTTGGCAAATGATGATCGGATAAACTAGGTAGTAGTCAAAATATGGTGAGATGATTACCTTGACTTCCTTCTACAAATCTATCTTTTGATTTTCCTTTCATAGTAGAAGAGAGTGATTTGCTTATCCTTGAATCGTTCCTTAAAAATTCAATAATTTTTTACCCACTTTGATCTTGACCAATCGATTTTCATCTTCTTTATCGTGCTAAGGTTCTTGATCAGTGACTATACTCAATGATTAATAAAGATCGTGACTTGGATTTCAATCCTTTACTGTTCATGACTATACTCAATGATTAATAACGATTGTGACTTGGATTTCAATCCTTTACTGCTTATGCCTAGACTACGATTATATTCCACATCATATATAAAAAAATTTGACCAAGGTTTGACTGACCTTATATTTGATCGTGTCAAAATTTCGATTATGATCATGTTTGGATTTAAACGCTATTATCACTCATGCCTAAACCTTTGATTTAATTGTTACTAATAACTAATTTTTGTTCTAACCATGATTAGGTTTCATATTATTCTTGATTATACCGAATTTGCATGTTTGGTCGTGCCTAGATGATCAGACACGACTAAACGATCCTGATTCCAACAATCATGATTTTATTGATCGTTACTAAACATATTAATTTTATTCCTGAATTGTGCCTTAAATTTCTAAATTTTGATCACGACTATCGGATTTGACTACAAACTTAGTCGTATCAGAATTTGGGTATGATCATGTCAGAATAAATTATTCTGTTGTGCCTAAATTTCGATTCTATAGTTGCTCGTGCTTAGATTTTTATCCCTAAATCATGCTTAGGATTTTATCTTCTTCTTAGCTTTATCATAGATCATGTCTAAATAATTTTAATCATTCCAAATTCTTAAGCACGTCCAAACCTTGATTTTTTCTGTGACCAATTGGTTTTGATCCTTGGGAATTGATCGTGCCAAACATTTGATTATTCTAAGTGATGCTAAAACATATCACTTCTGTACTAGGTCGTGCCTAGACAATTTTGCACCTAACTTTTGTTATTCCCGGGGCTTGATCAAAGATGGTAAAACTGATACAATCGAGATCTACGATGATACAAAGTACCAAATAACCAGATTATAATATAGAGGAGGGAAATAGAGAAGAGAAGATCTCTCGTTCTTCCTTGCAAACGTGTTGCAATTGGGACAGAACGAGAGATCTTCTCTTCTCTATTTTCCTCCTCCATATTGTAATCTGGTTATTTGGTACTTTGTATCATCGTAGATCTCGATTGCATCAGTTTTACCATCTTTGATCAAGCCCCGGGAATAACAATCTCAAAGCAAGATCCTTATAGATGGAAAACATTAATGCTTCGCTCGTCCAATCGGACTAAGTTGGAAAAGTTCGATGGAGAGCATTATCAAGTCTGGAAGAGGAAGGTTTATCTAACTCTTCAACTCAAAGGCGTTAATCATGTACTGTTGGAGGAAGAACCTTTTGTTCCTGACACTGGATCTACTGCCGCTATCAATGCGGCTACCAAACTCCAGGCCAAATGGAGAAGGGAAAACAGCATCTGCAGGCTTCTCATCCTGAATGCTATGGAGGATTCCCTGGCAGAATCCTACTCGAAGAAGGAATTTGCCAGAGACATATGGGAGTCTGTAGAAAAACTGTATGAAGAAGACAAGAACAGGAGCAAGATGTTTGTGGTTGAAAAATATCACAAATTGCTCTTTGAGGACGAGAAGTCCATGTTGCCACAGGTGAAGGAATTTCTGAAGCTGCGTCAGAAACTGGAAGACGAAGAGATGCCCCTTCCCGACATGTTTGTCATTGGAGGAATCGTCTCAAACCTTCCTGCTGGATGGAGTACCTTCTATGCAAGGATGCTTAGAAAGAAGCTAGACATTAGCTTGGGAGATCTACTTCAAGAGATCCATGTTGAGGATGAGATGTGTTCCCAACAGAAGGTGGACACTCTGTCCAAACAGTTGGCTAAAGCCAATCTAGTGCAGACGAGAGATCCCAAGGGGAAGCAAGCGGCTTCTCATCCCAAGAAGAAGGACTTCACTAATCTAAAAGTGAAGGGTCCTTCATTCAAGCAACAGAAGATTAAGTCCCACGTGACTTGTTACAATTGTGGCAAGAAATGCCACTATAAGAGTGAATGCAGATCAAAGCCTAAACAATCAGAGAAAGGTGAGCCTAATAAGGTTTCATTGGTTTCTAACATTGTTGCTATGATCGCACAGGTCACAACTGTGGGGGTTGACTCTGACTGGTGGATAGACACTGGTACGACTTGCCATGTCTGTTCTGGCAAGGAATGGTTCGTCACGTACCAGCCGATATCTGAGAAGGTTGTTATGGCGAACCAGGCCCAAGCTGAAGTTCTGGGGATCGGGACCGTGGAACTAAAACTCACTTCTGGAAACACTTTGACGCTTCAAGGTGTGAAGCATGTTCCGGTGATTGCCAAGAACCTGGTCTCTGGGAGCCTGCTCTGCAACGCAAGCTTGAGGATGGACATCAATGCTGGTCAGATGGTGATGTCCAAGATGGGAACATACTTCGGAAAGGCTTATCAAACCAAAGGAATATTAAAATTCAGCTTGTCAATCAGTTTGATGACATTAATGCAGTTGTATTTTCTGATTATTCTCTTGAGTTGTGGCATAATAGACTAGGACATGTTCATTGTAAAAGAATTAACAAAATGTCTAGTCTAGGACTTATCTCCAAATGTGGGGGTAAGGTGGAGAAGTGTGAAGTATGTGCTCAGGCGAAGATCACAAGAAAACCCTTTCATCGGGTCAATCGAAGCACAGATCTTCTGGAGTTAGTACACTCCGATATCTGTGACTTCAAACATTTCTCCACGAAGGTCGGGATGAAGTATTTCATAACCTTCATCGATGACTTCTCAAAATACGCATTCGTCTACTTGCTCAAGACTAAAGACGAAGCTTTCGAGAAGTTCAGAGAGTTCAGAGCCGAAACTGAACGGCAGACTGGACAACAACTCAAGAGGTTGAGAAGTGATCGAGGTGGGGAGTACAGGTCTCATGACTTTGCATCGTTCTGCAAAGAACATGGAATCATATGCGAGACTACTGCTCCATATTCTCCTCAATCCAACGGAGTAGCAGAGAGAAAGAACCGAACATTAACAGAAATGATGAATTCAATGCTACTTACTGCAGGTCTTCCAAAATGCTACTGGAGAGAAGCTACATTAACGGCCACTTTCATTCTGAATAGAGTGCCATATGCAACTTCGGACGTAACTCCTCATGAATTCTGGTTCAAAGTCAGACCAAACTTAAATGTCATTCGAGTGTGGGGGTGTCTAGCGTATGTGAAGCTTCCAGATCTGAAGATTCAGAAGCTGGAGACAAGGACTACGAAGGCGATCTTCTTGGGGTATGCCGAGAAGAGTGATGCTCGGAGATTTCTTGATATTAAGTCAAATCATATCATTGAATCTCGCGATGCTGAATACTTTGAAGACAAGTTTGCAAAACACAAAAACATTGTTCTTTCGGACATTCTAAAAAATGATGTAGGTACAAATGAGACTGAAATCTCATATGGGCCAGTAGTCTAAGAAGAAGCTGTTGTTGATGAAACAACTCTTGTACCAGAACTCGCAGAGCCGTCAGCTAAGCGAGCGAGGAGACCAAAAGACTTCGGAGATGACTTTGTCACCTATTATGTGGAAGCAGATCCGCTTACCTATGATGAGGCGATGAAGACCAGAGATGCTATCTTCTGGAAGGAGGCAGTGAATGACGAGTTTGACTCTATCACCTCCAATAACTCATGGGTGTTGGTAGATCTACCTGAAGGAGAAAAGCCCATCGGATGTAAATGGATCTTCAAGAAGAAGATGAAGGCAGATGGAACTATTGACAAGTTCAAGGCCAGGCTGGTAGCCAAGGATTTTCTCAGAAACAGGGGATAGACTACTTTGACACGTACGCTCCAGTAGCTCGGATGACCACCATCAGGATGTTAATCGCTCTAGCAGCTATACATAAGTTGGTGATACATCAGATAGATGTAAAGACAGCATTCCTGAATGGGGAGCTGACCGAAGAGATTTACATGCAACAGCCAGATAGATTTGTCGTCAAAGGTCTTGAAGACAAAGTCTGTAAGTTGGTGAAATCATTGTATGGTTTGAAGCAAGCTCCCAAGATGTGGCATGGAAAGTTTGACAAAGTTATTAGGTCAAATAGCTACAGAGTCAGCGAGACGGACAAATGTGTTTACACAAAGTTCGCTGATGGAAGAGGAGTCATCGTTTGTCTGTACGTGGACGACATGCTAATCCTAGGGACGGATATAGGATGTGTCACGGAGACAAAGAAGTTCCTCTCAACCAAGTTCAGTATGAAGGACTTGGAGGATGCAGATGTCATCTTGGGCATAAAGATCATTCGGACAAACACTGGAGTAGCGCTGTCACAATCTCACTACATTGAGAAGATGCTCACACACTATGGGTATAAGGATCTTCCAGGGATCGATACGCCATACAGGTGTGATCAGAAGCTGAAGCCAAACTCGAGGGAGAGCGTCAGGCAGCTGGAGCATTCTAGCATTATCGGAAGTTTAATGTACGCAACCACTGCCACAAGGCCTGACATAGCTTTCGCCGCGGGAATGCTGAGTCGGTTCACAAGCAACCCAGGGGTTGAGCACTAGAAAGCTGTGAAGTGGGTGATGAGATATCTCAAGAAGACTCAGACATATGCACTGCACTACAATGGATATCCGACAGTAGTGGAAGGCTTCAGTGATGCTAGCTGGTGTTCAGAGGTAGAAAGCGAGAGATCCACATGTGGATATGACTTTTCCTTGTATAGAGCTGCTATATCGTGGAAGTCGAAGAAGCAGACTATACTCTCTCGTTCCTCCATGGAATCTGAATTCTATGCACTTGAAACTGCAGCAGATGAAGCAGAATGGCTTCGGGAGCTCATGTATGATCTTCCAGTGGTTGGGGCTCAGATACCGGCGATACCGATATACTGTGACAACCAGGCGACTGCGGTGGTGGCATCAAATGACATCTTCAACGGGAAGAAGAGGACTGTGCGGTTGAAGCACAGGGCAGTACACGATCTTATCAAAAGAGGTATAATTGCAGTGATTGATGTTCGGAGTCAGGAGAACCTGGCAGATCCGTTCACAAAGGACCTCAAGCGCCAATTAGTCGATGACACAGCTTGTAAAATGGGCTTGAAGGCATTCTGATAGTGTGTCTTTGTAATTCTACCATAAAGTTTTATGCTATTAGTTCAAAGAGAAATCTACTAAGCATCTAACTTTTGGTTCAAAGGAGGATCACTGACTGGGAAACTATCAGGTAAAAGTGGGTACTTGTTCTCTGGTACATGGAAGGGATACGGACCCATAACCTCTGTTGTCTACTATGTATTTTCTGCAGAAAAAAAATAGATCCTATGGAAGGTTGGCTTAAACGCCTTAATAAGTTCTCAGGCAGAGTGAATGCCTGGTGTGCTTTACAGGAAGCACGGTAGAGCAGCACTACAAGGAGTAAAACTCCATGTTACAGTGGGGTGACTCCACCATGAGGTTCCCAGGTCTGGGATAATGCCGCGGCTTTGCAAGCCAAGTCATAGCGGCGTAGCACCGCAAATAGACAGGTAGCCTAATGCTGTATGACGTAATTAAAGAGTTGTAGACAGCACTACAAAGGGGAGGATGGCCCCATGTTATAGTGGCATGACACCACGATGAGGTACCCAGATAGGGGTAAAGCCTCAACCTTGCAAGACATGTCGTTGCGGCGTAACACCGCAAGGAAGCCTTAGACTTCATGCTGAGTAGATTGGCACTACAAAGAGGCTGAGACCTCATGCTACAGTAGTATGACACTACGATGAGGTTCCCAGGTAGGGGTAATGCCTCGGCTTTAGGCCTTGTCATAGAGGCGTAGCACCGCAAGGAAGCGCAAGGCTTCATGCCATGTCTCTTTAATAAAGAACTCACCTATAGTGTATGGAAAGAGATATCAGGCCGTCTCTTGAGGGTAAACTTGTAGACGCCCAAAATTATACACTGAAACCAGGCTGGCATAGGGCCTTTAATGTGCAGCCAGAAGCACACGTAACTACACTTTGTGAGTGGGAAGAATTACAATTGTGGTGCAGAATTCAAGGCGTAGTCCATTCTAGTATCATATTGTTATTTAACCCATGCGGGAAGATTCAAGTCGTCGGTGACATCTATCCTAATGCAAAATGGACAGTTACTGTGGGAAACGCTCAACCCTGGACACATATATATGTTGTGATATGTGGGGAATTGTTGGTGCTTTCTTTACATGGAGAGAACTTGCTCTCAACATGCCTTGTAAAAGTTTAGTCCTACATCGGAAATGCACCATGAGTTATCTCAACATATATACTTGGTTGTGTTGTTGAGAGATGCACATGGGGTGGTGACCCTAAGGAGGGAACCATGTGGGTAATTTTACTAGAAGGTAAGAATAAGTCTCCAAGGATTAAGCATTAATGCTTTTGTCATTCTCTTGGATTAATTCCATTTGGAGCTAAGCCCCAAAGGGGCTTAGCGACTCGGACTCGGACTCGGACTCGGGCTCGGGCTCATGGGCTCATGAGGCGTAATGTGACATTTTGTTGGCACACTTTGCACATAGCACGTCAGCAGTCATGCGGCTCATATGCGGCCATGCGGTCTTATGCGGCATGCGGCTCATATGCGGCCACATGAGGCCCATTTGGTCCATGCGGCCCATGCGGCTCATGCGGCTCATGCGGTCCATGAGGCAATGCGGCTCATACGGTCCATGCGGCCATGAGGCCATGCGGCTCATACGGTCCATGCGACCATGAGGCCATACGGCTCATGCGGCAATGTAACGCCCCAGTCCCAAAATATATAGGACCAAGTACGAGAACATGCCAGCTGCACATATACGAAGAATACTCCAATATATAGAATCCTCGCATATGCACATAAGCTGTAAATAAATAATCATAGGCCAGAATAACATATCTAATCTCATCACAGCTCAACACAGAAGATAAATAAGTCCAAATGAATAAAGCAGAGTATCAAAAGATAGCCGGGTGAACATACTCACACCAAACAGCTATGAAAAATAGTCTCACAAGATCGGAGTCCGACCTCCGCAAAATAGAAAGAAAAAAGATGTAAATAATGTCTACAACTGTCTCAGATAAGAAATAGACTAGAAGTCAGTAGTGACTGCCTCGTCATCAATATAAGATAGCTTCAATGCTGCTCCGTACTCCTGTAGAAAATCGTCTAAACCTGGAGAGATAATCAGGTCCTCAGGGGACATAGCAAGATACAAGAAAACACCATGCCATATAAACTGTGATAATATAGTAAAAGAAAAGTATGCATGCAATCGGGTTCCTGACCATTCTACTGTGAATATGCAGTTTGAGATACAATCCTTCGACGCATGAACCCTGGCTGAAGAATGGGATCGGCATAGTTCCCATAAAGGGTACCAGAGGCCTACGTCCATAACGCTCGGGAAGCATCAGAGGGCACCATGTGAAGGGCTACGTCCATAACGCTCTGGGAAACGTCAGAGGGCACCTGGAGCCTGCGTCTCCGGTGGAGCGCACAGGTAATCAGAAAGTGAAAAGAAGCCCATACGTCAGGTATTGTTCTCCCCACCCAATGCCTAGTATCATCATCTCCATGACTGATATGTACCTCTAGTAACCGCCAAGTCTTCTAACATGCAATACTATTGGCAGTTACTCCTATCCGTCGTACGCTCCATACGTATCGGTGGCCAGCCAACTACGCAGATACGTGTCCTATATGTGACTCACATCACGTGATACAGTAAATGACAAAGCCGTATGAGATATACCAATACCTCAACATCAATGGGTGGTCAATAAGCTAAGTCAATGCAAGAAAATAAATAAGCAAGAAAAATGACCGATAGAGACGCTTGCACCCAAGTGTGACTAGGACACACAGTTTAAATATCACGAAATAAAATGCTAAAAATAACAACAGAAAATAAGAATATAATAATCACAGAGTAAGGTGGCAAGGTATCTTGCCTGATGGTGCAAAGTGGCAAGTCCAAGTAATCACAATGTCAGCCAAGAAACGTCACAATCTCCAAACAACTCCGGTCATTGAAACAAACATCAAAAATGGCCTCGGTGAAGAAAAAATACCTAGGAAACGCCTGTCCTAAAGTCAAATTCTGGAACAGGGGCAAAATCGTAATTTCGGGTCAAAACGATGTCCGCCGTTGGACCTGCTTTGCACCGAAATGCGTGCCAAATTCTACGGTCTCTAAAGTCATCAAACTACATGTCTACGATTTTAGTTTGAGGAGAGGAACTCAACGGTATATCCAGTTTTGGATTCCGAGGAGCCGTGTACACAATCGCCCGTTTGAGTGGGTCGTGGGCCCGCCAAAAATGGGTTCCGATTCGACCTTCTCCGAATAGAACCAAACTTGGCATGCAGGACCAGAATTTCGTTCCGGACCTGTTGGCACAAGTTTCGTCTCGATTCGACGATTGTACACGAAGTTATGGACAAGTTTGCAAAACGTCGATACGGGGGTATCTCGATGGATACGCGTTGATTTCGTCGCGCACACGCGACGAAACTGAGTTCCGTCAGTTCCCACACGTCCGCAACGTCTATACGCGCCTTTCAATGCGTATAATACGTGACCACGTCGCCCGGTTTGTCGGGGCGCACGTCGTATCGGACAATTTCCATATGTTTTTATGATTTAGAAACCAATTTTTCCGACAACTTCACTTACAGATTTCTTCCTACATATTAACCGAAACTTCGATCCACAAGTTGCGTTCTACACTTGGTTATATTATCTTCACACGTGTTCAATTAGTTTTTCAAAATAGTCGAAGAATCGCCAAAAATTTGGCTTCCAAATACGGGTTTGGAACTGCCCTGAAACTGTTCTGTTTAGACAGTTTTTCGGGAAGTTTGGTTCAAAAGACCGAGAGATATATGGTATTTCGCTCGATTCTATCAGAAGGGTTTTGAAGAGGGTTATGTCTACTACGCATAGCATTCGATAGATCAAACTTTCGTTGGATAGAATCAAAAATATTTGGAATTGAAATCGGGTACCTGGGTTCCTCGAAAACAGAGTGTTCTCTGTTTAACTGTCGACTCCGAGCGGTTGGACGGCGAACCGGACGTCGGCGATGGCGGGCAGGAAATCGAAGGTGAGCGCTGGGTATGGGGGAAGGTTGGCGGCCTTGGGGTCGAGAGTTAATTGATCGCGGGGAGGGGTTAGGGTTTGGCTTTGAGCGGTTGGTTATATTTATATATCCGCTGTTAGCTATTCCTATTAGGACTAGGTATGCGCTCGGGTTTTCTCTAGTATTTGCAGCTACTGCTGCTAGCATTAGCTCTAGCTAATGGGAATATGGGGTCGGGCCCACCCCCTTAAGCTGCTGATGGTGGGGGTTTCGGCCACCATCAATACTTATGTATATATTTTTACAAAACTAATATATATAATACTATATACATAAATATATATATATATATATATATATATATTTATATATATATATATATATATATATATATATATATATATATATAAAAATATATATATATATATATATATATATTTATAACTTTTTAAGCTATCAAAAAAAAGACAACAAATCACAATAATTTCCAAAAATCCTAGATTCTATCATACTCCTTATTTAATAGGAATACGCACATGCACACATATAATAATATACACACACACATATATACACTAATTATGTTAATAAAATCGTATCATATCAATCCATAGCTTATGAAATACATAAAAAAAATCATTAATTCAAATATAAATTATGGGGGTTTACATCCTACCCAACTTAAAAAAAATTTCGTCCTCAAAATTAAACTAAGGTTGGGGATCAAATGCAATGCATGGAAATATAATGCAAGACATACCTTCATTTTTGAACAACTGCGAGTAGCAATTTCGGACGTCGTCCTCGCGCTCCCAAGTAGACTCCCCCGGCGAGTGATGCTTCTATGCCACACGAACCAATGGAATAGATTGATTCCGTAACACCTTCACCCGGCGATCGAGGATACCTACTGGTTGCTCTTCATACGACAAACTCGGTCCAACTGTGATCTCGGAGTGATCAGGCACATGATTGTTGTCTGCCACGTACCTCCTCAGTTGAGATATATGGAATACGTCATGCACTCCCTCTAGTGACGGTGGCAATGCCAATCTGTAGGCAACCTCTCCAACACGTTCCAAGACATCGAATGGGCCGATGTACCTTGGACTCAACTTGCCACGTCCTCCGAATCGAATCGTGCCTCTAGTGGGGGATATCTTCAAGAACACATGGTCACCCTCTTTGAACTCCAAGGGTCGACGACGATTATCTGCCCACTGCTTCTGACGATCCTGCGCTGCTCGCAGGTGGTCCTGAATCTTCTTCACCGTCTCTACTGTGCTCAAGACCAACTCGGGACGCAATAGCTGTCGCTCTCCTATGTCGCTCCAACAAACAGGAGACCGACACTTCCTACCATACAACGCTTCAAACGGAGCCATCTGGATGCTTGCTTGATAGCTATTATTGTAGGAAAACTCAATAAGATGAAGATGGTCCTCCCACGAACTGCCAAAATCAAGCATACACACTCTCAACATATCCTCTAGCGTCTGAATGGTACGCTTCGACTGGCCGTCTGTCTGCGGATGATACGATGTGCTAAACTTCAATCGAGTACCCAAACTCTCTTGCATGCTCCTCCAAAAATGCGAAGTAAATCTCGAGTCACGGTCCGACACAATACTAACAGGCACACCATGCAATCTCACAATCTGCTCCATAAACATCTCTGCCAATACCTCTGTCGACTGGCCCACTCTAAAAGGTAAGAAGAGTGCTGACTTCGTAAGTCTATCAACAATCACCCACACTGCGTCACGTCTTCTAGGATTCCGAGGAAAACTCGTGACAAAATCCATAGTAATGTGCTCCCACTTCCACTCAGGAATGGGTAGCGGCTGTAATAATCCGGCCGTCCTCTGATGCTCCGCCTTCACTTGTTGACATACCAAGCACTTGGCAACGAAACGAGCTATCTCTCGCTTTATTCTATGCCACCAATAATACTGTCGTAAGTCACGATACATCTTGGTCCCTCCGAGATGAATAGAGTAAGTCGAACTGTGAGCTTCTGCCATTGGGAACATAAATACGATCACCACATCGCAATGTCCCATCGGTGTGGATCCTTAATCCTGTCTGCTCTCCTGCTTCCGTCCTCTCCATCAGCCGTCGAAATCTAGCGTTATTGGGCAATGCTGCATTGACGCGCTCTACTAATGATGATTGCACCTGGAGGTTGGCTAATACGCCATCTGCTCCCGGTAATACTACCTTAATACCAAGATGCTCCAAGTCTCTAATCAATTCCTTCTGTGTAGTCAAAAAGTGTGCCATGGGCTTACGGCTTAATGCGTCTGCCACGACATAAGCCTTGCCCGGATGATAATGTAGCTCGATCTCATAATCCTTCATCAACTCCAACCAAAGTCGTTGTCGCATATTCAACTCCTTTTGTGTGAACACGTACTTGAGGCTCTTATGATCAGTGTAGATCTCAACCTTCTCGTCGTACCAGTAGTGTCTCCATAGCTTCAAAGCAAAGATAACCGCTGCGAGCTCTAGATCGTGGGTCGGATAATTCTTCTCGTACACTCTCAACTATCGCGATGCATAAGCTACTACCTGACCGTGCTGCATCAATACACATCCTAATCCCTTCTTGGATGCGTCACTGTAGATCACAAATCCTCCTGGGCCCGATGGTAGTGTCAAGATCGGTGTTGTGGTCAATCGCTTCTTCAACTCGTCAAAAGCGGCTTGACACTCGTCTCTCCATACAAACTCCTGATCCTTGCAAGTTAATCGAGTCATAGGCCCCGCTATTCAAGAGAAATCTTCTAAGAACTGTCGGTAGTAACTCGCAAGTTCGAGGAAACTTCTTACTTCAGAACCTTATGTGGGAGCGGGCCATGATTTGACTGCTGTGATCTTCTCTGGGTCTACCTATATACCATCGCCCGTAACAATATGACCAAGGAATGATACCTCCTTAAGAAAGAAATTAAACTTACTAAGCTTCGCAAAGAGTCTCTCGTTCCTCAATGTTCCCAAAACTATCCGTAGATGCTGCTCATGCTCCTCTTGACTCTTGGAGTAAATCAAGATATCGTCTATAAAGACTACTACAAATTTGTCCAATTATTGGTGAAAGATCTTGTTCATCAAATTCATGAAAACTGCGGGAGCTTTGGTCAAACCGAAAGGCATGACCAAAAACTCGTAGTGTCCATACCTCAATCGAAAGGCTGTCTTAGCAATATCTTCCTTCCGAACCTTCAATTGGTGATAGCCTGATCGTAAATCAATCTTGGAGAATACTTTTGCTCCACTCAGTTGGTCAAATAGATCGTCTATACGTGGTAAGGGATACTTGTTCTTCACCGTCACCGTATTCAGTGCTCTGTAGTCGATGCACATGCGCACTGTCCCGTCTTTCTTAGGCACAAAAAGAATGGGTGCTCCCCATGGTGACATACTGGCACGAAGAAATCCCTTCTCTAATAAGTCAACAATCTGTGTCTTCATCTCTACCAACTCCTTGGGTGCCAGGCGATATACTCGAGATGAAATAGGCTCAGCTCCGGGAATAAGCTCAATAGAAAACTTAATATCTCGGTCAGGGGTTAGTCCTGACAACTCCTCGGGGAATACATCCTCGAACTCAGTAATAATTGGATGCTGTGGGGTGTCATACATCATCATGTGAGTTCCCGATGTGGGTGCTTCACAACTATCTCCATCTTCTTTGGTGAACTCAAACTCTGCCGCATTCGGAGGTCTAAAGATAATACTGCTCCTATGGCAGTCTATGAGAGCGAAATGCTGGCTCAACCAGTCCATTCTAAGAACCACATCAAATATCGGCATAGGGAATACAAGAAGTCGTGCCATCATCTTTCTGCCATTTATTACTACAGGACAAAGTCTACAAACACCACTAACAGGTACAACTCCTCCTCCAGTGAGGATTTTAACATTCTTAGCTAAGGGTGTGATGGAAATGCTGTGTCTAGTGGCAAAACTAGTGGCTATAAATGAATGTGTGGCTCCAATATCAAATAATGTAACAGCAGAAAAAGATGCAACTAGAACCATACCTGCTATAATCGCCTCTGTCTCTATATCCTCAACAGCAAGTGAGAATGCCTGCCCATAATTTTGTCTCGGGCCCTGAGCTCTGGCCTTGTTGTACTGTACGCCTTGGGAATGCAATGGTGGACGAGGTGCTCCTGCTATGGGCTGTGGTGCTGGAAGAGCTGGAGCTGTGGGCCTCGTATTTTGCCGAGCTTGTACTATTGTATGTTGCTCCGGACAATCCTTGAGCATGTACTGATTGGATCCACATCTCAAGCATAATCCAAGGCGAGTCCTGCAGTTGTTCTGGATATGTCCTTGTTTTCTACAGTAATGGCAAACGGGGTTCTGATAAGGTGAGGGTCTCTGCTGGAACTGTCCTGTGGCCCTCCTAATAGGTCCACTCTGAGTAGCTCGGGCTGGTGTAACTGTTGGGATATGGCGTCTCGATGTATGCTGCTGTTCCTTGTGAAGAATCTCCTGAGCATGAACTTCTTCCAAGACAGCTAAATGGGAGACTCGAGACTGGGTAGTCGTATAAGACTTGAGGTCTGGTGCAATCCCCTGATGAAATCTCCTTGCCTTCTCTAACTCTGTCGGAATCAATCCTGTACCAAATCGACTCAGGCGATTGAACTCCGAGTCATACTCGTCAACTGTCATATTCCCTTGCTTCAGATGAAGGAACTGGTCATAGAGACCATCTCGAACATGAATAAGGAAGAATCTCTCATAAAATGTATCATAGAACTGCTTCCAGGTGATCCCAGTGCCTAATCGTCTCTCTTCCGCCTTCCACCAGTGGTGAGCATTATCTTCTAACAGTAGGTCCACCGCTGTCATCCAATCTCGAGCTGGCAACTAGGATGCCTTCAGTAGCTTCTCGGTACTAATAAGCCACTGTGATACCTCTAATGGCTTCTCCGTTCCTCTAAAGGTCTTGGGGTTCATATATGTAAAATTCTTGATAGAGCCTTCATAGGGATGCAGAGCCGGTGCTGGTACTGGTACTGGAGGTGGTGGTGGAGGTCTAACCATGGCTGCCATCATCGTATGTCTCATCAGCTCAGTCTGTTGCCACTGAGCCTGCATCATGGCATACATAAACAGAGTAGTAGGGCTTACATCAATCGGTGGTGGAGGCATCTAAGGTCCCGACTGTGGAGAAAACTGCTGAGGAAAAGGTGGTGGTGGTGGTAATGGTACATTCCCTCCCGGTGGCATGGTAGTGGTCTGCCCAGCCTGGCTGTCTGGGGGTGCTGCGGTATTTGGGTACTCCGTCGTCGGTGTCGTAGTAGGCTGCGACAGTTCTGGCTGGTAGGGTGTCGCTGGAGTCATGGGAGGATTCCGTCCTTCTAGTGTAGTCTCCTCGCTAGATGTGAGGGCCAAGGCAGAAGTGTGTCCACTTCGTAGATTCATACTGCGGCACGAGGAAGATAAGTTGACATTAGGAAGGATTAGATATGAAGTAAATCGAATAATCAAGGAAGTTTCGAAGAGTTTGGAAGTCAAGAGGTAGTAGTAGTTCTGGATGAGATATTCCTATTCCTATATGCAGGCTTGTTGGGCACAGTCATGTAACCCAACAATATTAAATCTGACCTGCATGGGCCACCACAAAAACATGTAACGCCCCAGTCCCAAAATACATAGGACCAAGTACGAGAATATGCCAGCTGCACATATACGAAGAATACTCCAATATATAGAATTCTCGCATATGCACATAAGCTGTAAATAAATAATTACAGGCTAGAATAACATATCTAATCTCATCACAGCTCAACACAGAAGATAAATAAGTCCAAATGAATAAAGCAGAGTATCAAAAGATAGCCGGGTGAATATACTCACTCCAAACAGCTATGAAAAATAGTCTCACAAGATCAGAGTCCGACCTCCGCAAAATAGAAAGAAAAAAGATGTAAAATAATGGCTACAACTGTCTCAGATAAGAAATAGACTAGAAGTCAGTAGTGACTGCCTCGTCATCAATATAAGATAGCTCGTATGCTGCTCCGTACTCCTGTAGAAAATTGTCTAAACCTGGGAAGATAACCAGGTCCTCAGGGGACATAGCAAGATACAAGAAAACACTATGCCATATAAACTGTGATAATAAAATAAGAGAAAAGTATGCATGCAATCGGGTTCCTGACCATTCTACTGTGAATATGCAGTTTGAGATACAATCCTTCGACGCATGAACCCTTGCTGAAGAATGGGATCGGCATAATTCCCATAAAGGGTACCAGGGGCCTACGTCTATAACGCTTGGGAAGCATCAGAGGGCACCATCTGAAGGGCTACGTCCATAACGCTCTGGAAAACGTCAGAGGACACCTGGAGCCTGCGTCTCCGGTGGAGCGCACAGGTAATCGGAAAATGAAAAGAAGCCCATATGTTTGGTATTGTTCTCCCCACCCAATGCCTAGTATCATCATCTCCATGACTGATATGTACCTCTAGTAACCGCCAAATCTTCTAACATGCAATACTATTGGCAGTTACTCCTATCCGTCGCACGCTCCATACGTATCGGTGGCCAGCCAACTACGCGGATACGTGTCCTATATGTGACTCACATCACGTGATACAACAAGTGTCAAGGCCGTATGAGATATACCAATACCTCAACATCAATGGGTGGTCAATAAGCTAAGTCAATGCAAGAAAATAAATAAGCAAAAAAAATGACCGATAGAGTCGCTTGCACCCAAGTGTGACTTGGACCCACAGTTTAAATATCACGAAATAAAATGCTAAAAATAAGAATATAATAATCACAGAGTAAGGTGGCAAGGTATCTTGCCTGATGGTACAAAGTGGCAAGTCCAAGTAATCACAATATCAGCCATAAAACGTCATAATCTCCAAACAACTCTGGTCGCTGAAACAAACATCAAAAATGGTCTCGGTGAAGAAGATATACCTAGGAAATGCCTGTCCAAAAGTCAAATTTTGGAACAGGGGCAAAATCGTAATTTCGGGTCAAAACGATGTCCGCCGTTGGACCCGCTTTGCACCGAAACGCATGCCAAAGTCTACGATCTCTAAAGTCGTCAAACTATATGTCTACGGTTTCAGTTTGAGGAGAGGAACTCAACAGTATGTCCAGTTTTGGATTCCGAGGAGCCGTGTACACAATCACCCGTTTGAGTGGGTCGCGGGCCCGCCAAAAATGGGTTCCGATTCAACCTTCTCCGAATAGAACCAAACTTGGCATGCAGGACGAAACTGAGTTCCGTCAGTTCCCACACATCCGCAATGTCTATACGCGCCTTTTGATGAGTATAACGCATGACCACATCGCCCGGTTTGTCGGGGCGCACGTCGTGTCGGACAATGACCATATGTTTTTATGATTTAGAAACCAGTTTTTCCGACAACTTCACTTACAGATTTCTTCCTACATATTAACCGAAACTTTGATCCACAAGTTGCGTTCTACACTTGGTTATATTGTCTTCACACGTGTTCAATTAGTTTTTCAAAACAGTCGAAGAATCGCCAAAAATTTGGCTTCCAAATACGGGTTTGGAACTGCCCTAAAACTGTTCTGTTTAGACAGTTTTTCGGGAAGTTTGGTTCGAAAGACCGAGAGATATATGGTGTTTCGCTCGATTCTATCAGAAGGGTTTTGAAAAGGGATATGTGTACTACGCATAGCATTCGATAGATCAAACTTTTGTTGGATAGAATCAAAAATATTTGGAATTAAAATCGGGTACCTGGGTTCCTCGAAAACAGAGTGTTCTCTGTTTAACTGTCGACTACGAGCGGTTGGACGGTGAACCGGACGTCGGCAACGGCGGGCAGGAGATCGAAGATGAGTGCTGGGTATGGGGGAAGGTTGGCGGCCTTGGGGTCAAGAGTAATTGATCGCAGGGAGGGGTTAGTGTTCGGCTTTGAGCGGTTGGTTATATATATATATCCGCTGTTAGCTATTCCTAGTAGGACTAGGTATGGGCTCGGGTTTGCTCTAGTATTTGCAGCTACTGCTGCTAGCATTAGCTCTAGCTAATGGGAATATGGGGTCGGGCCCACCCCCTTAAGCTGCTGATGGTGGGGGTTTCGGCCACCATCAATACTTATGTATATATTTTTACAAAACTAATATATATAATACCATATATATTTTATATATATATATATATATATATATATATATATATATATATATATATATATAACTTTTTAAGCTATCAAAAAAAAGACAACAAATCACAATAAATTCCAAAAATCCTAGATTCTATCATACTCCTTATTTAATTGGAATACGCACATGCACACATATAATAATATATACACACACATACATACATTAATTATGTTAATAAACTCGTATCATTTCAATCCATAGCTTATGAAATACATAAAAAAATTAATTAATTCAAATATAAATTATGGAGGTTTACATCCTACCCAACTTAAAGAAAATTTTGTCCTCGAAATTAAACTAAGGTCGGGGATCAAATACAATGCATGGAAATATAATGCAAGACATACCTTCGTTTTCGAACAACTGCGGGTAGCGATTTCGGATGTCATCCTCGCGCTCCCAAGTAGACTCCCCCGACGAGTGATTCTTCCATGCTACGCGAACCAATGGAATAGATTGATTCCGTAACACCTTCACCCGGCGATCGAGGATACCTACTGGTTGCTCTTCATACGACAAACTCGGTCCAACTATGATCTCGGAGTGATCAAGCACATGATTGCTGTCTGCCACGTACCTCCTCAGTTGAGATACATGGAATACGTCATGCACTCCCTCTAGTGACGGTGGCAATTCCAATCTGTAGGCAACCTCTCCAACACGTTCCAAGACATCGAATGGGCCGATGTACCTTAGACTCAACTTGCCACGTCCTCCGAATCGAATCGTGCCTCTAGTGGGGGATATCTTCAAGAACACATGGTCACCCTCTTTAAACTCCAAGGGTCGACGATGATTATCTGCCCACTGCTTCTGACGATCCTGCGCTGCTCGCAGGTGGTCCTGAATCTTCTTCACTGTCTCTACTGTGCTCAAGACCAACTTGGGACCCAATAGCTGTCGCTCACCTATGTCGCTCCAACAAACAGGAGACCGATACTTCCTACCATACAACGTTTCAAACGGAGCCATCTGGATGCTCGCTTGATAGCTATTGTTGTAGGAAAACTCAACAAGATGAAGATGGTCCTTCCACGAACCGCCAAAATCAAGCATACACGCTCTCAACATATCCTCTAGCGTCTGAATGGTACGCTCCGACTGGCCGTCTGTCTGCGGATGATACGATGTGCTAAACTTCAATCGAGTGCCCAAACTCTCTTACATGCTCCTCCAAAAATGCAAAGTAAATCTCGAGTCACGGTCCGACACAATACTAACAGGCACACCATGCAATCTCACAATCTGCTCCATATACATCTCTACCAATACCTCTGTCGACTGGCCCACTCTAAAAGGTAAGAAGAGTGCTGACTTCGTAAGTCTATCAATAATTACCCATACTGCGTCACGTCCTCTAGGACTCTGAGGAAAACTCGTGACGAAATCCATAGTAATGTGCTCCCACTTCCACTCGGGAATGGGTAGCGACTGCAATAATCCGGCCGTCCTCTGATGCTCCGCCTTCACTTGTTGACATACCAAGCACTTGGCAATGAAACGAGCTATCTCTCGCTTCATTCCATGCCACCAATAATACTGTCGTAAGTCACGATACATCTTGGTCCCTCCGGGATGAATAAAGTAAGTCAAACTATGAGCTTCTGCCATCAGCTCCTGCCGTAACTCTCCATTGGGAACATAAATGCGATCACCACATCACAATGTCCCATCAGTGTGGATCCTTAATCCTGTCTGCTCTCCTGCTTCCGTCCTCTCCATCAGCCGTCGAAATCTAGCGTCATTGGGCAATGCTGCCTTGATGCGCTCTACTAATGATGATTGCACCTGGAGGTTGGCTAATACGCCATCTGCTCCCGGTAATACTACCTCAATACCAAGCTGCTCCAAGTCTCTAATCAATTCCTTCTGTGTAGTCAAAAAGTGTGCCATGGGCTTACGGCTTAATGTGTCTGCCACGACATTAGCCTTGCCCGGATGATAATGTAGCTCGATCTCATAATCCTTCATCAACTCCAACCAACGTCGTTGTCGCATATTCAACTCCTTTTGTATGAACACGTACTTAAGGCTCTTATGATCAGTGTAGATATCAACCTTCTCGCCGTACAAGTAGTGTCTCCATAGCTTCAAAGCAAAGATAACCGCTGCGAGCTCTAGATCGTGGGTCGGATAATTCTTCTCGTGCACTCTCAACTGTTGCGATGCATAAGCTACTACCCGACTGTGCTGCATCAATACACATCCTAATCCCTTCTCGGATGCGTCACTATAGATCACAAATCCTCCTGGGCCCGATGGTAGTATCAAGATCGGTGCTGTGGTCAATCGCTTCTTCAACTCGTCAAAAGCGGCTTGACACTCGTCTGTCCATACAAACTCCTGATCCTTGCAAGTTAATCGAGTCATAGGCCCCGCTATTTGAGAGAAATCTTCTACGAACCGTCGGTAGTAACCCGCAAGTCCGGGGAAACTTCTCACTTCAGAAGCTGATGTGGGAGCAGGCCATGATTTAACTGCTGTGATCTTCTCTGGGTCTACCGATATACCATCGCCCGTAACAATATGACCAAGGAATGATACCTCCTTGAGAAAGAAATTACACTTACTAAGCTTCGCAAAGAGTCTCTCGTTCCTCAATGTTCCCAAAACTATCCGTAGATGCTGCTCATGCTCCTCTTGACTCTTGGAGTAAATCAAGATATCGTCTATAAAGACTACTACAAATTTGTCCAATTATTGGTGAAAGTTCTTGTTCATCAAATTCATGAAAACTGCGGGAGCATTGGTCAAACCGAAAGGCATGACCAAAAACTCGTAGTGTCTATACCTCGATCGAAAGGCTGTCTTAGCAATATCTTCCTTCCGAACCTTCAATTGGTGATAGCCTGAACGTAAATCAATCTTGGAGAATACTTTTGCTCCACTCAGTTGGTCAAATAGATCGTCTATACGTGGCAAGGGATACTTGTTCTTCACCGTCACCGTATTCAGTGCTCTGTAGTCGATGCATATGCGCACTGTTCCGTCTTTTTTAGGCACAAAAAGAACGGGTGCTCCCCATGGTGACGCACTGGAACGAATAAATCCCTTCTCTAATAAGTCATCAATCTGTGTCTTCATCTCTACCAACTCCTCGGGTGCCAGGCGATATACTCGAGATGAAATAGGCTCAGCTCCGGGAATAAGCTCAATAGAAAACTCAATATCTCTGTCAGGGGGTAGTCCTGACAACTCCTCGGGGTATACATCCTCGAACTCAGTGATAATAGGATGCTGTAGGGTGTCTTGCATCATCATGTGAGTTCCCGATGTGGGTGCTTCACAACTATCTTCGTCTTCTTTGGTGAACTCAAACTCTGCCGCATTCGGAGGTCTAAAGAAAATACTGCTCCTATGGCAGTCTATGAGAGCGAAATGCTAGCTCAACCAGTCCATTCCAAGAACCACATCAAATATTAGCATGGGGAATACAAGAAGTCGTGCCATCATCTCTCTGCCATTTATCACTACAGGACAAAGTCTACAAACACCACTAACAGGTACAACTCCTCCTCTAGTGAGGATTTTAACATTCTTAGCTAAGGGTGTGATGGGAATGCTGTGTCTAGTGGCAAAACTAGTGGCTATAAATGAATGTGTGGCTCCAGTATCAAATAATGTAATAGCAGGAAAAGATGCAACTAGAATCATACCTGCTATAACCTCTGCCTCTGTCTCTACATCCTCAACAGCAAATGAGAATGCCTACCCATAATTTTATCCCGGGCCCTGAGCTCTGGCCTTGTTGTACTGTACACCTTGGGAAGGCAATGGTGGACGAGGTGCTCCTGCTATGGGCTGTGGTGCTGGAAGAGCTGGGGCTGTGGACCTCGGATTTTGCCGAGCTTGTACTATTGCATGTTGCTCCGGACAATCCTTGAGCATGTGCTGATTGGATCCACATCTCAAGCATAATCCAAGGCGAGTCCTGCAGTCATTCTGGATATATCCTTGTTTTCTACAGTAATGGCAAACGGGCTTCTGATAAGGTAAGGGTCTCTACTGGAACTGTCCTGTGGCCCTCCTAATAGGTCCATTCTGAGTAGCTCGGGCTGGTGTAACTGCTGGGGTATGGCGTCTCGATGTATGCTGTTGTTCCTTGCGAAGAATCTCCTGAGCATGAGCTTCTTCCAAGACAGCTGAATGGGAGACTCGAGACAGGGTAGTCGTATAAGACTTGAGCACTGGTGCAAGCCCTGATGAAATCTCCTTGCCTTCTCTAACTCTGTCAGAATCAATTCCGTACCAAATCGACTCAGGCGATTGAACTCTGAGTCATACTCATCAACTGTCATATTCCCTTGCTTCAGATGAATGAACTGGTCATAGAGACTATCTCGAACATGAATAGGGAAGAATCTCTCATAAAACGCATAATAGAACTACTTCCAGGTGATCCCAGTGCCTAATCGTCTCTCTTTCGCCTTCTACCAGTGGTGAGCATTTTTTTCTAACAGTAGGTCCACCGCTGTCATCCAATCTCAAGATGGCAACTGGGATGCCTTCAGTAGCTTCTCGGTACTAATAAGCCACTGTGACACCTCTAATGGCTTCTCCGTTCCTCTAAAGGTCTTGGGGTTCATATCTGTGAAATTCTTGATAAAGCCTTCAAAGAGATGCAGAGCCGGTGCTGGTACTGGTACTGGAGGTGGTGGTGGAGGTCTAGCCATGGCTGCCATCATCGTCTGTCTCATCAGCTTAGTCTGTTGCCACTGAGTCTGCATCATGGTATACATAAACTGAGTAGTAGGGCTCCCATCAGTCGGTGGTGGAGGCATCTGAGGTCCCGACTGTGGAGGAAACTGCTGAGGGAAAGGTGGTGGTGGTGGCAATGGTACATTCCCTCCCGGTGGCATGGTAGTGGTCTGTCCAGCCTGGCTGCCTGGGGGTGCTGCGGTATTTGGGTACTCCGTCGTCGGTGTCGTAGTAGGCTGCGACAGTTCTGGCTGGTAGGGTGTCGCTGGAGTCATGGAAGGATTCTGTCCTTCTGGTGTAGTCTCCTCGCTAGATGTGAGGGCCAAGGCAGAAGTGCTTTCCGCTTCGTAGATTCATACTGCGGCATGAGGAAGATAAGTTGACATTAGGAAGGATTAGATATGAAGTAAATCGAATAATCAAGGAAGTTTAGAAGAGTTTGGAAGTCAAGAGGTAGTAGTAGTTCTGGATGAGATATTCCTATTCCTATATGCAGGCTTGTTGGGCACAGTCATGTAACCCAACAATATTAAATCTGACCTGCATGGGCCACCACAAAAACATGTAACGCCCCAGTCCCAAAATACATAGGACCAAGTACGAGAACATGCCAGCTGCACATATACGAAAAATACTCCAATATATAGAATCCTCGCATATGCACATAAGTTGTAAATAAATAATCACAGGCCAGAATAACATATCTAATCTCATCACAGCTCAACACAGACGATAAATAAGTCCAAATGAATGAAGCAGAGTATCAAAAGATAGCCGGGTGAACATACTCACTCCAAACAGCTATGAAAAATAGTCTCACAAGATCGAAGTCCGACCTCTGCAAAATAGAAAGAAAAAAGATGTAAAATAATGTCTACAATTGTCTCAGATAAGAAATATACTAGAAGTCAGTAGTGACTGCCTCGTCATCAATATAAGATAGCTCCAATGCTGCTCCATACTCCTGTGGAAAATCGTCTAAACCTGGAGAGATAACCAGGTCCTCAGGGGACATAGCAAGATACAAGAAAACACCATGCCATATAAACTGTGATAATATAATAAGAGAAAAGTATGCATGCAATCGGGTTCCTGACCATTCTACTGTGAATATGCAGTTTAAGATACAATCCTTTGACGCATGAACCCTGGCTGAAGAATGGGATCGGCGTAGTTCCCATAAAGGGTACCAGGGGCCTACATCCATAACGCTTGGGAAGCATCAGAGGGCACCATGTGAAGGGCTACGTCCATAACGCTCTGGAAAACGTCAGAGGGCACCTGGAGCCTGCGTCTCCGGTGGAGCGCACAGGTAATCGGAAAGTGAAAAGAAGCCCATACGTCAGGTATTGTTCTCCCCACCCAATGTCTAGTATCATCATCTCCATGACTGATATGTACCTCTAGTAACCGCCAAGTCTTCTAACATGCAATACTATTGGCAGTTACTCCTATCCGTCGCACACTCCATACGTATCGGTGGCCAGCCAACTACGCGGATACGTATCCTATATGTGACTCACATCACGTGATATAACAAGTGTCAAGGCCGTATGAGATATACCAATACCCCAACATCAATGGGTGGTCAATAAGCTAAGTCAATACAAGAAAATAAATAAGCAAGAAAAACGACCGATAGAGTCGCTTGCACCCAAGTGTGACTTGGACGCACAGTTTAAATATCACGAAATAAAATGCTAAAAATAACAACTGAAAATAAGAATATAATAATCACAGAGTAAGGTATCTTGCCTGATGGTACAAAGTGGCAAGTCCAAGTAATCATAATGTCAGCCAAGAAACGTCACAATCTCCAAACAACTCCGGTCGCTGAAACAAACATCAAAAATGGTCTCGGTGAAGAAGATATACCTAGGAAACGCCTGTCCTAAAGTCAAATTTTGGAACAGGGGCAAAATCGTAATTTCGGGTCAAAACGATGTCCGTCGTTGGACCCGCTTTGCACCGAAACACGTGCCAAAGTCGACGGTCTCTAAAGTCTTCAATCTACATGTCTACGATTTTAGTTTGAGGAGAGAAACTAAACGGTATGTCCAGTTTTAGATTTCGAGGAGCCGTGTACACAATCGTCCGTTTGAGTGGGTCGCGGGCCCGCCAAAAATGGGTTCCGATTCGACCTTCTCCGAATAGAACCAAACTTGGCATGCAGGACCAGAATTTTGTTTCAGACCTGTTGGCGCAAGTTTTGTCTCGATTCGACGATTGTACACGAAGTTATGGGCAAGTTTGCAAAACGTCGATACGGGAGTATCTCGACGGATACGCGTTGATTTTGTCGCGCACACGCGATGAAACTGAGTTTCGTCAGTTCCCACACGTCCGCAACGTCTATACGCGCCTTTCGATGCATATAACGTGCGACCACGTCGCCCGGTTTGTCGGGGCGCACGTCGTATCGGATAATTTCTATATGTTTTTATGATTTAGAAACCAGTTTTTCCGACAACTTCACTTACAGATTTTTTTCTACATATTAACCGAAACTTCGATCCACAAGTTGAGTTCTACACTTGGTTATATTGTCTTCACACGTGTTCAATTAGTTTTTCAAAATAGTCGAAGAATTGCCAAAAATTTAGCTTCCAAATACGGGTTTGGAACTGCCCTGAAACTGTTCTGTTTAGACAGTTTTTCGGGAAGTTTGGTTCGAAAGACCGAGAGATATTTGGTGTTTCGCTCGATTCTATCAGAAGGGTTTTGAAGAGGGTTATGTCTACTACGCATAGCATTCGATAGATCAAACTTTCGTTGGATAGAATCAAAAATATTTGGAATTGAAATCGGGTACCTGGGTTCCTTGAAAACAGAGTGTTCTCTGTTTAACTGTCGACTCTGAGCGGTTGGACGGCGAACCGGGCGTCGGCGACGGCGGACAGGAGATCGAAGGTGAGCTCTGGGTATGGGGGAAGGTTGGCGGCCTTGGGATCGAGAGTTAATTGATCGCGGGGAGGGGTTAGGGTTCGGCTTTGAGCGGTTGGTTATATATATATATCCGCTGTTAGCTATTCCTATTAGGACTAGGTATGGGCTCGGGTTTGCTCTAGTATTTACAGCTACTGCTGCTAGCATTAGCTCTAGCTAATGGGAATATGGGGTCGGGCCCACCCCCCCTTAAGCTGCTGATGGTGGGGGTTTCGGCCACCATCAGTACTTATGTATATATTTTTACAAAACTAATATATATAATACCATATACATAAATATATATATATTATATATATATATATATATATATATATATATATATATATATATATATAACTTTTTAAACTATCAAAAAAAAGACAACAAATCACAATAAATTCCAAAAATCCTAGATTCTATCATACTCCTTATTTAATAGTAATACGCACATGCACACATATAATAATATATACAAACACATACATACAATAATTATGTTAATAAACTCGTATCATATCAATTCATAGCTTATGAAATACATAAAAAACAATAATTAATTCAAATATAAATTATGGGGGTTTACAGGCAATGAGGCCATGCGGCTCATGCAGCCAGGCTACTGCTGCTGCTGCCGCATGGAGAGCTCCACTGACTGTGCAGACTACAAGTCAGTTATGGAAAGACTGATTCAATGCGATTAATTCAGATCCACTTTTTGTGGGATTTGAATTAATTTCGTTGCTATCTTTGTGGGATTTGAATTAATCTCTTTGCTATCTTTTTGTGATTTGATTCAATCTTTCCATAACTATAGAGACAGCTAGGGTTTCCACCCTCTCTCTATTTATAGTCTCTTCTGGCCTCCTTTGAGAGGTAGTATGAAAATTATAAGTCAGAAAAAGAGAGAGAGAGAGAGAGAGGGAGCTACTGCCGCCATTGTAAGTCCATCCGAGGAGTCAGAACAGAGGTGACTTCGAGCGTTCCACAAGTTCTTCAACTTGCTGGTTCCTGGAAGCAATTCGTGTAGGGCGAATCTTGCTTTGAGCAACGGTATTTTGACACCCCAGCAATTTTCTTCTTCTAATCTTTCTCTAGATTATTGTAACTCGTTCTGTCCCAATTGCAACACGTTTGCAAGGAAGAACGAGAGATCTTCTCTTCTCTATTTCCCTCCTCCATATTGTAATCTGGTTATTTGGTACTTTGTATCATCGTAGATCTCGATTGCATCAGTGTTACCATCTTTGATCAAGTCCCGGGAATAACAACTATATCAAGCCTAGATTCTAATGATCGTTCTATACTTAGATTCGATGCTAACTTGATCGTAACTGAACGATTTTGATTTTTCTAGTCATAACTTCACACTTAAATAACTTGAAGTTTATTTCTAAATCGTGCCTATAAGACCTTGACTTGAAAATTTTGATTATGCCTAAGTTTTATCTTCATTCATAACTAAGTTTTTATCTTGATTGTGCTTATTCGACCTAAGATTTGGTTTTCATCTGAATCATTTCATACTCGAATTTTAATCCTATATTCGATTCTCCTAACCGTGATTGAGATCGTGCCTCAATGACTTGAGTTATTTCTAAGTCGTGCATATATAATTTTGTTCATATTACGATTATATCGTGCGAAAAGCACTAGTCATGCATAAATAATTTTGAATTGATTATCTTGAAAGTATCAAAGTTGTCGTTCTTTGATCGTGCCTTAGTTATTGACTAAACTCTCTATCATGTTTTTATCCCTCTGCTAACCTTAAATTTCGAGGACAAATTTTTTTTAAGGAGGGTAGATTTGTAACCTCCGATAATCGAATTTGGATTTTTTTTTCCGAAATTTAGTACATTCTTTTATTTTTCTAAATTATCTTGAATCTTTGAAAATCATGAATACTATATATATATTTTCCATCGTAATATGTTGACGGTACTATACTTGATCATTTGGTTTTACAAAACTATATGATTTGGAAGTTACCCTTAAATAAATCTCTTGCCTATATTCTAGGATTTTTATAAGTATACATATTATTTTTATATAAGAAAAATATTTATCGAGTTACGATTTGCAAATAAATATATTTATTAACTAATTAACTAGTTGTTGATACCTAAATTGTAATTAGCTAGTGATAATTACTAAACTAAATGTTAGTGGTTAGCAATTAGGGTTAGTAGTTAGTATTCCACTATTTTCCTAATTCTATTACATCATTTTATAAGTATATCATTAGGGTTTTTCTACTCTACCCTATATATTGGGGACTCCCCAATCTTACATGACCTAAATTTTCTATACTATTAGCCGCCAGCCGCCATCTTAATGCACCCGCCATCTTCAATGTAGCATTTCCTACTGCTTCCTTCTTCGACCAATATTGCGCTACCCGACGCTGCCCCGATGCCACATGTGCCGACTAAGACCACCATCATCTCATTCACCATCATCGGTGCCAACCCGACAACCTCACCATCCCCCATCGATCACCAAACCACCACCACACCATTGCCAGCACAACCACCAGACTCTAGACCACACCCATTCTCCACCTCGGCCAACCCGACCAAGCACGACCGTACCAACACTCTCCCCTACCCTGGCCAACCCCCTGCCATTCTCGACCAACACAACCGCCAACGCCACAACCGCTGCCACACTCCCGCTGTGCCACCCCAGCGCGACTACCTCCTCCAAATTCACCCAACCATCTGTGCCTCCCCTCTCCGGCCCGACCGACGCATCACCACCTCATCCTAATCCCCGTCACTACAGTCATCGACCCCACCCAGCAACCCGTCACCACCATCATCATCATAACTATTCACCACCGCCACCACGAGAGAGAGAGATAGAGAGCGCTAACTCACCTGATCCCCACCACTCCTCGAGCGCTCCGCAACGCAGCTAGCTCAGTCAGCGTGTGCCTCGTGAGTGCCGTAGCCTAGATCCGTCGTCTCTACGTTCGTAGCCGCGACCGTGTCTGACTCTGCGTGGCCCCACACCGGCGACCGTGTAGTCGCGTCTAGCGCCTCCTACCGTATTTCGAAATAGCCTCGCCGACAACAGCCGCGTTCATCGCCGACCGAACGACCGAAGCCGCAATTCTCAGTGAGCCACTTCCCCTGCTTCCCTTGTTCTCTTTTTCTGTTTCATAATTCGAGATCTGTGGAGAAATTATGAAATGAGAGAACAACTATGACCCCCCTTCTCTCTATTCATATATATTTAGATATTAGGGATTTGTATAGGTCAGCAAAGCCCCAATCAAATTAATTCCTGGCATTGATTACCAATATTATTTCACTAATTACTATTAATGTATTTATTAGGAATTTGGGATGAGGACAACTTCTACCCCTTCGATTGGCTCATCTCTCACTTGCTCTATATAAATTTAGGTTATAACTAATAGAGTTAGGTTTTAATGGGTGGAGTAATTAATTTTATTTCATTATTATTATTTAATTGTTATATATGTATTATTATCATTATGGTTAATAATAATAAGGATTGGGGTTGTTTATTGGGATGTGAGTCCGTCTTGGGCTTGAAGCCCATTACAATTAATTGGATTTAATTGTTTTTGTTATTTTTAGGCTGAACTGCCTTGGGCCAGGGTTATGCCTCAATTGTATTTTAGTAAATTGGATAATTATGGGTTATAGTTATATGTAAAAAAAAAATTGGATTTGGGTATAATATTTACAAGTATGTACTTTTATAATAATTTGAGAATATGGTATATTGAGTGTTGTGCATAATTTATAAATATATATTTTGTGTATAAAAGAGTATATGTATACATATGGTTTTATAATTATTATTTAAATACTAAAGAGTAATGACATTATCGTTTCTTATAATTAATAGGGTCGTGGTATAAAAATATATATATTGTTTTCTAAACTATTTTGTAACTGAAATGTAGTTTTAGGCTTCGTACCAACGTGTAGCTTCAATTTGTGTTTAAAAGCCCTAAATATATTAGTATATTATTTTGATCTATTTTAATTACGGCCCTTGGCCTATATATATATATATATATATATATATATATATATATATATATATATATACATCGAAATATTATATACATCGAGTATTTTTAATATATATATATATATATATATATATATATATATATATATATATATATATATATATATATATATATATAACAAAAGTAGATTTTAGTCCTAAAATGATTTTCAATAATGTCAAAATATTATCTAAGAATATTGTGATTACTAAAAATATAGTTTCTAATATTATAAAATAATATTTAATATAGTTATATGTATTTAGTTATATTCTTTTCTTTAAAATCGTAAATCGGGACTATTATAGTTGTTTCCTATTTCTGATTTGATTATCGTACCGAACTCTGATTTTGGGCTTCTATAAACCAACTTAGGCTATTTGGACTATTCTGGACTCATTAGAACCACCTGTGTCATCACTTGGGGACCATCTTGTGGAGCATAGCATCGGTACCTATTCTGTGTTGACACGTTCGTATCGTGCACATCGACTCCAACTAAATTGAGGCGAGTACTAACCTCTGATTGTTTTCATCATGATAGTAACTATATTACCTGTTATAGACTACTTTACTTAATGTTGACATATTGTTACACTGATTGATACTAAATAGATATTGTCAGGAGATGTTATCCCTTATCTAGTACATCGAGTATTTTATGTTCATGTAGTTTATTATGTACATCATGTACTCCTTGTATTCGTATTATTCATATACTCTCATGTGCTCTCATGTGCTTATGCGCAAACTAACAATCATGTACGTAACGTGTCGTGATCATATCCATGTATATTGATTGGGGCGGGTGAGTAGAATGTAGTTATTTGATTAGATTCCTTGTTGTAGATCATGTGTATGTCGATTGTACCTTCACGTATAATCAAGTTACCAAAGAATAATCATGTACAACCTAAACCAATCACATAACTGACTTTTTCTCTAAATCACTTGTGTTCATTTCAAGTTAACATGTTCTCTATCTTATTCATGTACTCATTTTCCTTATATCTTCATGATGTTATTTCTCTATTTCTCTATATTTTTATTCTAGTACATCATGTATATTATTCTATTACGAGTTGTATATTTCCTACCATGAAATTGAACTACTTTCAGAGTTATGTACTTCATTCCAATCCTGACTGAATAACTATTTTTTAGGTAATGTTATGCCCCACACCTTAGACTTTATGATGATAGATCTCGGCGATCCATTTACCGTGAGTTGTTTGCTGGGAGCTCTAGCCCATTATTTCCTTATTTAGATTGTGTTTTCGTTATCGGATTTGTCTCTGATATATTCTTGTCATAGATGATTATTGTAGACTTTGTTTAATTCAGTGTTATTGTTTTATGTTCATATCTTTCTTAGCTGTTTCTGATGTGATTTGAGTACGTATGTTATTGTGGATCATTTAGATGTTTTAGATAATTATTGGGTACTTGACAGCGTTCTACCGTCGATACTGCGGCGTAGGCTGGACGTGGCCCACGTACTCGTGCCCGATTATTCGGATGCGGATCGTGACACTGTACCTTCATTTACTAGGGACTGCCTCGACAAAACTTTCAGTCTCGAGCACTTCCAGTTTCTATACCTTTAACTCAAACTCGACAATGAGTATTTGATAGCCCTCCTACATACTCAACTTGAACCAACCGTGTTCCGTGCAGTGCCACCAACCGAGCCATACTCAATATGATATGCCTTGAAAACATGGGAACCTATTTCTATAACAAGCCGTGGGACCATAGAAAATATGCCTGCTATGACATCAAGTCGATTGCCACGACATACTCTATTTTATTCAGTCGATTGCCACGACATACTCTATTTTATTCAGTCGAGAAGTCGAAAGACCGAATGCCAACTTTGAAAATATATCGTAGAGAGACATCTAGACAACAAGTTGACATTTTTTATGTTCTATACATACTTGACATAATGGGATTATTCCCTTAGCTATGTGGGTTCATTTCTTCTATTTTCAAACCTATTAATAGTGCATATGAAAATTTTATTTTATTAAATGTGAAGGCAAAGCTGAGGCAAGTTCATCGAAGCCATCCATCTGAGAGAGGAGTTACCTCAACCGAGCGGGACTTCAAGCAAGCCTTTGCATAGCCAAGTCCAAACGTCGTTGCATTTCGATTCATCCTGTTGACCTAAGTGGGACGGGGCACTACATTCTCCATATAAGTTGGGAACCCCATCCAACTCCAACAGGAATATGGGCTGGGTATATTGAAATGAACTCTTGGTACACAATATTACTTGAATATGGCCTTATGGTACACACATGTAGGCTTTCGGTACACATGTAGTCTTTGGTTCATGGATATAGGTTCTGATACACGAATCTGGACTTAGTACACGGATATGGACTCTTGTTAGGAGTACAATCTTACACAAATATAACATTATGATAATATGGGCTTTCAGTATACAGATATACTCTTTAACTTTACGAATATAGTCTTCCTGTTAGGGGTGAGCATTCGGTTTATTCAGTTTCAACCGAATCGAAATAGTCAAAACTGAATGACCAAAATTTTAAAAATCCAAAACTGAATCGAATTAGGCAAAACTGAAACCGAAACGAATTAGCAATTCGGTTTGTTCGGTTGAAAAATTTCTATTGTTTAATGGGTCGGACCCAAAGTTGAGATCATGGTTAAATTATATTACAATAGTAATTTTTATACACATTTGTTGTATTTCAAACTTGTGTACAAAATTGGACTAGTTGTTAAATTATCAATGTTGAGCTTCGAATCATATACATATAATTGTGGTTTTCAAATTATAAAATTTTTTATTCACAAAATATGCATAAATTTGAGAATATTTATACGATTGCATAAGTTGTATTCGTTTTTCGGTTTTGTACCAAAACCAAAATCCAAAACCGAAACCGAATAAGAACTTCTTATATTTTCAAAATCGAAATTGAACCCAAGTTCTTTCAAATTGAATCCAATCTCTTATTCAGTTCGGTTAGGTTCAATTTTCAATCTAAAACTGAATAATGCTAACCCGTACTTCGGGTACACGAATGTAACATGTATGAGGATATAAATACCCTTTATTTTGATAATAATAAAATAATAATAATGTTTTAATTGCATAGATTGTCCATGGTCAATACAAGGACCAATTACTAATTTTCTTTAAAAAAAACTAAGAAGTCAAAGAAATATATAATTGGGAGAAGACCAACACGTAATATATCACCTCACTATCATCCCCCAATTCTCGTCAACAAAAGACGCGCCTCCATTTCCCAAATGTGACCAAATAAAAAATTGAGTCAGAAGTGGAAAAAGAGGAAGATTGAATTCAAATTGAGCTACCAATTCTTGTACATTTGATTCATAAGTAGATGATGATGATGAACATGTACAGCTAAACTTCAAGCTAATGGGAAGAATCATCTATGTACAAACTTCATCATCACTTTCATATGCAACTCAACTTCAATCAAACTGTAACAAAACTATCAATTCTAAGAATAAAGTTACAACAAAATGCAGACACAGTTCTTGATTTGTTCGTTTGTATGTATGGTATCAAGAAGAAGAACAACAATATGCTGAGCTCAATCTCTACTAATCTAACAGTATCTCATCGACCCCCGGCGCTGCTCGTCGTACCAACAGACCAGGCTCAGTCCGACCAGCACCTCCGCTATCGCCGCCTCTGTCTTCTCCCTGTCCGAGAAATGCAGCGTCTGCAGCATCAGCACTCGTGGTCCCGACTCGAACCGCTGCATCCGGTCCATCGTCCTCTCCTTCTGCCACCGCACAGTGTCGTGCGCAACGGGCCCAAGCCACCCGAATATCCTCCACATCGCGTCCTTCCATCCCTTCGCAAGTTCCCCATCTGATGACCCCCTTTCCTTCCAGCAATCCCTCAGCTTGGTCCGCACCATGGACTTCAGCGCGAGTGGCAGCGAGCTATACAGCTCTTCCCTGTCCTCCGCCAGCGCATCACCATCTAGCATGACCTTCTCGGCCTGCAGGATCACGTTCGCATAGAGCAAGGCCAGGCCTGAGCCCCCGACTGTACGTGAAGTCGGATGCAGCGTCTGGATCCAATCGACACGTCCATTCTCGTTGTCGTCCTTTGTCCTGAGTATCGGACACGAGTTCCGGATTGCCACTTCCTTCACTGTTGGCGTCCTCTCCAGCGGCCCAGACCGGGGATGGATACGGAACTTCAAGTGCGGCGTAGCGAAGCTGAGGCGAGAGCTCTCCTTGTATACAACAATATTTGGCAGACCAGAAACAAAAGGACTGAACACGACGCATGCTCTCGCGAAGATCGAATAAGCGGCAAGCGCCATTATATCGATCGCCTTGTCAAAGGACTGGTTCCACAGGGAGTCCACCTTCAGCCGCCGGACCTTCTGGTGCTGCGACTTGATGTCCAGCTGCAGCGTGTCGGATGCCAGCTGCTGCGCCTTCTGCGTCAGTATCGGGCCGCTGAACCGCCGCCAGCTCCTCCTCTCTGTCGCCTCCATCGCGTTCAGCAGCTCCATTTCCTGGTACAGCCTTGAGGTCGCTGACACGTACTTCTCCATCTTCTTCACCCGCTTCTCGATGCTCTTCCCGGCGGACTTGATTCCCAGACGGCTGGGGTCGATGGAGCCGGACTTGAGGTCGGCGTAGAGCTTGCTGAACCCTACAGGCATGGCCCTGCGGCAGCGGAGCGAGAGGCAGGAGATGGCCCCGGCGGCACGGTCCAGGTCTACGATCAACTCAGCGCAGGCGAGGCGGACAAGCAGCGACTGGTCAGTGGAGTTGAGGTACGCGACGCCCTGCGACCGCATGGTCTCGGAGCGGAGGTGCGATATCTCGGAGTCCGATAGAGACCGGTGGAGCGAAACGAGACGAGACATCGTGGCCGCCGCCTCGAAGGCGAGGATGCCAAGGACCGTCATGTCATCCTTGGCTCTGGGGACTACCATTGTATTCGACCAATACCTGGTACTACTACTTACAACTGCAGCAATTAAATTTACTTAGTTAACATTACTTCTGACATAAGAATATATATATGCTCGGCAAAACGCGCTTGTCGAAAGTATTATATATATCAGAGGGAAAGGAGGAAGAAGAATGGCTGTAGTCGGCACCAATATATTGGTTATTGGTGATAAGGAGCTGATCAAAACAAGTGCTGGAGTTTTCCTCCACGTCAATGCGATTGAATTTTCTGCAAGCTATTAGTATGGTCATCGGGGGATTGGTAGACCAAAATGTGGTCGATGATGATAACAAACGTCTCATTCTCACTGTTATATTGTTGGTATTTTTGCCTTTAGACTAGGAAAGATAGTCTCATATCGGCTACACCAAATGATAAGTATCTCAATATAATGCATGTTTGTGTTGAGGTGTGCATATGAGGTGTAATGGGGCACAAGTGTGTGCCATGTTGGAGTATTTTCCTAGAATGAAAAAAGAATAATTCTAACAATGATGTAAGTTGATTTTTGTTGATCGGACTCGGACTCGGACTCCAGGATGCCTCGTGCATGCACAGTCGTGTGTTCGGAGGGTAGGTATGGGCTAGCACTTTAGAGTATTGGTATTTTAGTCCCACATCGGATATGAGAGATGGTGAAATCTCACTCCACTCTATAAATAGAGCCCCCTGATCTCCTTTCTAATATGCACCAAGAAGAGAGAAGAGAGTAATGGTACTCGACTTAGAGTATTGATTACGAGTCTGCAGTTAGAATATAGGTTTTAGGTTATTATTATAGAAGTTTACTCAATCACATTTTAGGAAAATTTTCGACCTTTCGATTATCATGACAACTCTTTCTACATTTGAATTTAACTGTCCTTCTTTCATAATATCTTATCTTGTTCCATATTGATCTCTTGGTTTCAATTCGTCTTCAGGATGACAGTGACTCGAGCTCAGGCAGCTGGATCCAGAGTCGTGTCGGAGAGGTATGATCCAGTAGTGGAGGCAGTCCAGGAGACTATCCCTGTTATCCCTAACATTTAGGAGGCAGTGGCAGCAGCACCAGGAGGTCTTCCACCTCCACCCCAGAGGCATTCTATCGTCCTCGATCTCAGGCAGCTGGATCCAGAGTCGTGTCGGAGAGGTATGATCCAGTAGTGGAGGCAGTCCAGGAGACTATCCCTGTTATCCCTACCATTTAGGAGGCAGTGGCAGCAGCACCAGGAGGTCTTCCACCTCCACCCCAGAGGTATTCTATCGTCATACCGGAGACACTACCGCCACCACCTCCGATACCGACCGACAAACTTCATATGTTCGCACTCCTACAGCAGATGATGGAGTCACAGCGAGCACAAGCAGAGGCATCGCGGAGTCAGGCTGACGCATCACATCGCCAGACCGAGGTACTGAGGCAGAGCATGGAGAATGCTCATTAGTTAGCACTGGCAGCGGTAGATAAGGTAGCCCCAGGTTCAGTTCAGGGCGCCCCCGCCCAGCAGCCACATCAGCATAAGGCTAGGCCTGGGACAGTATTGGACTTCAGAAAGATGAACCCCGTAGAGTTCAACGGAACTGAGGGCATTCTCTATGCAGACGAATGGTTGGAGGACGTGTAGCGAAGCTTGGAGTTAGCAGAGACTCCTAGAGGATTGTGGGTCACAGCTGCGGCGAATCAGTTCTTCGACATCGTCTTAACGTGGTTTCACACGGATTCTCGTGCATCGGTGAGGGATTTGACATGGAAGAACTTCCGGAGGCTCTTCAAGGAGAAGTTCTTCTCCGACGTAGCTCTTACCGCTTTGGAGGGCCAGTTCGTGGAACTAGTGCAGGGGAACTCGTCGGTGGATGAGTATGCAGCGGAGTTCTTTCGCCTTAGCCGATTCGCCCCAGGGATGGTTCAGGACGAGGGAGAGAAGGCCCACAAATTCAGGAGGGGTCTGATTCATGCAGTTCATACTCGCACTTCTGGATGTCGAGATGCGACTTTTGAGCATATCCTGATGGAGGCACAGATAGCAGAGGAGAACTTCGGCCTCAAGCCGAAGAGGAGCAGTAATACATTTGGAGCTACTTCTAGTGCGGGACCGGCGAAGCATCCCCACATTCAGCAGTAGAGGCAGTTCCAGTGGCAGCCTCAGTTTTATCAGCATCAGGCACCAGTATGTGCCCAGCAGCAGCAGGGGCAGAGACAAGTCTCTTAGTGTGCCTTCTGTGGGAAGCAAGGGCACAACCGAGATGTCTGTAGGAGGAGATTGGGCACTTGCTTATTCTGTGGAGTGACCGATCACCAGCTGAAGGTCTGCCCTGCTCGTGCAGCCAAGGGAGGCCAGGACAGAGCACCGGTGGGACCCGTAGTTCAGCAGAAGGGTCAGCCACTTCAGACGCAACAGCAGCGTTTTGTCCAGCACCAGAGGGGAGCACCCCAGGGCATAGCTTTTGCACTAGCAGCTGAGGAGATTGAGCCAGTAGCAGATATTGTGGCAGGTCATGTTCTTTTCAATTCCTTTCCTGCTTTTGCCTTGTTTGATTCCGGTACTACGAACAGTTTTGTGTCTGTCTCTTTTACTCTTAGACACAACATCATTGCTAAATTTCTGGGTAGGACTTGCAAGATTATGATCGGAAAAGATATTATCCTGGTTAATAATATTTGTAAGGGATGGAGAGTTACATTGGGAGGCTGGAACTTGAGTGCCTGCTTGCTCGTAATGCCACTTTCGAGGTACGATATGGTACTCGGTATGGATTGGTTGAGCATGCACCATGCTAGTATAGACTGTAGAGGAGGTAGAGTTCTGTTTGGGCCGTCGAAAGAGCCATAAATGGAGTTTGCAAAAGGAGCAGTGGAGCCGGAGATTGAATTCTGTGGAGCCTTGTTGGCAGGGCAGGAATTACCACATCCTTTGATAGCTGAGTTCTTGGATGTCTTTCCCAAGGAGTTGTCTGGGATGACGCCAGGCAGGGATGTTGAGTTCTCTATAGACTCGGTACCGGGCACTGAGCCTATTTCACAGCACGTCTATAGAGACAACAACAGTGAGTTGGAGGAGTTGAAGAAGCAAGTCGACGAGCTGCAGGACAAGGGATTTATCAGATCCAGTTCTTCGCCGTGGGGAGCGCCAGTTCTGTTTGTACCAAAGAAGGATGGTACAATACGCATGTGTATCGATTACAGGGCGCTCAACAACCTCACTATCAAAAACAAATACCCATTGCCGAGGATTGATGACTTGTTCGATTAGTTGAACGACGCGAAGGTATTCTCAAAGATAGATTTGAGGTCCGGGTATCACCAGCTGAAGGTGAAGTAGGAAGACGTTTCAAAGCTTTTCGGCCTCGATACGGCCAGCATGAGTTTACTGTGATGCCATTTGGGTTGACCAATGCCCCAGCAGTGTTCATGAACTTGATGAACAAGGTATTCCACCAGTATCTTGACAAGTTCATATTTGTCTTCATCGATGACATTTTAGTATACTCGAAGACGTCTGAGGAGCACGAGGAGCATCTGTGAACCGCACTGGAGATTCTGAGGAAGGAGCAGCTGTATGGGAAGCTGTCGAAGTGTGAGTTCTTCTTGACTAGGTAGAGTTCTTGGGTTATGTTGTGACCGAGCACAAAATCTCTATGGACCCGAAGAAGATTTCAGCAATGGAGTCTTGGTCTACACCCAGTTCAGTTGTCGAAATTCGAAGCTGTCTGGGTTTGGCAGGCTATTATCGGAAGTTCGTCCAGGACTTGTCTTGTATTATAGAGCCGATGACTAGACTCACCAGGAAGGACGTAGAGTTCATCTGGATTGAGGAGTGTCAGGCTGCTTTCGATGAGCTAAAGTAGAGGTTGACTACAGCTCCTATCTTGACTTTGCCATCTGGGATTGGAGGTTTCACGATCTATAGTGATGCTTCTGGGAAGGGTTTGGGTTGCGTTCTTCAGCAGCACGAGAAGGTAATTGCCTATGCATCCAGGCAGTTGCGTACTCATGAGAAGAACTACCCTACCCATGATCTGGAGTTAGCCGCGGTTATCTTTACTTTAAAGTTGTGGAAGCACTATCTGTACGGAGAGCGAATTGAGATCTTTACGGATCACAAGAGCTTGAAGTAGGTGTTCACTCAGAAGGAGCTGAACATGCGGCAGAGACGCTAGCTAGAGCTGATGAAGGACTTTGATATATCCTTGCAGTACCATCCGAGGAAGGCCAACATAGTTGCAGATACCTTGAGCAGGTATCCAGTAGCTATGTACTTGACGGCAGATCGTCATCTTTTGGCTGACCTGGATAGTTTGGGTATCGAAGTGATCGTTCCAGGCATAGAGCTTCAGATGTGGGACCTACAGATTCAGTCTGAGCTGATGGATCGAGTTAGAGCAGCACAGTATGATGATGTTGCCCTGAGGAGCATTAGGGTGCAGGTGTTGGCAGGTTTGCTTGATGATTTCTCTATAGACGAAGATGGGTCGTTGCGACACGGTGCTAGACTGTGAGTTCCGAGTGGAGAGCATCGGGTCTTCAGGAAGTGCATCGCTCTTAGTACTCTATTTATCCTGGGGCCAACAAGATGTACAGAGACCTGAGAGAGCACGTTTGGTGGTACGATATGAAGCAAGAGGTGGCTCAGTTCATATCTCGCTGTTTGGTGTGTTAGCAGGTGAAAGCCGAGAGACAGAGGCCAGGTGGATTGCTTCAGCCACTACCCACGCCAGAGTGGAAGTGGGAGCACATCACCATGGACTTTATGTCTGGACTTCCACGATCTCCAGGAGGAAAAGACGCGGTTTGGATCATCGTTGATAGATTGACCAAATCGGCCCACTTTTTGCCTTTTAAGGTAGGTTTGTCTACAGAGAAGTTGGCCGAGCTGTACGTTCGTCAGATTATCAGATTGCACGGAGTTCTGGTGAGCATAGTCTCAGATCGGGATAGTCATTTCACTTCCCACTTCTGGAGGAGTTTGCAGTTTAGATTGGGCACCTCGCTCAAGTTTAGTACCGCTTATTATCCCCAAACAGACGGGCAGTCAGAGAGGGCTATCCAGACTCTTGAGGATATGCTTCGCACCTGTGTGTTAGACCTCGGGAGTTCTTGGGAGGATCATCTTTACCTGGTAGAGTTTGCTTACAAGAACAGCTACCAGGCCAGTATAGAGATGTCGCCATTCGAGGCTCCATACGGACGGAGATGTCGCACTCCTTTTTTGTGGGACAATGTTGGAGAGAGAGTGTTGCTCGGCCCGGAGATGGTAGTAGATGCAGCCGAGAAGGTTAGACTGATCATAGATAGACTTCGGGTGGCTCAGGATAGACAGCGGCATTGGGCCGATAGCCACCAGAGACCGCTAGAGTTCGAGGTTAGTTTCAGTTTCATGTTGTGCTTGTTGTGATTGTTTGTTGGTTTTGTGTGTTGAGTTTTGTTTCGTGCCTAGGTTGGAGACATGGTGTTTTTGAGAATTTCTCCGATACGTGGCACGATTCGCTTTGGCCAGGACGGGAAGCTTAGTCCACGCTACATCGAACCTTTCACTATCCTTGAGAGGGTCGGTGCGGTAGCCTATCGACTGGACTTGCCTCTACGCTTGAGGGAGTGCACAACGTGTTCTATGTGTCGCAGTTGAGGCAGTAGGTGACAGATCCCAGCCATGTATTGGACCATTCAGCGATAGAGGTGAGACCTACTCTCAACTATCCAGAACAGCCAATTGAGATTCTGGATTGTAGGGTGAAGGTGCTCCGGAACCAGGTTATATCCTTGGTTCGTGTTGCATGGAGGTACCACTCTCCAAGTGAGTCTACCTGGGAGAGAGAGGACGACATGCGGGAGCGTTTCCCATATCTCTTCGAGCCTTGAGGTATATGTTCTTTTGTTTTCTGCTTATGTTTTCCTATGGTTGATTGTTTTAATTTCGAGGACGAAATTTTTTTTAGGAGGGTAGATTTGTCAACCACAGTTTTCATAATTGGGGGTATTTTGGTCATTTTTTTCAACATTTTTGGAATTTTATAATTTATTTTATATGATTTGTTTAGTAGGGTGCGAGTTTCGTCTCGTTCCGACTTGTGGTAGCGACTCGGGTAGCATAGCCTCTAGGCGGGACCCAAGTTTAGTTAGTCATGACCCACATTTTCCCACAAATTAGATTAGTTAGATTAGTCTAATTCCACTTTATTAGATTAGTCGATTAGAGACTCAAACTAGATCCTTTTGACCCCAAACTTGAACCTAGTCTAGACTTAACCATTTGAGACTTGAGAGGGGTATTCTTGACACTTCACATTAGCCTAGGAAATCCCTACTTGGCCGACCACACTAGGAGGGTGTAGGTTTCATTCCTTCTTTAGAAACTTGCCGCTTTTTGTGCTCTCAAGTGTTCTTCCCTATTTTGGAGCTTTTTCATTGATTTGATCTCCAAATCAAATCAATCATTCACAAACTCTTCCATTAATCCTCTCCATAGTCTCAAGAGAGGGTACTACCAAGGTTTGGAAGAAAAGTGTAAGGTGGAAGTGTCCATACTTGAGGATCTTCGTATTGGAGCCGTTCGGAGAAGGTTCCATTAGGATTCACTCCTAATAGGTAAAAACAAATCTTCTAAACCTTGTTCCTATGCATTCTAAGTGTTTTGAATCCATCCTCTTGTTAGAACAACCATTATAATCAAGTTAGAGGCCATTTGGAGTTCTCTAGAACAAATTAGCATGTAGCCTTGTGTCCTATTTGGTAGATTTCAATTTAGGACACCCCATGTGTTTGATTTAATGTCTAATAGGCTTTAATGTGTTCTAATTTCAGTTTTAGCCCACAAGTGCCACTTTGCATTATGTGGATTGTTTTGTCATAGATTTATATGTGTGTGTGTGTGCATATATATTTAGATATACATGTGAGTGGTGGTGTGAATGAAGTTATTAGAGTAGTGTATGTGGGTTTCTGTTTTAGAGAGTTGAGGAGTGAAGAGAGAGTGAGACAGGGAGACGGAGTTGCTGCCTGTGGCAGCAGCATGTATATCAGTTCATCAGCAACAGTATGGAGTGGTAGCTACTGCCTTCACAACCAATTCCAGCAACATTTCATAGCAGTCCCCCATTTCATTACATTCAAAACCATCCTACATATTCATATCAGTCAACCATATCATATCTCCCTATATTCATAAATCCATCCATCATCTAGACCCATCTCCATTACAGTCCACACCCCATACTTCCATCTCAGATACAATATCAGTCCTATATTTCCATTCCTCCACACATACAAATCCATTCATCCACAAATAGCAACAACCACATCAGACCAAGAAGACAGCAGCAGCTGCAAGGCAGCTTGCTACCTACACAGAAGCAGCAGCTATAAGAACCTCCTGCATCAGCAGCAAAGGAGTGACTGTAGCAGTAGTAGCTCCTGTATGATGCAACTGCAGCAGCAGTAGTGTCCAAGCAGATGCAGGACAATATTCTCCCATTCCCAGTTCATATTTCAGTCCCTATCCTTGCTACATTCACAAACCAGTCCACCATTCCCAAACATTTCAGTTCTCTTCCCAATTCATACAAATCCAATATATGTTTAGTCCATTTTCCTAATGTAAATCAGTCCACAAACATTATGTATTCAATCCCATATTAACATCATTACAGTCTCCATATAATTCAGTCCAGATTTATACTTTTTCAGTCCAACATACCATTTCACAAATTCACATCCACCATCATCTCTTTTCATTCTAACTCTTATTCTTGAGTGTTATGTGAGTGATAGCTTGTGAGTGATAGTGTGTGTTAGTGAGAGTTATATGTTAGAATGTGAGGTAATGGTTTAAGATAAAATAATATGTCAGATACCGAGATATGGTATCGATACGAGGGTATGGTATTAGGATACCATGTTAAGGTGGATGGGTGCCTAGAAACTAAGGTAGAGGCTTGGTAGACAGTTTACCTTGGTAAGGTAATGGGATATAGGTTAAGGTAATTACCTATAACTAAGGTATAAGTTTTATAGTTTAAGATATAGTAAAAAATTGATTGTCTTGGTTGGTAATGGTTATGATTAGTGCACTTAGACTAGCTTTGACTTCGGTTGACCATGGTTGACTGCTTGACCAAAAGTCAATCGAAAGTCAACTTTTAGCCTAAATGTGACTAGAACTTGACCGGACTTGACTAGAGTTGACCAGTTGACAAAAAGTCAACTGTTAGTCAACATTAGTCTAGTTTGACCTAGAGTTGACCTAGAGTTGACCAGTTGGCCAAAAGTCAACTGTAAGTGTCACAACCCGCACCCTAGAGAGGGGCACGAGCACGTGGTTACGTCCAGCCTATGCCGAAGTATCGGTGGTAGAACGCTGTATATAGGGTCTGTAAATACTATGACTAAAACAGATAAATGTACCTTTACAATATATACACTCTGAATGGAGGTGACATAGCAATACAGTCTCAATCACATATATCAAGCTAAGGTAGATAGCATGGAAAGGAAATATGATAGATAAAACAGTAAATGAGTCCAAGATCCACAAGTCAGAGCTATACACAAACATCCAGAGTCTCAGAAAATATATATAATAGATACTACAAACTGAAATGTACTAGCTGGCTCGCAGGCCAGGCAAACCTAACTAAACTATGCTACTCAGGGTGAGCAAAGTCTATTGGCTCTACCAACAAACCACGGTCTAAGTCTAATCTGTCACCCCCAGTTTTCAGAAACAGGGATATTTTGTCATTTTTCATTTTTAAATTATTTTGGAATTATTTATTTATTTATTGTAATATTTTGGGGTTATTTGAGTCGGGTTCGAATTTCAACTCTTCCGACTTGTTTTGACTTGCTTCGGGGACCCGGGGTAGTGTTGACCTTAGCGGACCCACACACTAGTTAGCCATGGCCCACATGTCAGTATTTTAGTTAGAGACTAGACTAATTATTTTTTGTTAGTACTAAATGGGATTAGTGGTTTTTGGTTTGACTAAACTACCCCCGACTTAGAAACCCTTCCATGTATTAACTAATAGATTAGTGTAGGGGGCTTTTTGACCTTTCCTAATAGGACAAAACCTACCATTATGGCTGGCCACTTTTGGCATGGATAGGCACAAGTCACTTTATTATTCCCTTTCATTTCTCTCTTGTTCTTCCCCATTTTTTTAGAGAGCTTTCCCTAATCAAACCATCACCAAATCCTTCCATTTATCCACCAAATCTTCTTCCTTCCCTCTCCATTCAATCCAAGGAAGGAGCTCCTCAAGTTTGGGAGGATTCGGAGCTCGTTCGTGTCCTTTTGGAATCTCTACGTGTCGGTGTCGAGTCGGAGGCCTTTTCCTTTGAATCTCTCTCTCGGAAGGTATAATCTATCTTCTAAATCACCCCAACATGCATGTAGGATTATTTTGAATACGTAGGAATGACCCCCTTGGTGTTGTGTCCATTTGAGTCCATTTTGTGTCCATTTGGACACTTGTAGAGGTGTCCAATGTGTAGGATCGTGTCCTAGTGGGGAAAACCCTATTTGGACACTTGTGGAATTGTTGGTATATTGATTTGATGCTATTCTAATATTTATTCCAGATTTTACTATGTGTTAGGAATAGTTTTTCCTATGTATCATATTGTATCATGATATCTAATATCTATATATCTATATATATATATATATATATATATATATATATATATATATATATGGTTTATATATATGTCATTCTATATATATATATATATATATATATATATATATATATATATATATATATATATATATATTCCACAAGAGTTTATATATATGAATATATATATATGAATATATATGAATATATATATATATATATATATATATATATATATATATATTGGTTTATATATATATGTGGATGTGTATCATGGTGGGTATGTATGACATTGTGTTGGTTGTGGGGGCATAGAGGGGTCGGCCAAGAGTTTGATTGTGTGTGTGTTTATGTGGGTTAAGAATGTGTAGGAGAGGTGTTTGAGTTTTTGTTGGAGTAAGAGAATAGTTGAGGGTGTTTGTGAATAGGGGGAAATGTGAGTGTGGTGAGTAGAGTGTTAGGGGGGGGGGGGGGGGGGGGGACTGCTGTCCCAAAACAGCAGGTTATACCCCAGTTTCTGTCCCCTTTGGACTGTCTATTTGGCCATCAGAACAGCCCCTACTTGAACCCTCCCCAACAGTCCAGGATACCCCCATGGATAGCTATCCTTTACCCCTTCAACAGTCCCCACATTTGCCATCATAACACCCAACCAACAACCCTTCAATTCTGTCCAAGAACATCCATCATTCAACCCATATAGCCCCTTCAAAACAGCCACAAACCAATCCCTTCACTGTCCACAGGACAGCCCAATGTAAACCCATCTTTTGCTGTCCCATAAAACCAGTTTACACTGTCAAGACACCCCCAAAACAGTCCAGAATTTACCATAGATGGCTGTCCTATTTGCTCCACATATGGGCTGTTCCCTTACCCCAAATTCTGTCCATGTATTCCCATAGTTGGCTGTCCCAAATACCACCACCCCATGGCTGTCATTGCACCCCATTGGCTGTCCAAACAAGCCCTTCAAGTCCCATAAACTGTCATCAAATCAGTCCTTAAAACCACTTCAAAACCTGTCCCCTTTAGCAATGTGTGTGTGTGTATTTGTGAGATGTGTGTGAGTGTTTGTGAGCTTGTGAGAGTGTGTGTGAGAGCCTAGTATATGTAGATAATGCCTATAGGTTAGCCTATTGTCTAAACTAGTAGGAAACCTATAGGAGAAGCCTATGAGTGTGAGAAAAATATGTGAGTGTTGTGTGTGAATGAGTGGTATGAGTGAGTGTGTTAGAGTTGAGGGTAATTCATGATATGGATTAGAAATAGGGTAAACCAATACCCATGTATCCTAACATAGCCTAGATACCTAGGATACCTATTTTCCTTGATAGGTAAACCTTAGATAGGTTGGTATCTAGCTACCCTAAGGAGCCTAGGCTAGTATCTCGGGTTAGCGGGGTTTCCTTGGGATTGGGCAAGGTATCGGGATTTACCTTGGTAGTGTAATGTTAGTTTACCTAGGAAATAGGGTATTAGTGTTAGGAGTCTAAGATAGAGTTGGAACCCGATTTCCTTGGTCGGTAATGATCAAATAAGGTGCTCATAGACTAGTTTTGACATCGGTTGACCTTTTTGACCAAAAGTCAACAAAAGTCAACCGAGGGTCAAACTTAGCCTTTAAGCGACCCGATTTGACCGAAACCAAACCAGAGTTGACCAGTTGACTGAAAATCAACTGTTAGTCAACATTAGACTTGTTTGACCAAGGGTTGACCCAGGGTTGACTCAGTGTTGACCAGAGTTGACCAGAGTTGACTTTTTGACCAAAAGTCAACTGTAAGTCAACCCTTGAACCAGATTGACCTAGTTTGACTTGGATTGACTCCCAGTGACCTAGTATGACCCAATATGAGCCAGTATGACCTAGTGTGACTCAGTCGGACCTAGATTGACCTAGTTTTGACTTAGACTTGCATTCATGACTTGAATTAGCTTCCTTTTTCAGTATTTAGTCCTGTTTGACTCATAGTATCTTATTTTAGGTCTGTGATTACTCTGAGCGTCTGTTCACCTTATCAGCTCAGGACCACAGACGAGTACATTCACTGATAGTTTTCATTGTCTTGATATCTGCTATATCCGATTCAGTCGTAGTGTCTTACTTGATTTCCAGACACGATATTTCACGGACTAGTATATGTCGGATCCTGTCATGAGATGTTGTTCCCGGATTACTTGGTATATTGGTACATGACTCGATTTGTTACTTGTACTTGTATAGACATGGACTTGGGAGTGGGCTGATCACCTGCTCTTAAATCTCGTGTCATGACGTGTTATGACCGGATCTTTTATACTATTCGGGGATGGAGAGTTATTAGTGGTTGTGTGATCAAATACCCACTTGTTGTTTCACACTTGTACTCGACACTTGTCCATAGCTACTTGTTCACAACTTTCCTTGGTGACCGGCCTTATCTTCACACTTGTTGCTTCACACTTGTTATTTGGTTGTAGCCGGTCAGATGGAAAGCTTGAACATGTTTCCCAAGCCGATCACATGACGCACTAATAATTCAAGGCACCTTTTATATTTATTATTTGTGGTGACTAAGTTCTATTCGGGAGAAGGGTTACAGCCCCAGTCCTTGTTTGGTTTTGGGATTGTAACTCGGCTTTTCGAACAGTTCCCAAGTCGCCCTATATACATTTATATCGTCGTCCTTTTCAGTACTCACACCATTATATATATTTCCAGTTGATTTTGTCTTGTATTTTATTACACTGTCTCTTATAAAATTTATTAATTCATATGGAACTGCTGTTGGTGTTTGTACTTGCTCATTTTCCTGACAGGATACCGTTGACAAATTTTATAGATGATTCAGAGGCTGATTGCCCGACCTACTATGGGGTTGAGTCTGATGGATTAGAGTTAGACCGTGGATTGTTGGTAGAGCCACTGGATTTTGCTCACCCTGAGTAGTATAGTTAGTTAGGTTTGCCTGGCCTGCGAGCCAGCTAGCACTGTCAGTTGTAGTATCTATTATATATTTTCTGAGACATGGATGTTTGTGTATAGCTCTGACTTGTGGATCTTGGACTCATTTCCTGGTTTATCTATCGTATTTTTCTTTCCGTGCTATCTACCTTAGTTTGATATATGCGATTGAGACTGTATTGCTATGTCACCTCCATTCGGAGTGTATATATTGTACAGGTACATTTATCTGTTTTAGTCGTAGTATTTACAGACCCTATATACAGCGTTCTACCACCGATACTGCGGCGTAGGCTGGACGTAACTACGTACTCGTGCCCCTCTTCAGGGTGCGGGTCGTGACACATTTTTGTGGTGGCCCATGCAGGTCAGTGTCGCAATTAGTGCGATCTCGTAATGGTGCTCGACTTAGAGCGCTAATTACGAGCCTGCGACTAGGATGTAGAATCTCGGGTATGGTAGGAGTTACTCAATCACATTTTAGGAAAAAACTCTGATCTTTTGCTTACCATGACAACTCTTCTTGCATTGAATTCAATTGTCCTCCTTTGATAATATCTTATCATGTGCCATATTGATCTCTTGGGTTCAATTCATCTTCAGAATGACGGTGACTCGTTCTCAGGCAGCAGGGCTTAGTACAGTTCCAGAGAGGTCAGATCCGGGAGGTCTTCCACCTCCGGCTACGGGAGCAGCAGTCGAAAGAGCAGTAGCCTCAGTTCCTGCCCTTCAGGCAGGAGTAGCAGCGGCAGTTCCTGGAGGTCTTCTACCTTCAGCAGAGGGAGCTGCAGTTCAGGGAGCTGCCACCTCAGTCCCTGTCCTTCAGGCGGGAGCAGCAGCGACGGTTTCAGGAGGTCTTCCACCTCCAGCAGCGAGACCGTCCATAGTCATCCCCGATATCCTTTCACAGTCGCCTCCATTACCGACAGATACTCAGGGGATGATGGCCCTTCTGCAGCAGATGCTGCAGACACAGAGAGCACAGGCAGAGGCACAACACCGTCTGGCAGAGGTGCTGCGACAGACCATGGAGAACTCGCATCAGCTAGCGATGGCAGCAGTGGAGAGAGGTGCACAGGCTACAGTTCAGGGAGCACCAGATCAGCAGCAGGGTCAGGGGAGGCCCGGTACACACCTCCACTTCAGGAAGATGAACCCGCGGGAGTTCATGGGTACCGAGGGTATCCTATATGCGGACGACTGGCTAGAGGATGTCCAGCGGAGTCTGGAGTTGGCAGAGGTCCCGAGAGGTCTGTGGGTGACTTCTGCAGCGAGCCAGTTCTTCGATATAACACTGACTTGGTACCGTACGGATCCTCGTACGTTAGTGAGGGGATTATCTTGGGAGGACTTCAGGAAACTCTTTAAGGAGAAGTTCTACCCGGACGTAGCCGTATCAGCTTTGGAAGGGCAGTTTGCCAGTTTGGTGCAGGGGAACTCATCGGTAGATGAGTACGCAGCAGAGTTCTTCTGCTTGAGCAGGTTTGCACCCAGTTTGGTTCAGGATGAGGGGTACAAGGCCCGGAAGTTCAGGAGGGGTCTCATTCATGCAGTACGCACTTGCACATCTGGGCGACGAGATGCGACCTTCGAGCAGATCCTTATGGAGGCTCAGATTGCAGAGGAGGACTTCGGCCTCAAGCCGAAGAGGGAAAGTGACGCTCTTGGAGCTAGTTCGAGTGCAGGGCCAACGAAGCGCCCACATTTCCAGCAGAGGCAGTTTCAGCAGCAGCAGCCTCAGTTGCAGTTCCAGCAGGCACCGGTGCGTGCCCAGCAGCACCAGGGACAGGGCGAGAGGCAGGCCATCCAGTGTGCCTTCTGCAAGAAGATAGGGCACACCGGGGAGGTCTGTAGATTGAGGCTGGGAGTTTGTGTCACGCCCCAGAACCAGAATACTGGAGAGCGGGGGCAGACATAGCCAGCTACGTATATTGAAATGGATTCTATCTCACTATACGGTCACGGCTGTCTAGATACATGAGGGTTTACTACAAGCCAACAGTCTCCTAAGGTCATGAACAAGCCTAGTGTCTCAATCACAAGCAAATAAGTAAATGTTACAAGATGTATGATCATTAAATATACAATAATAAGGCATCCCAAATATTACATATTCGGCTGATCATGAAGTTAGTCGTTACAAAATGTTAGGACTAGCAAGAGTTTAGTCATACATGATCAACCCTAGGATTTGTTAATCATGCTACAGCCCGTAGGCAGACAGTAAGTAAGTGCAACCGAGCTAAACAGGTGCTCGTCGGCGAAACGCCCCAAAAGAATATTTTTACAATAGAGTGGGAGAGCCAAAAATAAACCCACTCGTTGCCAGAATTCCGTCTAGTGGCCACCATCTGGCTGGAAGGTCGGTAGATCCTCTGGAGCTGCTCCGAAATCTGGCCATACAAAACCAGCTGGATCAGATCCCAGAAAGAGCAAGTGCCACAAAGGAAGCTTCACTTAGGAAATAAAACCAGCAATCAGCACAAGATATAAATAAATGTAAGAACTAGAAATAAAGAAAATACATCAGGATGATATACGACGAGATGACCATGAAACTATTCAGATAACCAGGTTATAACACGTAAACCAAACAAGGACCGGGATTGTAACCCTTCGTCTGAACAGAACTTGGAATTCTCACCATTTATCGGTAAAATAAATACAAGCATTCAGGTCATTCAATAATCTGGAACAGGATCAGGGCAAGACTAGACTGGTTAGACTCCATCCAATCACTTCACGGCCAAGCAAGAATTACGGCTTGATACTTTAACTAACTAGGGTTGTCACAAGCCTAATTACTAATAAGATGCAGTGAGATTATTCCACAGCCACAAGCCCTGCAGACCATCCAGGTTACCCGGGTTAAAAGAATTAGAGTTGAATTCAGGTGGGTACATCGTCCAGGAAACGAATGTACCCTTAGGTAGCTTGAAGGGTGCAACACATGACAGTGTGCTGGAAATGTGCCCTACTCGACGGCAGGCTACAGATCCCAAGGCGTGCCTAGGTACGGGATTGCCTGTAGCTGGGAAATCTCGTCATGACTAATGTATTTATCTAGTTATTAGCCTTAGTCTATTTCAATGGGTACTCCTGACCGTGGTACTCAGGAGTCCCCCTCCTAGACATGATGCAAGATAGGACTGGATTATTTGTACAAGCACAATCGCCCACGGTGTCCAGGATTAATTATACAGGTCATGTCATGTCAGGTAGCCGTCGCAACAGCTATTCAAGATAATCATGTCAGGTGTACTTGTCAGGAGTGCGCCACGATGGGCCACTATCAGGTCATGTCAGGTTAGTCATGTCAGGAGTGCACCACTACGGGTCACTGTCAGGTCGTGCTCAATTATCAATTCCAAACATATCAAATGAATTCGTGATTTTCAAGTTCAGGACAAAAGGCGTAATGATAAAAAAATGGACGTAAAATATCTAATAAAATATCAATATACATGGCTATAGAATAGCCATGCGACTAAAGCATATGCGGCCAGGATGGATCTCATGCGGCTCGAAAGGGAACAGCCCATGCGGCTGGATGGTATCAGGCACATGCGGCTGATAAGGGAAAAGCCCATGCAGCTAAGAAGGAGTTCAGGTCCATGCGGCTGGGAAGTGTAGTATCATGCGGCTGGGTATAGAAGGAGACGCATGCGGCTTATAGAAGCCCATGTGGCTGAGTCAACATGGCTGCTTATGCGGCAGGGAGTGAAGGGTGCATATGCGGCTCAGGGGAACGTGGGCGCATGCGGTTCAGAAGAAGCCCATGCGGCTCAGGAAATAAAGGATGCATATGCGGCTGGGATTAATCAGGGTCATACAGCCCGGATTAAGAAGTCCATGCGGTTGGATCTGGGGGTTCTCATGCGGCTCGAGGATCAGGGCCTATGCGGTCCGCAAGTGCTAGAGTTCATGCGGCTCAAGGAGATGGGCGCATACGGTTCAGGGGAATGAGCCCATACTGCTCAGGAAGTGAGATCCAGCCTATGCGGCTGAGAGTCTCATGCGGCCGAATCACTTGCCGCATGAATTGTTATGCGGTCAAGTCAAGTCTAAGCACAGTTCATCTTCTCCAAATTTCTGAGAGGAAGAACACCATGAGAGCCAAGTTCTCAAGCTCCACAACTCCATCATCCGGAGCCTAAATCCGAACTTCTATTGGTCAAAATGGGGTAGAACGAGATTCTCTACAACATAGAACCCTCAAAACTCAAAAATAACAGGATTAAGTAGATCAGAACCCATAAAATCCGAAAATAAAGTAAACTTAGATCTAGAAGAATCTAGCCATGGAAAGTGAAAATGCCAAGTTCTAAAGTAAGTTAAAATGCTGTAAGAAAGAGAATGAAGTAATAAAATTTGAGTTCCTCCATGAAGCAAGTTGCACTTGCCTAGACCACTCTCTTCTCTCTCTGGTAGGTAAGAAGTAAATGAGGAAGAAGAAGATGATAAATGAAGAGAGAGAATGAAGAGGGCTAATAAATACAAAATGGTGGTGGTAGGTAGGGGGTTCACCCATGGGTTCATCATGAACCAAAAATAATCCCAAACCGAACCAAGCCAACCCGAACCAGGAATAGACCAAGCCAAGAAGGAAATGCCAAGTCAGGAAATCATGCAATACAAGAATAAAATACGTACACGTATTCCAAGAATATGTGATACGGACACAGGCATTACAACTCTACCCACCTTAAAAAAATTTTGTCTTCGGAATTTAATCAAGAGGCTAGATGAGCAATGACAAGCTACATTAATCACATACAGGCTATAACTAGGCAGGCAATCACTCATTCAAGCAAGGAATCGAAGGCATGAGGTATAAGAAAGACATTATACCTCACGAGTCAAACAAGTCGGGATATCGCGATCGGATATCATCCTCACGCTCCCACGTTGACTCCCCCAAAGAGTGATGACCCCAAGCAACTCGGACTAACTTGATAGTCTTGTTCTTGAGGATCTTCTCTCTCCGGTCCAATATAGACACGGGCCTCTCCTCATACGAAAGGTTGGTACCAACAACCAATTCCGAATGATCTAGGATGTGGCTCGGGTCCGGGATATACCGTCGTAATTGGGATACATGGAACACGTCATGCACCTCGCTTAGCGACGGCAGAAGAGCGAGACGATAGGATACGTCTCCTACTCGCTCCAGAATGTTAAATGGTCCTATATACCTTGGACTAAGCTTTCCCCGTACGCCGAAATGAATGACGTCACGGTTAGGCGAAATCCTCAGGAATATATGATCGCCGACCAAAAACTCGAGAGGGCGCCGATAAGAATTGGCCCAATGGCGCTGGCGATCTTGGGCAACTCGAAGATGATCTCTGACTCGCCTGACCTCTTCAACTGTCTGGGCAATTATTTCTGGACCGAGCATCTGTCTCTCTCCAACATCATCCCAGGCTAGCGGGGATCTGCACTTCCTACCATATAGTGCCTCGAACGATGCCATCTGGATACTGGCCTGGAAACTGTTGTTATACGAGAATTCCACCAGGTGCAAGTGATCTTCCCATGAACCACCGAAGTCAAGTGTACAGGACCGCAACATGTCTTCAAGAGTCTGGATCGTACGCTCCGACTGACCATCTGTCTACGGATAATAGGCTGAACTGAACTGGAGATGAGTCCCCAAACTCTCTTGCAAGCTACGCCAAAAGTGCGACGTAAATCTTGAATCTCGGTCCGAGGTGATACTGACTGGTACACTATGCAATCTGACAATCTGCCTGAGGTACATTTTTGCTAGCTGAGCCGTCGACTGACCAACTCTGAATGGAAGAAAGTGAGCCACCTTCGTGAGCCGATCAACTATAACCCAGATAGCATCTCTGCCAGACGGGGATCTAGGTAATCCAGTCATGAAATCCATGGTCACATGCTCCCACTTCCATTCTGGAATCGGCAAGGGCTGAAGAAGTCCAGCCGGTCTCTGATGTTCAGCTTTAACTTGTTGGCAAACCAAACATCGAGAGACAAACCGAGCTATCTCCCGCTTCATGCCATTCCACCGGAAGTGCTGACGGATATCATGGTACATCTTTGTACTGCCAGGATGGATGGAATACTGCAAACTGTGCGCTTCTGACATGATCTCCTGTCTGATATCTCCACTGGGTACACAAAGACGCTTACCATGTCGAAGTGTACCATCCTCATGAATGCATAACTCTAGTCTTTGTCCTGCCTCGCACTCTGCTCTGAGTCGCTGAAGCTTGGAATCTGCTGACTGCGCCATCCGGATCCTCTCGACTATAGTGGACTGAACTTGCATACTGGCCATTAATGCTACACTGGAAGGGAGAACAACTTCAATACCCATCTTCTGAAGATCTGCTAACAGCTCCGGTTGCGTTGTTAGGAAATAAACTCCGGCTCTCCTGCTCAAAGCATCCGCAACGACATTGGCCTTCCCGAGATGATACTGCAAGTTGATATCATAATCTACAAGAAGCTCTAACCACCTCCTCTGACGCATGTTAAGATCCTTCTGGGTGAAAACATACTTCAGGCTCTTGTGGTCGGTGAAAATCTCCATCCTATCTCCGTACAAGTAGTGCCTCCACAACTTAAGTGCAAACACTACCGCTGCCAGCTCTAAGTCATGGGTTGGGTAATTCCTCTCATGATCACGAAGTTGCCGTGACGCATAAGCTATTACCTTCCCATGCTGCATCAGAACACATCCCAAACCTCTGCCTGAAGCATCACAATATACTGAGAATCCTCCAGTTCCATCGGGAAGTGTGAGAATAGGAGCCGTCATCAAGCCTCGCTTCAACTGCTCAAAAGAACTCTGACACTCTGCTGTCCAAGCAAACTGCGCATCCTTGCAGGTCAACTGCGTCAATGGCGCTGAAATCTGAGCAAAATCTGAAACAAACCGCCGGTAGTAGCCGGCCAATCCAAGAAAACTACGAACTTCTGCGACTGTGGTGGGCACTGGCCATGACTCAATAGCCACAATCTTCTGGGGATCTACTTCTACTCCTCCTCGAGTGATGATATGACCCAAGTACGAAATGCGATCTAGCCAGAACTCGCATTTACTGAACTTGGCATATAACTGGTGCTCTCTGAGAATCTGAAGAACCACACGGAGATGCTGCTCATGCTCCGCCTTACTCTTGCTGTAGACCAGGATGTCATCTAAGAACACAATCACGAACTGATCCAAGTAGGGCATGAAGATGCGATTCATGAGATCCATGAATACTGCCGGTGCATTGGTTGCTCTAAAAGGCATAACAAGGAATTCCCAATGCCTATATCTCGATCTAAAAGCTGTCTTCGGGATATCCTGCTCTCTGACTCTGATCTAATGATAACCTGAGCACAAATCAATCTTCGAGAATACTGAAGCCCCCTTGAGTTGATCAAACAAGTCATCTATCCTCGAAAGAGGGTATCTGTTCTTGATTGTCACTGAGTTCAAGGTACGATAATCAACACATAACCTGGACGTACCATCCTTCTTTTTCACAAGAAGCATTGGGGCTCCCCAAGGCAATCCGCTAGCACGAATGAATCTCTTGGTTCTGAGTTCTTCAATCATCTTGTACAATATCTCCAACTCAGACGGTGCCATCCTGTAGACTCTCTCTGACACTGGGGCTGTCCCGGGAATCAAGTCTATAGTGAACTCGATCTCCCGCTCCGGAGGCATACCTGGAAGTTCTTCTGGGAAAACATCTGGAAACTCCTCGACTATCCTGGGCAACTGAACTGCTACAACTGCCATCCGCAATATCGGAGGAGATGACTCAACTTCGCCTCGGGAGAAAGAAAACTCCGGCTCGCCTGGAATGCTAAAAACAACCCTGCCAATGTGGCAGTCTATCCTAGCATACTGGTTTCTCAACCAATCCATCCCTAAGACCACATCATAATCGGCCATCGGGAACTCTATCAATCTAGCGGAGAATTGTCTACCGCTAACTACGATCCGACACGAGGAAAACACCCTATCGACTCCCACAAGTCCGTTACCAATAAGTATATTGAGCCTTACTGATAATGACTCGGGCTCCAATCCTACCTGTGTCGCGAATCGTGCAGACATAAATGAATGCGATGTACCAGAATCAAATAAAGCTGAAGCTGGAAAGGAGTTGACAAGAATAGTACCTGCCACTACCTCTCCTGGTGCTAATTCCTCCTCTGCGGTCATCACCATAGCATGACCATGCCCTCGGGGTACTGGTCCCCTCTGCTGAAATCCTCGCTGTCTATTCTGACTCTGGGCCTGGGCTTGAACATGCTGCTGGGGGTTCTGCTGCTGGAACATCTGGGACTGAGGCGGCAAGGGCCTCGGCAATGGATACTGCTGCTGCTACTGGACTGGAACTGGGGCTGGTCCTCTCACCGAAGAGCTAGAAAGGTTGGACGATGATGAACCACCCCTATTCGGGCAGGATCCAACCCTATGGTCTGGTGCTCCATAAGCCAGACACAATCCCTGTGCCCTGCGACATTCTGCCACCACATGGCCTGGCTTCCCACAATGAGAACATCCCACTGCGGAAGTCTGCTTCTGCTTCTGCTGCTGAGGGTGCGTCGGGGTGGAATGCTGAACCGACGTTACGAAGGCCGCTCGCCTCGGAGCTCCAATAGTCAAAGCCCTGGCTGCCGGGGCTGGTACTGAAGACTGATTCATCTGGCCGTGAGATCTCTTCCGACCTCCGGCCCTATCCACAATCCTCTGGGAGGAATACTCATGCCTCCGGGCTGCTCTCAAGACTGCATCAAAAGTCTGATGCTCAAACTGCTCGATCGCCAACAAGATCTTCAGGTGAAGTCCCTGCTGGAACCGCTGGGCTCTATCATACTCGGTTGCCACCAAAGTAGGAGCAAACCGACTGAGTCTGGAAAACTCGGCCGCATATCCGTCGACCGTCCTGCCTCCTTGCTTCAGATTGGTGAACCTCGTCTGTAGATCGTACCGAGCTACAGCATCAAAATACTTGGTCTGGAATCTCTCTCTGAATACTGCCCAAGCAATGGGTGCTGCTAATCCAACGACCTGCGCTGCCCACCAGCTGCGGGCAAGGTCTAACAACTGCAGGCGCACAATGGCCACCTTCTCGTTCTCTGGGGTCCTGGCTGCTTCTAGAATCACCTCTGTGTCTTGAAGCCATGCATCTGCTGCGATAGCATCTTCACTACCGTCGAAGAAGGGAGGATTCAAGCGCTTGAAGCTGTTGGCCGCGCTGTTACCCTGATGACCACCCCGGGTCAAAGCATCCGTCACTGCCTGGTGCAAGGCATCTCCACGACGATCTTGAGAAGCTATCAAGGCCCTGACGAGTCCTACCAAAGTGCCGTCATCAGGTTCTACAGGTTGAACTGGTTGGACTGGTGGCTCTCCATCAGACGGTACGACTCTGGAGGCTACTCCGGAATGCTGGGCTTGATCTCCGGGTTGCTGCTGGTCCGCAGGAGGTGCTCCGCCTTGCTGGTCGGTAGGATCACGAACAATGCCGCTGAAGAAGACGACATAGGGAACAATAAGGAAGGACCAGGACAGATCAACGATACAAGCATATGATCAGGACAAAAATCCAGAGATTCAGAAGATACAAGCAGAGATCAAGGACGAATACTGATTGAGACATCTATTCGGTAAACCCTCACATATCTTGATATACAAGACCTGCATGGGCCACCACTTAAACCATGTCATACCCCAGAACCAGAATACTGGAGAGCGGGGGCAGACATAGCCAGCTACGTATATTAAAATGGATTCTATCTCGCTATACGGTCACGGCTGTCTAGATACATGAGGGTTTACTACAAGCCAACAGTCTCCTAAGGTCATGAACAAGCCTAGTGTCTCAATCACAAGCAAATAAGTAAATGTTACAAGATGTATGATCATTAAATATACAATAATAAGGCGTCCCAAATATTACATATTCAACTGATCATGAAGCTAGTCGTTACAAACTGTTTGGACTAGCAAGAGTTTAGTCATACATGATCAACCTTAGGATTTGTTAATCATGTTACAGCCCGTAGACAGACAGTAAGTAAGTGCAATCGAGCTAAACAGGTGCTCGTCGGCGAAACACCCCAAAAGAATATTATTACAATAGAGTGGGAGAGCCAAAAATAAATCCACTCGTTGCCAGGGTTCCGTCTAGTGGCCACCATCTGGCTGGAAGGTCGGTAGATCCTCTGGAGCTGCTCCGAAATCTGGCCATACAAAACCAGCTGGGTCAGATCCCAGAAAGAGCAAGTGCCACAAAGGAAGCTTCACTTAGGAACTAAAACCAGCAATCAGCACAAGATATAAATAAATGTAAGAACTAGAAATAAAGAAAATACATCAGGATGATATACGACGAGATGACCATGAAACTATTCAGATAACCAGGTTACAACCCGTAAACCAAACAAGGACCGGGGTTGTAACCCTTCGTCTGAACAGAACTTGGAATTCTCACCATTTATCGATAAAATAAATACAAGCATTCAGGTCATTCAATAATCTGGAACAGGATCAGGGCAAGACTAGACTGGTTAGACTCCATCCAATCACTTCACGGCCAAGCAAGAATTACGGCTTGATACTTTAACTAACTAGGGTTGTCACAAACCTAATTACTAACAAGATGCAGTGAGATTATTCCACAGCCACAAGCCCTGCAGACCATCCAGGTTACCCGGGTTAAAAGAATTAGAGTTGAATTCAGGTGGGTACATCGTCCAGGAAATGAATGTACCCTTAGGTAGCTTAAAGGGTGCAACATATGACAGTGTGCTGGAAATGTGCCATACTCGACGGCAGGCTACAGATCCCAAGGCGTGCCCAGGTAACGGGATTGCCTGTAGCTGGAAAATCTCGTCATGACTAATGTATTTATCTAGTTATTAGCCTTAGTCCATTTCAATGGGTACTCCTGACCGTGGTACTCAGGAGTCCCCCTCCTAGACATGATGCAAGACAGGACTGGATTATTTGTACAAGCACAATCGCCCACGGTGTCCAGGATTAATTATACAGGTCATGTCATGTCAGGTAGCCGTCGCAACAGCTATTCAAGATAATCATGTCAGGTGTACTTGTTAGGAGTGTGCCACGACGGGCCACTATCAGGTCATGTTAGGTTAGTCATGTCAGGAGTGCACCACTACGGGTCACTGTCAGGTCGTGCTCAATTATCAATTCCAAACATATCAAATGAATTCGTGATTTTCAAGTTCAGGACAAAAGGCGTAAGGATAAAAAAATGGACGTAAAATATCTAATAAAATATCAATATACAGGGCTATAGAATAGCCATGCGGCTAAAGCATATGCGGCCAGGATGGATCTCATGCGGCTCGAAAGGGAACAGCCCATGCGGCTGGATGGTATCAGGCGCATGCGGCTGATAAGGGAAAAGCCCATACGACTAAGAAGGAGTTCAGGTCCATGCGGCTGGGAAGTGTAGTATCATGCGGCTGGGTATAGAAGGAGGTACATGCGGCTTATAGAAGCCCATGCGGCTGAGTCAACATGGCTGCTTATGCGGCAGGGAGTGAAGGGTGCATATGCGGCTCAGGGGAACGTGGGCGCATGCGGTTCAGAAGAAGCCCATGCGGCTCAGGAAACAAAGGATGCATATGCGGCTGGGATTAATCAGGGTCATGCGGCCCAGATTAAGAAGTCCATGCGGCTCGGTCTGGGGGTTCTCATGCGGCTCGAGGATCATGGCCTATGCGGTCCGCAAGTGCTAGAGTTCATGCGGCTCAAGGAGATGGGCGCATGCGGTTCAGGGGAATGAGCCCATGCGGCTCAGGAAGTGAGATCCAGCCTATGCGGCTGAGAGTCTCATGCGGCCGAATCACTTGTCGCATGAATTGTTATGCGGTCAAGTCAAGTCTAATCACAGTTCATCTTCTCCAAATTTCTGAGAGGAAGAACACCATGAAAGCCAAGTTCTCAAGCTCCACAACTCCATCATCCGGAGCCCAAATCCGAACTTCCATAGGTCAAAATAGGGTAGAACGAGATTCTCTACAACATAGAACCCTCAAAACTCAGAAATAACAGGATTAAGTTGATCAGAACCCATGAAATCCAAAAATAAAGTAAACTTAGATCTAGAAGAATCTAGCCATGGAAAGTGAAAATGCCAAGTTCTAAAGTAAGTTAAAATGCTGTAAGGAAGAGAATGAAGTAATAAAATTTGAGTTCCTCCATGAAGCAAGTTGCACTTGCCTAGACCTCTCTCTTCTCTCTCTGGTAGGTAAGAAGTAAATGAGGAAGAAGAAGATGATAAATGAAGAGAGAGAATAAAGAGGGCTAATAAATACAAAATGGTGGTAGTAGGTAAGGGGTTCACCCATGGGTTCATCATGAACCAAAAATAATCCCAAACCGAACCAAGCCAACCTGAACCAGGAATAGACCAAGCCAAGAAGGAAATGCCAAGTCAGGAAATCATGCAATACAAGAATAAAATACGTACACGTATTCCAAAAATATATGATACGGACACAGGCATTACAGTTTGTCTGTTCTGTGGAGCTCCAGATCACCAGATGAGGGACTGTGCTGCCCGTGCAGCCAGACAGGCGAGCCATGATAGAGTGCGGCAGGCTAGAGGAGGCCTTCAGGGGCATGCGTTCGCCATGACAGTTGAGCCCACTCAGGCAGTAGCAGAGCATATAGCAGGTTCCAATCTTTCGATCTCATTTTCGCATTGCTTCCTCATAAACTGTCTTGAACTTCGATTCTATCTGTTCTTTGCTCGTTGGATAAAATTTTGTTCTTGTGATGTGACATTTTCTGAGATAAGTTGTATGGGCTAGGTCGCCTCGATTATGAGATTTTAGAATCCTCTAGGGTCATGCTAGCAGGCAGAGTGAGGACATATAGTCGGACTATGAACGTATTCCTAGGGTGTGGGAATTTAAGGTTTTCGCTGCCAAGCTAGCGGCAATGCAAAAATTTTAAATACCATAATTCTAGAGGTATGTACCGTAGTTGAGGACTCTGTGATTATCGTAGCCTTGTTCACTGGCATGACAGAGATTCTGAGTATCATGATTATTGGACAGACGCATACGATTATCAAATTGCACGAATTTTCTGTGTTTGCTTCGTTTTAAGTTTTTGGATGATTCTTTTAAGGTGGATAGACTTATATTTGAGAGTAATTTTAAATTTTATAAATTTAATCATTTAATTCCTGCTTTGATTTTTGAGATTTTAATCATTTTAAATTTTTAGCCATGACTTGCGAATTTGAGATTTTACTATTGTTTGGTTTTAATTTCGAGGACGAAATTTTTTTTAAGGTGGATAGATTTGTCACCTCCAGTTTCCAGAAACAGGGGTATTTTGTTATTTTTCATTTTTAAATTATTTTGGAATTATTTATTTATTTATTATAATATTTTGGGGTTATTTGAGTCGGGTTCGAATTTCAACTCATTCCAACTTGTTTTGACTTGTTTCGGGGACCCGGGGTAGTGTTGACCTTAGCGGGCCCACACACTAGTTAGCCATGGCCCATATGTCAGTATTTTAGTTAGAGACTAGACTAATTATTTTTGGTTAGTACTAAATGGGATTAGTGGTTTTTGGTTTGACTAAACTACCCCCGACTTAGAAGCCCTTCCATGTATTAACTAATAGATTAGTGTAGGGGGCTTTTTGACCTTTCCTAATAGGACAAAACCCACCATTATGGCTGGCCACTTTTGGCATGGATAGGCACAAGTCACTTTAGTATTTCCCTTTTATTTCTCTCTCTTGTTCTTTTTTATTTTTTTAGAGAGCTTTCCCTAATCAAACCATCATCAAATCCTTCCATTTCTCCACCAAATCTTCTTCCTTCCCTCTCCATTCAATCCAATGAAGGAGCTCCTCAAGTTTGGGAGGATTTGGAGCTCGTTCGTGTCCTTTTGGAATCTCTACGTGTCGGTGTCGAGTCGGAGGCCTTTTTCTTTGAATCTCTCTCCCGGAAGGTATAATCTCTCTTCTAAATCACTCCAACATGCATGTAGGATTATTTTGAATCCGTAGGAATGACCCCCTTGGTGTTGTGTCCATTTGAGTCCATTTCGTGTCCATTTGGACACTTGTAGAGGTGTTCAATGTGTAGGATCGTGTCCTAATGGAAAAAACCCTATTTGGACACTTGTGGAATTATTGGTATATTGTTTTGATGCTATTCTAATATTTATTCCAGATTTTACTATGTGTTAGGAATAGTTTTTCCTATGTATCATATTGTATCATGATATCTAATATCTATATATATATATATGGTTTATATATATGTCATTATATATATATATATATTTTTATATATATATATATATATATATATATATATATATATATATATATATATATATATATATATATATATATATATATATATATTGGTTTATATATATATGTGGATGTGTATCATGGTGGGTATGTGTGACATTGTGTTGGTTGTGGGGGCATAGAGGGGTCGGCCAAGAGTTTGATTGTGTGTGTGTTTATGTGGGTTAAGAATGTGTATGAGAGGTGTTTGAGTTTTTGTTGGAGTAGGAGAATAGTTGAGGGTGTTTGTGAATAGGGGGAAATGTGAGTGTGGTGAGTAGAGTGTTAAGGGGGAGGGGACTGTTGTCCAAAAATAGCAGGTTATACACCAGTTTCTGTCCCCTTTGGACTGTCCATTTAGCCATCAGAACAGCCCCTACTTGAACCCTCCCCAACAGTCCAGGATACCCCCATGGATAGCTGTCCTTTACCCCTTCAACAGTCCCCACATTTGCCATCATAACACCCAACCAACAACCCTTCAATTCTGTTCAAGAACATCCCTCATTCAACCCATATAGCCCCTTCAAAACAGCCACAAACCAATCCCTTCACTGTCCACAGGACAGCCCAATGTAAACCCATCTTTTGCTGTCCCATAAAACCAGTTTACACTGTCAAGACACCCCCAAAACAGTCCAGGATTTACCATAGATGGCTGTCCTATTTGCTCCACATATGGGCTGTTCCCTTACCCCAAATTTTGTCCATGTATTCCCATAGTTGGCTGTCCCAAATACCACCACCCCATGGCTGTCATTGCACCCCATTGGCTGTCCAAACAAGCCCTTCAAGTCCCATAAACTGTCATCAAATTAGTCCTTAAAACCACTTCAAAACCTGTCTCCTTTAGCAATGTGTGTGTGTATTTGTGAGATGTGTGTGAGTGTTTGTGAGCTTGTGAGAGTGTGTGTGAGAGCCTAGTATATGTAGATAATGCCTATAGGTTAGCCTATTGTCTAAACTAGTAGGAAACCTATAGGAGAAGCCTATGAGTGTGAGAAAAATATGTGAGTGTTGTGTGTGAATGAGTGGCATGAGTGAGTGTGTTAGAGTTGAGGGTAATTCATGATATGGATTAGAAATAGGGTAAACCAATACCCATGTATCCTAACATAGCCTAGATACCTAGGATACCTATTTTCCTTGATAGGTAAACCTTAGATAGGTTGGTATCTAGCTACCGTAAGGAGCCTAGGCTACTATCTTGGGTATTAGCGGGATTTCCTTGGGATTGGGCAAGGTATCGGGATTTACCTTGGTAGTGTAATGTTAGTTTACCTAGGAAATAGGGTATTAGTGTTAGGAGTCTAAGATAGAGTTGGAACCCGATTCCCTTTGTTGGTAATGATCAAATAAGGTGCTCATAGACTAGTTTTGACATCGGTTGACCTTTTTGACCAAAAGTCAACAAAAGTCAACCGAGGGTCAAACTTAGCCTTTAAGCGACCCGATTTGACCGAAACCAAACTAGAGTTGACCAGTTGACTGAAAATCAACTGTTAGTCAACATTAGACTTGTTTGACCTAGGGTTGACCCAGGGTTGACTCAGTGTTGACCAGAGTTGACCAGAGTTGACTTTTTGACCAAAAGTCAACTGTAAGTGAACCCTTGAACCAGATTGACCTAGTTTGACTTGGATTGACTCCCAGTGACCTAGTATGAGCCAGTATGAGCCAGTATGACCTAGTGTGACTCAGTCTGACCTAGATTGACCTATTTTTGACTTAGACTTGCATTCATGACTTGAATATTAGCTTTCTTTTTCAGTATTTAGCCATGTTTGACTCATAGTATCTTATTTTAGGTCTGTGATTACTCTGAGCATCTGTTCACCTTATCAGCTCAGGACCACAGGCGAGTACATTCACTGATAGTTTTCATTGTCTTGATATCTGCTATATCCGATTCAGTCGTAGTGTCTTACTTGATTTCCAGACACGATATTTCATGGACTAGTATATGTCGGATCCTGTCATGAGATGTTGTTTCCGGATTACTTGGTATATTGGTACATGACTCGATTTGTTACTTGTACTTGTATAGACATGGACTTGGGAGTGGGCTGATCACCTGCTCTTAAATCTCGTGTCATGACGTGTTATGACCGGATCTTTTATACTATTCGGGGATGGGGAGTTATTAGTGGTTGTATGATCAAATACCCACTTGTTATTTCACACTTGTACTCGACACTTGTCCATAGCTACTTGTTCACAACTTTCTATGGTGACCGGCCTTATCTTCACACTTGTTGCTTTACACTTGTTATTTGGTTGTAGCCGGTCAGATGGAAAGCTTGAACATGTTTTCCAAGCCGATCACATGACGCACTAATAATTCAAGGCACCTTTTATATTTATTATCTATGGTGACTAAGTTCTGTTCGGGAGAAGGGTTACAGCCCCAGTCCTTGTTTGGTTTAGGGGTTGTAACTCGGCTTTCCGAACAGTTCCCAAGTCACCCTATATACATTCATATCGTCGTCCTTTTCAGTACTCACACCATTATATATATTTTCAGTTGATTTTGTTATATATTTCATTACATTGTCTCTTATAGAATTTATCAATTCATATGGAACTGCTGTTGGTGTTTGTACTTGCTCATTTTCCTGATAGGATACCGTTGACAAATTTTACAGATGATTCAGAGGCTGATTGCCCGACCTACTATGGGGTTGAGTCTGATGGATTAGAGTTAGACCATGGATTGTTGGTAGAGCCACTAGATTTTGCTCACCCTGAGTAGTATAGTTAGTTAGGTTTGCCTGGCATGCGAGCCAGCAAGCACTGTCAGTTGTAGTATCTATTATATATTTTCTGAGACATGGATGTTTGTGTATAGCTCTGACTTGTGGATCTTGGACTCATTTCCTGGTTTATCTATCGTATTTTTCTTTCCGTGCTATCTACCTTAGTTTGATATATGCGATTGAGACTGTATTGCTATGTCACCTCCATTCGGAGTGTATATACTGTACAGGTACATTTATCTGTTTTAGTCATAGTATTTACAGACCCTATATACAGCGTTCTACCGCCGATACTGCGGCGTAGGCTGGACGTAACCACGTACTCGTGCCCCTCTTCAGGGTGCGGGTCGTGACATAATCCATCAGACTCAACCCCATAGTAGGTCGGGCAATTAGCCTCTGAATCATCTGTAAAATTGTCAACGGTATCCTGTCAGGAAAATGAACAAGTACAAACACCAACAACAGTTCCATATAAATTGACAAATACTATAAGAGACAGTATAATGAAATACAAGACAAAGATATAGGCGACTTGGGAACCATTTGAAAGCCGAGTTACAACCCTTGAACCAAACAAGGACCGGAGTTGTAACTCTTCTTTCAAACAGAACTTAGTCTCAAATTATGGTACAGTATGATGGCAGGTAGAGCATATGAGTAATAGAAATACAGCATGGTGAGAAGTACAGAAAGTAAAGCTGAACTGGAAATATAAGATACGCTAATAAATGTAAAAGGTGATTTGAACTATTAGAGCAATATGTGATCGGCTAGGGAGTCAAGAGAGAGTTATCCACTTGGCCCGGCAATTCGCGGTGTCCTCAACGGAGAGTCATGCCGTCCAACCTGGATAACTGGCAATGGGGTATCTGCTACACCCTACGTGAGGTGAGGGTGGCACTAGCAAAATAGTTACAGGAAGGCTTTGACCACATAACCCCTAATAATTCCTCCATCCCCGAATAGTATCACGGATCCAGACATGGCACGTCATGACACAGAAATATCTATATAAGTACAGGAAACACAGAAATATCTTATATCCATATACCAAGAAAGTCCAGGAATAACATCTCATGACAGGATCCGAGGTATACTAGTCCGTGAACCGTCGTTTCGGGAATCATGTAAAATACTACAACTGAATCGGATATAGTAGATATCAAGACAATGAAAACTATCAGTGAATGTACTCGCCTGTAGTCCTGAGATGATAAGGTGAACAGACGCTCAAAGTGATCACAGACCTAAAATAAGATACTATGAGTCAAACAGGGCTTAATACTGAAAAAGGAAACTAATTCAAGTCATGAATGCAAGTCTAGGTCAAAACTAGGTCAATCTAGGTCAAACTGAGTCATACTAGGCCATACTGGTTCATACTAGGTCATACTAGGTCACTGGGAGTCAATCCAAGTTAAACTAGGTCAAACGGGGTCAAAGGTTGACTTATAGTTAACTTTTGGTCAACTGGTCAACCCTGGTCAACTCTGGTCAACTCTAGGTCAACCCTAGGTCAAACTAGTCCAATGTTGACCAACTATTGACTTTCAGTCAACTGGTCAACTCTGGTTTGGTTTCGGTCAAATCTGGTCGCTTAAAGGCTAAGTTTGACTCTCGGTTAACTTTTGTTGACTTTTGGTCAAAAAGGTCAACCGATGTCAAAACTAGTCTATGAGCACCATATTTGATCATTACTAACCAAAGGAATCAAGTTCTAACTCTATCTTAGATTCTAGACTCAAATACCCTATTCCTAGGTAAAACCTATATTACCTTACCAAGGTAAATTCCTATACCTTGCCCAATACTAGCCTAGGCGCCTTAGGGTAGCTAGATACCATCCTATCTAAGGTTTACCTACCAAGAAACATGGGTATCCTAGGTATCTAACCTATTTTAGAATACGTATTGGTTCTCTACCCATTACCTTACCTATATCATATCTCACTCACACACAACACTCTCACATGATATCACACTCTAATAGGCTTTTCTATAGGTTTCCTATTAGTTTACACATAGGCTAACCTATAGGCACTAACTACATCTACTAGGCTCTCACACACACACACACAAACTCACAAATACACACACACACACAGGCTATATTGTGGACTGATTTGAGGTGGTTTTAAGGACTGTTTTAGGACAGTCCAAGTGGGGTTTAATGGGCTGTGTAGGACTGAATGTAAGGGGGTTAAACAGGGGTGAACAATGGGACTAAGGGCTGTCAATGAGGGGTGGTTTAAGAGACTAGATGGACAGCCAACTATGGCTAAAAACTGGACTGTCCAAGGGTGAAAATCTGGACAGTCCAAGTAGGTTAGATGGGGACTGAATGTAGGCCAATGGGACAGCCAGTGGGTGAAGAAATCTGGACTCTTTACAGGGCTAATTGGGGACTGTTTTGACAGTGGGGACAGACACATATAGGTGGACTGTTGTGGGGGAAAATCCTGGGCTGTGGGACAGGTTTGAACTGAGTTTAGGGGGACTGTTTAGTGGCAATTAGGACAACCATGAATGGCTTAAGGGACAGCCCACATGGAGTGTAAACCTGGACTGTCTGGGGGCTGTTCTGTGGTCAGCAATGTGGCTGTGCAGCTGGGTTCCCCCCTTCCAAACACTCTACTCACCACTTTCCACACTCATCTACTCTCATCCATTTACTCAAACACAACACCTACACACCTCTCTACAAACACAAGCACACACACTCATCCCATCACTTGGCCGACCCCTCTATGTACCCACTACCAACACAAACATATACATATTCCCACCATAATATATATATATATACATATATATAAACCAATATATATATATATATATATATATATATATATATATATATATATATATATATATATATATATATATATATATATATATATATACATAGAGAGTAATATATATATCACTATATATATACATATATAGATATTAGAAATATGATACAATATGATACATAGGACAACTCATTCCTAAACACTTAAAATCTGGAATAAATTTTAGAATAACAATAAATCAATACATAAATAATCCACATGTGTCCAAAAAGGGGGTTTTTCCATTAGGACACGATCCTACTCATAGGACACCTCTACAAGTGTCCAAATAGACACGAAATAGACACCAATGGGCACAAAACCATGGGGGTCATTCCTATAGGTCAATACCATTCTAATGCATGAGAGAAATGAGGAAAGGAAGGGATTTATACCTCTCGGTGACTCGAATCGATCCCGATACGCCACCGACACGTAGGAATCCCAAACGGACACGGACAAGCTCCGAATCCTCTCAAACTTTGGTAGCTCCCTCCTTGACTTGAATGGAGAAGGAAGGAAGAAGATTTGGTGAAGAAATGGAAGGATTTGGTGATGGTTTGATTAGGGATTGCTCTCTAACTAATTGGGGAAGAACAAGAGAGAGAGTGGAAAAGGAAATAATAAAGTGGCTAATGCCTATCCACACCAAAAGGTGGCCGGCCATGACATGGATTTTGTCCTATTAGGGAAAAGCCCAAAAAGCCCCTTTTCTAATCTATGGATTAATACATTGGTAAGGGGTTAAGTCAGGGTTAGTTTGGTCATTCCAATAACACTAATCCAAATTAAACCTAACCAAAATAATTAGCCTAGTCACTAACTAAAATAACTAACATGTAGGCCATGGCTAACTAGTATGTGGGCCAGCTAGAGTCAACACTACCCCGGGTCCCCGATACAAGTCGGAATGAGTTGAAATTCGAACCCGACTCAAATAACCCCAAAATAATACAATAAATAAATAAATAATTCCAAAAAAAATTTAAAGTGGAAAATTACCAAAATACTCCTGTTCATGAAAACTGGAGGTGACAGTAAGTCAACCTTTGACTCAGTTTGACCTAGTTTGACTTGGTTTGACTTCCTGTGACCTAGTGTAACCTAGTATGATCTAGTGTGACTCATTGTGACTTAGTTTGACTGAGTTTGACCTAGATTGCATATCATACATTAGAAATCATGCTTAAACATTGTCAAATCCTAATTAGCTTACAATATTAGTGAGATATGATATAGGTAAGAGTATTAGTGAGATATGATATAGGTAATTAGTATTTATTTTTTATTACATCTATAAATATATATTCATGAATTTAATTTTGGTTGTATAGATATAGACCCTCGGTCGTACAGAGAAGACTGGGACAATTTCTGAGGCAGAACTATGGTGGGTCTTGGATCAACTACTCCTCCGCTCCCGAAGAAAGAAAGACGTTTTAGTTTACCCACTTCAAGGTAAAATTTAATTACATATATTTTTAATATCAATAATCATTTATTATATAACTCTATGTTTTATTTGTTGCAGCAAACCTACTTCTATCCACCCCATCGGGCTGCCAAGATCGAGCATCAGTTTCCTTCCGTCGTCGAAAAGCTTATTTGCGATGCGATCAGCCTACAAAACGCTCGTGAATACGATGGAAAGCTGATCCATGGTTGGATCATGACCATACATTAGGCAGAGATAAAGGTGAAATTTGAGGATCCCAGGAACAAGAAGAAATCGAAAAAGGCAAAGATGGCACTGTTGTTATCGAGTAAGTGGTATGGTGGATCAATTCCCATGACGGAACATTTTTGTCGTCTGGTATGTATCGTATATTTAATATATATTAGTTTCTACACAATTGGATAAAATGTTTCATTTTAATAATAAATATTATCTTTTAATAGGTACAAAAGGGAGAGGATGCGAACATGGTGACCGTCTTCCTAGCCACCCATCAAAAGGGTGACTAGTTCATCGACGAGAGGGCCACATCGACTTATGTATGTTCGACTTCCTTATATATAATTTTAGTACAACTCTGCGAATATATATATATATATATATATATATATATATATATATATATATATATTATATATATATATTATATATATATATATATATACAATAAAAAATCACTTAATATATTATAGACATACAAATAAATACCTTAGACAGGAAAATTTTTTCTAGGAGGAGTATGTTAGGTTACGTGATCAGGTGGCTGCTAGTGCACCTGTAGAGGGAGCGCCCGGTACATCTGCGCAGCCGTCTGCAACTCCGTCACCGGACGAGCTCTGGATGACCGCCGTTGGCGGTCTTCATCGGGGTACGTACTACGGTATGGGATCCTACGATGCCCGTTTGGCGACGGAGTCATCCAGGGTCCCCTTTGTCAGTGTGCACTTCTCGTCGTCGGCTTCACAGGCGTCGGTGCGCGTCCAGGAGATCGTGGACCGTCAGATCACTGTGTTGTGTGATGAAATGCAACGGAGGATGGAGATACCCATGCCGTGCAAATGGATGGTGCGGGGCTCACTGCACGATTCGATACGCTCGAGCGTTGCATTGTGGAGCTCATGAGTATGAGTGCGGATGTGATGCAGAGCAACAACAACCTGATATCTTCCATGGATGCCCGAATACGAGCATTGGAGCATGGAACATTGTCCGCTACAGCCGTTTCTACTCTACCACCGACTGTTCCAGTTGTTTCGCTGCTGTCAGATACGGTAACGTTGTCGTTGGCGGAGTATCAGAACCTCATGTCCTGCTTAGCCGGTGTTCCTCCTCCTGCCGATCAGTAGTTTTGTTTTGCATGCTTGTGTGTTGGCCCATTGTTCGGCCTAATGTTTGGACATTTTTTATTTTTCTAGTGGTTGGGTGTACTGTTTGGATATGTTTTTACTTTTCCCGGTGTGATGTTGGATGGATGAACTTATTGACTTGTTGAATTGTGATGTTAGATGGATGGACTTGTTGAATGCCCTTGATGTTGGGTGGATTTGTGATGTTGGATGCACTTGTTCATTTATTGTGCCTGCTGAAATGCCGTCTTTTATAACAAATTAGCTGCCGGGGTCTTGATACTTATCAAGAATCTGTTTATGAATAGGTGTCTACCTCATACTTATCAAGAATCTGTTTATGAATATTTACAAGGATTTTATGATAATATGCTATCACTTTGCTTCTATCAAATTTCGGACACCGACACATCGTTTAAAATCAATCTTTTAACTCCAAACTTTTATAGGATTTATATATAATATAAATCTAATAAATTTAGATGAAAAATAATGTTTAAACCTAAATTTTCTAATTTATTCCAGATAAATATTTCTATATTTTTTATGATTTTTTGCTTCCGGATTGAAATTCTTTGTGACATATTGTGTTGATAATTTAATATAGAGATTTAGTGTATTTTTATAAAAAGATATTTATATTAAATATATTCAAAATTTTCTATGCTATTTTTTAGAAATTAAAATTATATATTTTTAGCATATAATATTATATAATATGTTGCCATATATAGATTATTGTATCTATAAATAGTATAGACTAATTGACTATTTTTGTGACTAGTTTAGTCTAAATAAGGTAAGTATATATGCGGTAAGTATCGTAGTAATATTTATTTAGTTTATTTATATTTTCTAGGGGTTCGTAATCACATGTCTACGGAGGTTGGAGACAGACCGATGCTTTATTCTTTTGTCGATAATCTAGGCAAGATACCTTGCTACTTTTCTTGTACTATTAAATACTTGGATTGTTGTTATGCTAGAAGTATATTTGTTAGTAGAGTGTATCCAAGGACAACTTGGGTGCCATTAATGTTCATGTGCGTGTGTTTGACTTACAAGTATATGAGACATACATGGATTATGTAAAGTTTTTTCTAAATAACTTTTATGCCTTGTCACGTATCATATACAACACAGTAGGTGCGATTACATGGTATTGGCACAAGCTTGCGCACTTGACTGATAATCAGTGCGAGCGGTCTATGTATCGGTACATATATTGATTAGTTGAGTCTAGTTAGTGACTTGCATAGAGATGTAGATTGCCCGAGTCATGGATGTGACTTTAGCAAGATATTGGAGGGAAAGACTATTAGTAGGAGTATGGTAGAGACACTTGCATATTAGCCCAGTGTGCCATGTTATAGGCTATACTAGGGGATATATCTAGCAGCGGCCACGAACTAGTCTCGGGTACGGTATGAGGTATGCTACTATATATTATAGCATTGGTTGACGCTAATGCTACTTTCTTTCCTATCCATACGGTCCAAAGTCGTCTTCAACATGCATACACATAGACTGATAGTTTTTACCGTTTATTTCTCGTATTTATTTTAGTTCATATTGTAGCTTGCTATGTTAGAAATTTTATTGTGCCCTGTCGATACATGAGATGAAGAATATAAATTAAATTGTGGAAGCGTACCTGAATTCATTGCTAGACTTGATAGATCTTGAAGCGAACGTCTCTTTATTGGGTTCGATCTTCCAACTTTCTACGACCCTTAATGACAAAGAAGAACCTGAATCATTTGTCCCTCTCTTTCTATTGATGGGGATGCAGAAGAAAAAAAGAGAAAATCTCTCTTTTGGTGGCCGTATAAGTTGGGGACCATAATCCTAATCAACACATATATTTATATGTTTTAACATTTCTAATTTGGCCCCTCATCAAATTAGAATTATCTCCGGTATCTACATATTAATTCCATAACAATTCTACCCTTAAGCCAATTTTCAAATAGACCACTTTAATTTGGTTTAATTATTTAGATAGCCTAAACACAATTAAATTTACATGTGTGGTCCCATAATTATTGAATAATTCCAACAATCTCCCACTGGGCCACATATGTAACCTTATAATTGTGTTAACCTTAGTGAGCTCATAAATTGCTATCTTAATCCTTAGGGTATATCCGGACAATCTTGTCCATTAACCATATCAACATAGGATCAAAGCGGCCTTCGTCACATATAGCGTAACTAAACCATCAATGGTCACATATACCAATATAGCTAAACGACATAGATCAATCATGGATGCGTAGCATGGAAATTACACGCAATGTGATCAATACATGTCTATTTCCAACTGGTCCTCCTTAACTTTAATGAGATTAATACTTTAACATAATAAAAATAAAATGAACTGAATTTCCATATATCTGATCAGATAAATATCCAAAATATTTTAATACATAAATATGTCCAAAACCAAATAGCACCTAAATATATAAAATATAAACTTCCACTATATTGCCATATACTTGATTGAGATAACACCCATATGAGCAATATGCTCATGAAAGACCCTGGGTGATAATGCTTTTGTGAGCGGATCCGCTAAAATGGAGTTTGTCATAATGTGCTATATGGACACTTTAACCATTCTGAATTCTTTCCTTCACAACTAGAAACTTTATGTCAATATTCTTGACTTATACAAGTTTCTGTTGTTATTACAATACATTACTGCTGATTTATTGCCATACCATAATTTAAGTGGTCTTTCAACACCGTACTGTAGGCGCAGCCTTGTGACAAAATTTTACAACCATATTTCCTGAATATATGCCCCACAGCATGTTATAAACCTTGCTGCCATGGTGGAAAAAATTATGAGTGCATGTTTGACACTCATCCAAAATATATCTCCATTAGTTAGCATAACCTGATGTGGATCTCCTACCGTGTTGGCATCCAACAAAATCGGAGTCGGAATACCTTATGATCTCAAGAATTATCTGATCTCCTACAAAGAACATATAATTTCTTGTTCTCTATTAATTACTTAAGTAGTTTGGTTGCTACCCAATGATCCGTCCATATTTGCTTAAATATCTGCCTAACATCCTAATATGTACGCAATATCCTGACGCTTACATACTTGAGCATACATTAGACTCCCTATAATTGATCATGAAGGAAAAATTTATTGTATTTTTTTAATTTCAAGGCTATTCTTAGGACACTGATTGAGACTGAACTTGTCTCCTTTAGCGACTGGGATGTCACCTGGTTTGCATTCCTGCATGCCAAATCTTTAACCTCTTTATCGATATAGCTCTTTTGTGATAATCCAATAATACCTCGAGAACGATCTCGGTGTATTTGAATTCCTAATACAAAAGAGGCGTCACCAAGATCTTTCATCTCAAAGTTATTTGATAGAAATTTTTTAGTGTCATACAATATGCCTATATCATTTGTGGCACAAGCAGTATGTCATCAACATACAAAACCAAAAAAATAATTTTACTCCCACTGAATTTGTGATACACACAATCTTCAACAACGTTAACCTCAAAACCAAACGAGGTAACAACTTGGTGAAATTTATAGTACCACTGACGAGAAGCTTGCTTGAGTCCATAAATGGATTTTGTCAATTTGCAAACCATATTCTTTGGATCTCCCAACATAAAGTTTTCTGGCTGCACCATATAAATAGTTTCGTCAATGTTACCATTGAGAAACGCCGTTTTGACATCCATCTGATGTAACTCAAGATCAAAATGTGCAACAAGTGTCATGATTGTTCTAAAAGAGTCTTTCGAAGAAACCGGAGAGAAAGTCTCTTTAAAATTAATTCCTTCCTTTTGAGTAAAGCCTTTAGCTACAAGACGTGCTTTATACCTCTCCACATTATCCTTCAAATCCTTCTTGGTTTTAAATATCCATTTACAACCAATGGACTTCACATCTTTTGGTAATGGGACAAGTTCTTAAACTTTATTATCTTGTATGAACTTATACTCCTTATTTATTGTATCAATCTACTTTGAGAACTGGAACTTTCCATGGCATGACGGAAGTTGATTAGATCATCTTCCAGTATCCATAGTCTTCCTCACGTTCCTAGAGAAATATGACAATATTATCCGAAATTATATTTCTTCTTTCTCTGGTGGACCATCTTAATATTACCGGTTCTTGAGGTTGTTGAGTTTGTTCCTTAGGAATAATTACCTTATCTTGAATGGGGTGCCGCTACGTTGTCGTTGTTAAGGTATCTCAACAACGACTTATAGAGGTAATTCGACATTGTCTTATTGAGACTCCAAATTCACTTCTTGATCATGACAGGTATAGAATCCTGCACATCGTCAAAAGTGATAGTAGAAATCGTAATTGATTCATTCTCAAAGACAATGATTCTGACTTTATTTCTCCCCTAAACTCAACATCCTAAAAAATTATTACACTTTTCGTCTCAAAAAAATTTCTTAGTATAGGATTGAATAATTATCAACCCCTTGATCTGTAGCATAACCAATAAAGTAGCTGCTTATAATTTAACTTTGGTCTGTCTTCCCATTACACATTCAATATAAACATTAAAGTCTATAAAGTCAATGGAATCCAAATCTCATCAGATACAAATCGTTCAACTCTATTTCTAGAGAAGTGACCTAATGCTTATGTCATAATGAGGCTAAAAAATAATATTAATTTTGCGTTTAGTACCACATGACTTCACTTGGAAGGTTTCATTATAAGATGCAATAGTTTCAACTGAATATAGGTTATCATAAACCGTAAGGAAACCGTTACCAATAATATTTAAATTTAAAGATAGACTAAACTTATTATTTCCAAATGAACAATGATAACCAGATTTGTCCATTAAGGAAACTGAAACTGAACTTCGTCTAAAAGACGGTACAATAAAAGTGTTTATCAAATCCAAATAATAATCGATTCCTAAAAATAACCTAAAATGTCCTATTGCTTTTACTTCTACCGAATTTTTGTTACCCACATGGATGTATCTTTCACCATCAATTGACTTTCGGTAACTCAGGCAACCTTGCCTAGAACATTAATGTGGGTAGTCCTACCAGAATCTAACTACCATGAGTTTCTTGGTACTAAGTCTAAATTAACCTCAGAACAGATCAAATTTAGAAATGTACTTTTCTTTATACGCCATGCGTGGTACTTTGTATATTTCTTTCTTATGTGTCCTGTCTTATCACAAAAGAACAACCCTTAGTTTTATATTGTTGTTTCTTTTGATCTGGACCCTTAGTAGCTACTGTATTCATTTCTTTTTGCCCTTAAAGTTTATCCCATTAAACATGAAAATTAAATCTTATTGGCAGATATTTTAACAACATTAACTGTAAAGAGAACAAAGCAACAAAAAACAAACATGCTCTAACAAATAACCAAAGCGTAAAATATAGTCAAACAAATTCAAATAATGGTGAACCCCATCTCAAGATACCTAGTACATCATTAATATGAAGTCTTTGGACAGTGATATTAACTGCAAGTGGTATTCTTGGTGTAATGATCAAACATTGACAATAAGTCATGTCAAATAATAAGCCTATCTTTGGATCGGGTTGTTATTCACATGTTAACGGTATAATTGTCACACATTTATCACCACAAGTATGTGTGCAATTCGGCCAAGTATTAACCTTCCTTTGGGCCGGCTAATACTCGCATGAATTTGCACACACAAACATCTAACACCCCTCATAGACTATTTATGCAAGAGAGGTCACTTTGGCGACATCTTGTTTCAATGGGTCTATTTAGAATATTAGACGACTATTGCTAGTCACAAAAGGCACCCAAAAAAATTTAAATGTTGACTAAATTTTACAAAACCGAATCATGTCCAAAACTTAATGTACATGCATAATTAAAATATTACATATAAAAAAAGATAATCATAAGCATGTGAATCTCTTTACATGATTCAAACAAATATTCTTAATTTGACTAAACTGAGCATTGTCAACATAATAAAATTCACGTAATATTTTACTGAAGATATGGACCAATAGATTGCTTCAAATAACCCATAAAGATTATATTAAAATAATTTGCTGAAGGTATGTACGTCAATAGATTACATCAAATATATGACTTAGAACATAAATTTATTGGAAACTAAATTTATGCCAAACATAAAATTGTCTATATTTGATTCCAATTTGTCCTCCAATGATCAACTTAGATTGGAAAACACTCTAAATTGAGTAACACCAAATATCTATCAGCATGAGTAATTGGAATCTAACCGACATTCCATATTATCACATGTCCAGCAATAAGCATATTCATGCATATTTAATATAATGGAGAATTTCTACGATCATTATCACATGCGTCCATATCTAATATTTAAGCATGAATAGATAGGTCATTATTGTACATAAATTAAAATTTCTATCAAGATTCCCTTAAGTATGCCAATCAAATCAATAGAAAATTGGCAGCAAACCAATGTTAACATTTAAGATGCAAAATTACTCCCGTGGCTAAAATATGAATTCATTTAAGATGCATACAAACCAATGTTAACATTTATTATGGCCATGCCTACCAAATTGGCAGTAAACTGTTGTTGCTTATTATGTAGTAAGTTTGCACCAATAATGCTTAATTGAATTCGTATTTTTCAAAGATGAAAAATTCATGAATGAAAGCGTTCGGGAAAGAAAAATTCATGGACATCTCAAGTAGCATTAGCAAGAAACATGAAGTATGCTAGCACGTTACTCTTTTGGTTTCAAAATTTTAAGCAATTGTTTTAGAAAATTCATGGACATCTAGAAGCAATTGAGATTGGATCCTTCATATTTATAAAAAAAATGCTCCGTGAATAATAAAAGCTTCCATAGAACAATCAGAATCTTAAATAAAATTAGATCTAATGAACTAGGGTTTCTGAACACCAACAAAAATTGAATCTAAAAATTTCAAACTTATGAATCAAACAAGGGTGGCTCTGATACCACTTGTTAGAAATTTTATTGTGCCTTGCCGATTCATGAGATGAACAACATAAATTAAATTACAAAAGCGTACCTGAATCCATTGCTAGACTTGATAGATCTTGAAGCGAACGTCTATTTATTGGGTTCGATCTTCCAACTTGCTACGACCCTTAATGACAAAGAAGAATCCGAATCCTTTGTCCCTCTCTTTCTGTTGATGGGGATGCAGAAGAGAAAAAGAGAAAACCTCTCTTTTGGTTGCCGTATAAATTGGGGACCATAACCCTAATGAACACATATATTTATATGTTTTGACATTTCTAATGTGGCCCTCATCAAATTAGAATTATCTCCGGTATCTACACATTAATTCCATGACAATTATACCCTTAAGCCAATTTTCAAATAGACCACTTTAATTTGGCTTAATTATTTAGGTAGCCTAAACATAATTAATTTTACATGTGAGGTCTCTTAATTATTGAATAATTCCAACATGCTATTTCGTATCTTGTTACGTCCCTCCGAGGACCTAGTGATGTCTCCAGGTTGTTATTGAGCTTATAGTATAGACAAGTGGATGGTATGATTTTTGCTGCAGGGTTCAGGTATCGCTTGTAGTATTAGTTTATCATTTTCTCGTGCTTTCTATTTCCTTTCCTATTATATCTTGCTCATTAGCCTAGTTTTGTAAACTTATATTATTCTTGAGTTTGCTCGAACAAGTGTATTGTAGGCAGCCGACTATATTACATACGGTTCATTCTTGTTGCATTTACCTATATGTAGATTGAGACAAAGTTTAGACAGAGTAGATTTAGTAACATTACAATGTACTACGATTAGGATAAGTCCACTAAATTGTAATACTTATTCTAGCCGTACAGCTGGCATGCTAATGTTTTGAGTTCCTAAGTATTTTTAGAACTGGAGCATGACATATTTTTCTGGTGGCACATGCAGGTCAGAATAAATTATTTTGGTTACGTTACTATACCGGACGAGCCTATGATAGTATAATATATTAGGATCTCAATCCACAACTGCTATTGAATTTCTCATGATTTCTGCTATCTCTCTTAAATCTTGTATTCCTAATCGAGCAAAACTCTCTTGAACTCCTTTTGTCGAATTCCCATGTTTTCTGTTTCGGAAAGATGAATATTTGTGCTTGATGAACTATTTTAATTCGACTATATGATAGGAGTAAGTTTGATAAAATATTTAAGAAGTGATTGTCTAGATATGAGAGGGGTAGGGGTAGACACCTATACTAGATGGACCAAATAGATAGAAGTGACCATCTTTCGTTAGAAAAATTCTCACTTGGAGGATATACGAAGCCATGTTTGACGGGACTAGGTAAGAAGATAAGGTTGAAAGAATTTATAGACATTTTTCTAAAATAGAAGTTAGAGTAGAGTGCAGTAAAGGACCTAACCTAACGAGAGACCTTAGAACTATTAGACCAAGTCATGTTATGCTTGCCTAAGCTAGATAGAGCCTTGAATGGAAGTTTATGTTATTGGCAGAGGTTTATAGGAAGGTACGAAAGATTCTTCGACCATCAAGATTAAAGTGAGTAGGAATTCAACTTAGAGGAAGACACAGTTGGATTTTAGATTGAAGATACAGTTAGTAATCATTTAAGAGTGGCAAATTGAAGGACAATAGCAAATAGAGCCCGAAGATTTCATGAGGATAAAATGATTTGCTAAAGCATGATGTTCATAGCTAGATCAAAACTTATTATTAAAGTCATATTGTAACGGATTTTGAGAAATTTTACGTGAAAGATATAGGAATCATGAATATAATATATAGGTTAGGGGGAATAAATTTTCTTGGATAAGTATCCTGAAGGATCTACTTTAGAGAGATTAATATAGATTGAAAATATCAAAGTGATATGTGATATAGGGGTATAGAATATAGTAGGTGGGGTTGAGATAGATTGGATAGCCATCTCTATAATTATTGAGACTAGCCTTAAAATGATCTATTAGAAACCCGGACTAGAGGATTAACCAATAGGGTTATATTTTAGATCCAAATATTTGTTTAACTCAGCCTCAACCTTTACCCGGCAGGAAAGCGTAAGAGGGTTAGGCGTATTGTAAGAATTGTATAGCATGTTTATAGTTAGGATGAATAGATCATTGATTATACCGCTAAAGAATTTGATATATGGATTATAGGAGTATAATATAGAGTTAAGGGTTGTTTGAGTTTAAGGATTGGTTATGATCTTTTGTGGTCATAGTTAAGGACTTGAGAGTAGAGTAGAAAATCTTAGCTTAAGAAGACTAGTAAGTCATAGATATGTTAGACCCTTTATCAATACAGGTTAGCTGGGAATTTCGAATAACTTGTAGTTAAAAATTTGTGTAGGAATAAGATATAAGGCATAAAGAGAGAGGAACCGTAGGAACAATACAATATATATGAGACATAATAAAAGGGGATCAAGGATGGCTAGGACCTAATAAGATTGCATTCTAAATGGTAACACTACTAAAGGAAAACCAGGCCACCGAGGTAGGTGAACTGGTTGGAGTTGGGACCTATGATTTTTATGGTAGCATAAGTTAGAACATGACTTTCAAGAATAGTTAGTCTCTTTCCTAGGAAACCGTGATAGATAGCCTATACTTTGGTATGAGTCGGAGTTCACCCTTTAGATGGATGGATCATCTGAAAACCCATGATCGTTCTGCCTTTGCTTAAGATAGGTTGCTAGAGAACTAAATATGAAATTATAATGTTAGGATGATATGTGACCTAATAGTTTGAGACAGAGTAGAAAAATTCGAGTTAGATTAGACGACTATCCCTAAACATAGTAAAACTAGCCTTAAAATGACTTAGAAAAGGTTGAGGCTAGAAAATTTACCAATAGGTGTGTATCTGTTTAGCTCAGCCTTGACCTATACATAGCATATAGGTATAAGATGGTTAGGGGTACTTGTAAGAAATGTCTAGCATGTCGATAGTTTAAAGGAGTAGAGTAATATTTTCCTCCAATTTTGTGGAAGACATGGCCTATATAGGAATAGTGTTGAATTAGTAAAACTTTCTCTTATAGAGTCATTGACCAATAGAACCACATGATGATAATTATGACTCCTTAGAAGCCCTTGAATTTATACTACAATACCTAAGCTTTGTATTTTTTATAGGAAGTTGTACCATTCCAGACCTTGATTTTTTGTGTTGTCATTATATTAGTTAGGAAGTATCTAAAATTGTGTGTGCTTTAGTTTTCAGTAGATCATGTAAACTTAGAATCCCATTGGTATAAGGGTCCTCTAGAAATCATGTTTAAATAGTTTCATTTATGCATGCTTTAAATATAATTTTGAGGACAGCATAGAGGATCAATCAGACAACCAGGAGTACATCTTCAGCAGAAGGTCCTCCCATGCTAGACAAAAGAGCTCCCAATTAGTCACATTGGCGGCAAGAAGATACGTGTTCAGAAGGATTACAAGAAGAAGCTGAGACTATGCCATTGATTAGACGTTATTATTAATATTATGTGTTGTATATTATGGTATGTCTAATTTCGACGATGAAATTTTCTAAGGTGGGTAAATTGTAAACCTCCTGGATTTTTAGAGTTATTTTTAATATATTTTTATTATTGTATTTAATATAGTTATAATAGATATTTTTTCCACTATTATTTTTATCATTAATCACTCTTTTTCGTAGCTTTAATTTTTGGAGCACAAGAAATGCCAATATCTCAAAACGTCCTTCATGAGTTTTGAGCTAGACAATTTTATCATCAATTTTGTATACCATTTCCCACTCAAATATGTTCTCTTGTATTCTATTTTTATAGCAAACTTTTAGGTCAACTTAGGCCAAAAAGTTATCTACCGAAAAGCTTGTTGTATTTTCCAACTTAATTTCAAGGACTCGACATCGGTCCAACCTAAACGACCCAATATATAATTTTGACATATTTTGATCATACTACATACATGCCTATGGTGTCCCACTTAATTGAGCTTCCATGTGCTACTTATTTTCAAATGGCACATAAGACCCGTTTATAGTCATTTTGGTGTTTATTTCTATTAGAAATAATTTTGGGACTTAACACTAGTCAATCTAACTTAGTGGGGATGACTATAGGGTACCAACTCATCAAAGAATACTATTAGACTGATTTAAATCAATTTAAGAGCAGCTATGTTCTCAAATATCTACTACTTTGACCAAAGTCAAACATCATATTCAAATATGGAAACCTTTTCCTACTCCAATTATAATTGATTGATTGGATGACCAAATAAACCCCAAATGAATCCAAATCAAAACTTGTATTTCCATAAATATCAAAACCTTATATATACAAACCCGTCAATAGTTGCCCACCTCCTCTCCCTATAGCAAAAATCGAACCCCTAATTCCCTTGAGGCCGACGGCATACATTGCTTGGTCGAACACTTTAAACCCCCTTCTCCTCGACTTTTGAGCCATCCACCACCTCCATGACGACTCCAAGAGACCCTTCTTCAACCCTATCAAGCCCCGGAGGAGTTTTGTCAACTTATTTGGTCGTTTAGAGGATGAACTTGATGGTTATTTCTAGTTGTAACAAAAAAAATTGAACCCAGGTTTATCATCTTCTAAAATAGGTTTTCAATATTTTTTCTCATCTAATTTGCCTCAAAGTAAGTTTAATGGATATAACTACATGTCTACTTTCATGTCCAATCGCTAACTCACACCGTTCCACTCTGTTTCATCGTGGCGTCCGTTACACCGAAATGTGTCCAGGTTATCACTTTGCTTCTATCAAATTTCGGACACCGACACATTGTGTCTAGGTTAAATACCTATCATCTAGAATCATTTTTTATGAATACTTGTAAGGATTTCATGGTGATAAGTTATCACTTTGCTTCTATCAAATTTCGGACACCGGCACATTGTTCAAAATCAATTTTTTTGACTTCAAACTTTTGTAGGATTTAAATATGATCTAAATCTAATAAATTTAGATGAAAAATTATATTTAACCCTAACTATTTTGATTTATTCCAGAATAAATATTTCTATATTTTTTATTATTTTTTGCATCCGAATTGAAATTCTATGTGGCATGTTGTGTTGATACTTTAATATAGCGATTTAGTACATTTTTCTAAAAATATATTTATATAAAATATATTCAAAATTTATTATGATATTTTTTAGAAATTAAAATTATATATTTTTAGTATATAATATTATATAATAGGTTGCCATATATAGATTGTTATATCTATAAATAGTATAGACTAGTTGACTATTTTTGTGACTAGTTTAGTCTAAATAAGGTAAGTATATTTGTGGTAAGTACCGCGGTGATATTTATTTAGTTTATTTATATTTTTTAGGAGTTCGTGTTCACTTGTCTACAGAGGTTGGAGACAGACTGATACTTTATTCTTTTGTCGATAATCCAGGCAAGATACCTTGCTATTTTTCTTGTACTGTTAAATACTTGGATTATTGTTGTACTAGAAGTAGATGTGTTAGAAGAGTGTATTCAAGGATGACTTGGGTGCCATCGATGTGGTTGTCGATGTTCGTGCGTGTATGTTTGACTTACGTGTACAGGAGACATACCTGAAATGTGCGAAGTTGTTTCCAAATAACTTTTATGCTTTGTCGCGTATCATACACAACATAGTGAGTGAGATTACATGGTGTTAGCCTGGGATTATGCACTTTACTGATCATCGATACGAGTGTTTCGTGTATCGGTACATATATTTATTAGTTGAGTATAGTTAGTAACTTGCATAAAGATATGGAATGCCCGAGTCATAGATGTGACTAGAGCAAGACATAGAAGAGGAAGACTATTAGTAGGCGTATAGGATAGACACTTGCATACCAGCCTCAATATGACATGTTATAGGCTATACTAGTGGATATATCTGGCAGTGGCCACAGACTAGTCTCTGGTACGGTCGGAATATATGCTAGTATATATTTCAACATTGGTTGATGTTAATGCTACTCCCTTACCAACACATACGGCCCAAAGTTGTCTTCGATATATATACATTGCCCACTTTATTTCATGTATTTATTTCAGTTCATATTGTAGCTTGCAATTTTGTATCTTGTTACGTCCCTCTAAGGACCTAGTGATCTCTCCAGATTATTGTTGAGATTATAGTATAGACAGGTGGATGGTATGATTTTGGCTGCAGGGTTCAGGTATCGCTGTAGTGTTAGTTTATCATTTTCTCGTGCTTTTTATTTTCTTTTCTGTTATATCTTGCTCATTAGCCTAGTTTTGCAAACATATGTTATTCTCGAGTTTGCTCGTACATGTGTATTACAAGTGACCAACTATATTACACTACAACAAAAAACCCTTTTAATGACGGCTAAAAAGCGTCATTAATGACGAACCATGACGCTTTTTTTTCTACAGCAACCGTTATGAAAACGGGTGTTATAAATGTTTTTTAAAAGCGTCATAAAATAACCGTCATGAATAGTTTCTATAAAAACGTTATGAATAGTTAATATATAGTGCACAATTCAGAACAATTTTAAAACGTCATGAATAGATAGTATGTATAGGCTCAATGCAGCACATTTATAACACTTTATACTATTCAAATTAGCATATTTATAATGCTCTATACTGCACAGTATATATTACATTCCAAAAAGTTAACATTATATATCACCATCTTTATTACATTTCTCAAAATAGAGTACATATCAACATCTTCATTACATTATCAAAATAGAATATCCAAATACATATAGATATTTACAACTACCAAAATTGTCCACATTAAAACTTGGCCAGAGGACGAGCTAAAGATAGTCTGCCAGAACAACCAAACCTACTTGGAGTCAGTTGTCCGCATCAGGATCTGCCTTCCGAATCTGCAGTCTCGTTGGGCTAGTCGGGCCGTCTGAGCTCTCTGTTGTATTCCGTCCTTGAGATTGTAATGGATGGGTGAATTCTTTCACAATCAGCTTTGCTGGTTCACAAACAATAATAAAAGAAAATTACACGTGAAAGAAAGAGGCAGGAAAAATATTCCATTACCCAAATTCAAGTCAGAATGTGACAAACAAGGGGATCCTAGACTATTATTTGGTTCTAGTAATACCAAATACATGAGAACAAAAGGCTTCGGCCGTTGATAGAGCAAGTGTCGTGTCATCCATTACAAAAAGCTTCAGGCATTGATAATAAGCTCATTTGAAGTGCATATAATTTGTTTTATAGCTATATAAAAGAGTGCTTGGTACTCTACAAAAGAAAGAGAAACAAATACTTGTTTATGATGCAATTATGTAAGCAACTGTCCCCTTGATATGATGCTTTAGTAAAAAAGTAATGAGAACTATGCATACTTGTTGTCGCACATCTTTCAAGTACAGCTTTCACAAACTGGATTTCTCCTTGATGAGCCATGATAATCTTCATCTAAGAGTTCAAAAAACTGGAGTTAGCAATTACTTTGTATCTGTATCAATCAAAATTTGTACTAAACAAGTATCCATTATTACCTAGTCTAAATCTAAAGACTTCTAGATGGCAAGCAATATAAAGTGATAACATAAACAAGCATTAGTTAATCCACTCAACAGCACAAAATAACCAAATAATCTGAAAACCAAAACATCCAAGTCTTCCAAAATATTGTTTATAGAGTGAGTGTATACACAAAACATAGACCACCACCAGAATGAGACCAAGTATATCAACAAGCATCATTTTTCCTCTTTCATGTTCTCTTCATGGTATATTATTCACTTTTTTTTATTGGTTGTGTTGACGACAAGTGAACCTGACTGAAATTTATAAATGAAAACTGCAGCAGTATAGTATATACATTCCTTACCATGTGTTTGTAATCTGGCACGGTAATATGCATGTCATGCTAAATGAAGGAAGACTGGTTGACAGTCATGCCGCCAACCTCAAAGGGGCATTCTGAGAAGCCACGCCTAACAAACCTGTAGGTAATTTGTCGTTGTCAATGATAAATAAGAACCATAAAGGCGTTTTACAGGTATGTACAACTTATAAATATAGGTTTTCTATGATACTGCAGGAATTGCTGCAAAATTGCGTAAAAGTATTATTTGGTACCACTCTGATGTAGTGAACTACTAATACTGGTTTTTGACAATAGTATGTGCCTCGCACACACCAACATACATTGCCCACTCTCATGTGTGTAACTCTCTCATACACATAGGCGCACAAACACACAAACATGTATGTGCCTCGCACACACCAACATACATTGCCCACTGCTTGTACAGGCAGTACAAAGCCTGCACATAGACCCTGTGCAAGCCCTACCACTTCTATGATTTCCTGTGTGTAGGGCAAAGCCAGGGGCGGACACAAGAATTTAAGAGAGTGAGGTCAATCTTAAATGTAAAAAAAAGTCCAAAAATAAAATCGCATGCTAAACATGAAAAAAAAAAAACTCCTTCGTTAAGGGATTGACGAGAGAGAGGAGCTAATTTTGGGCTCCTTGGAGTAAGTATCTCACTCCCTTATTTAAGCTAAGGGGTCTGAATTTTCGGCCTTTAGAGATGGCTTTCTTGGTTGGCCCCTTCTTACTGAATCCTGGTTTAGGATCTGAAGATGATATATCATTCAGTAGACCTTATCCCAAGTTGATAGTCATAGGGAGAAATAACAATAGCATAACAAAATTTGTCCAAACGGAAAAAACCTTGTTATCGTGTCCGAGACTAGAGAAGCATTCCACAAACCTGGGTTCCGGCGTTTCAGCAAATTTCCCTCGTGCCAATAATTTACGAGAACAAAAAGTAAATTGCCACAAGGTTATTCCTTGTAATTGGTTTCACCAGGTAAATAAAATCATGAAATTTAATCACAGAAGAAAACGCAGACACAGAAAGATTGACAGTGCGAAAAACAGTTCCATCTAAACTTAAACTTCGCAGGAAATTACACTCAAACCTTCCCCGAGAACCACCACCATAACTCAAGGAAACCAGCAGCAAAGGCCAAGCAGCATACATACATACATACATATTATACATACCATTACTACACCAGACATCAAAGCCTGCAATGTAAATCTCAGTATATATTAGAAGTCATAAAACATCAAAAATGTGATCAGAAAGGAACATATACCTTATTAAACATACCATTACTCACCAGAAAGCAAAGCCTGCAATGTAAGAAGTCACGAAACATCAAAAATATGGTTAGAAAAAGGAAAATATACCTTATTATGAATTACCTCAATACAGAGTCATTTCTTCCAGGTGCGAATTTCATGTCTATCGAGCATTATTATAACTCATCCAGTTTCCATCTAATCAGGGTTGTCCAAGCCCAAGAACTGAGCAACATCCGCCCATGCACTCAATTTTGTTTAAATGTACTAGAAAATACAATAAAATTAACTCCTTATCAAGAAATAAATCAAACAAGGATGAGATCCACTTTTAGATGAGTATATGATAAATAAAATATATACTCTCTCTAATGCACAAACCCACACCCTGCAGTGAATGCAGCTACTGCCAGTTATACTGTTGGTTGTGGTTACTTCCCAAATTTTGTCCTCGTCCTCCACCTGAACCACCATATGGAGCACCCTGGGAAAATTTTGGAGCTCCGTACCCCCTGCCGTCGCCGTCGCCTCCTCCAGGGCCACCTTGTCCAGGCATTCCGCCACCCGCATAAGGAGGCCCCCGGCCCTGTGGAGGGTAAGGCCCACTGTTGTAGCCACCGCCACCTTGGCCTCCACGATTCGGATGACTAGGGTTGTATCCGCCACTAGGGTTTTTCCCTTGTATCCGCCACTAGGGAAAGACCCAAAACAAAAGTCTCTAAAACAAATCTAGGAAGAAACCCTAGATATTAGCAACCACTACGAAATCGTAGATTACGAAGATGTCTGTAATCGAGAGAGAGAGAGAGAGAGGAGGAGCTTACTATTCGAGACCCATGGCTTCTGATGATGGAGCGTGGCGATCGGTCCGACGAAACCCTAGAAATTCTTTTTCGATCGAGGAATTTGGGGGTCTCTCTGGATGGAACGAACGAAGGAGAAAGAAAGGAAAGGTACCGCTCTAAAATATTAATAAGTTTGCAAAATATTACAAGTTTACCACCGCTCTAAAATATTAATAACGCTTTGTTTTATAAACGTTATAAAAAGCCCAGAATTAGCCCAAACCGTCATAGAAAAAAGGTATTTTCAACTTAATAACGCTTATGTATCAGCCGTTGTCACTACCACATTTCTAGTATGAGGGTATTTTTGTCATTTTGGGGTATTTTTAATTTATTAGTATTAATTAGAATTTATGGGATTTTTTAGAAATTATTTTGGATTTATTTGGACTAGTTTAATTTTTGGCCAATTTTGACTCATGTAGACCAACCTAGGAACTAACCCTAGTTAGTGGGCCATGGTTAAGGTCAAGTGACCCTAGTCTAACCTAGTGTGACTCAAGTTAGTGGTTAGTGATTCATAGAACTAGAATTAGAAATTTAGAAATCATTTGATTTGGTGAATGGCTTGTGGTTTCACAAGTCATTATGTGACTTAGCTAGATTGGACTCAAACCTAGCTCAACCCTAACCCAAAGCCAAGTGGTCAGCCATCCCTAGCTGAACCTAGGGATTCCCCCTATATAATCCCTCCTAGTTTTTAGGGCTAGCCTCTTTTAGGGTTCTAGCAAATTTCTAAGGAAAGAGGTGAGTTCCATCTTTCAAAAATCATAAGAAATCCAATTTAATTCCTTTTTCCTTCAAACTAATTCCATTTGAACCTAAATTTCTTCCTCTTGCTGCTGGTATATTTTATTTGTAGGGAAATAACAATTTGTGGAGCTTGGAGGCTTGAGGAGTTTCTTCCATTTGAGGGCTTTTCTATTCATTGTGCATCAATAGGTATAACCCTCATTACTCCATTAAACTCCTGTTAATCTTCATCAATAGGAACCCTAAGTGATCCCCCTAAGGTCTGGAATGGATTGTGTCCAGTATCTAGTAATTCGTGTCCGTTTTGGACACGTATCAGAGCAATGAACTAGGTGCTCGACCTAATGCCACAGAGGGCAGGTCGACCTTTTTAATCCTTTCCTTTTGAATAGGAAATAGGATCTAGGTCTAGCCTAGTGATTCGTGTCCTTGTATCCTAGTTTTAGTGTCGTCCTGTGTCGATTTCTTGCTGTGGACACGCACGTGCACACGGCCGCGCGCTGCTACAGGGATCCCCTGCCTATCGGGCCCTGTAGCGGACACGACACAAACCCTCTGGACACAAAACTTTGTGGGAGCCACGGGGCACCCACTGACACTCCATGTGTCAAGTTTTATGGGCCCACGTGGCGTTTCGAGCGAGAAATCCTCGACGCACGAGTTACTCCTTGTTCTGCACTGTGTTCAGATTCTATTTTGGGTTTTTATTCCAGTTTGGACACATTGTGTCCACTTGGGTGGACACCAGTAGGTTGTGTGACACGTGCACATTGTATGCGACATCTTACCAACTCATTAATTGTGTTTGAATGTGAATTTATTAGTTAACTCCAACTTGCAAAGTCTGAAATGATATGTTGTATCAGTCATTTGGTTCCAGGTTTCACATTTGAGTTTTAATTGGTTATTTAACCTGCATTATTGATAATTTTATGTTTTTATAAATCAAACATGTTCTCCTACATGTTACCTAGCTTTGGTTGATATGTGGTATTGATTAGTGAGAGTTTTGAGTTAAATTCCTTGTTGACTATTCACATGATATCTGAGTTGTTCACAAACCTGAGATTGAGTTTATTTAACCCAGTTGTAGGCTATTTTGGGTTTCAGTGGATGTACATGAATGGGTTGCATTCTTTTCCATTAGAGACTGATTCCAGTTGAATTATCTGAGAAATTCTTGCCATGCTCATATTACTGTCAAACACAATTTCAGTATTCCTCTTGATTTTGAGATATATGAACTGTTGGGTTGTTCTGCAAATGAGTTTAAGTTTTAGTCCTTGATTTCAAACCTCAGAATGAAGTGAAGTTCATATTTGTTTTAATTTCAAAACTTGAGATTAATCTCCTATGTACAGTTGTGCAAACCTGGGACTAGGAAGGTGGGGGAAATACTGCCCTTAAAATTTGAATTGATTCCTTGCCTTTCCTTTCCCTATTTTCTATGAACACTGAACACATTTGCACCCTACACTGTTGGCTAGAGTATTGCACACACACTCAATCACTCACTGTTTTCTATTTTCTGCATTAGTTTACATACTGCAAATTCCTTCACTGGTTGTTATTCCTGCACTTGAAGACATCCCAACACAGTGTTCCCTTTACTGCTATTTAGTCCTGTTACACCCTCATTTCCTCTCATGTTATATTCCTGCACACATGGCATACACATCCTTTTGACATTTAGTTATACTTGATAGCACACCACACAAACACACATTCTCTCCACTGTTCTGCCCTTTTTATTCACTGATTTCATGTTTCCTGCACACACTGTTCACTGGTTGCCTGCATATAATTCCTGAACACTGTTGTACACCCACACCACACACACAAGCTTATAATTCCTGCACTTCCACACTGTTTTCTTGCACACTTTGGCACTGTTTCCTGAGTACTTCCCTTCATTATTTTGCTTCCTGCATACTATCCTATTCCTGGGTTGATGAATGTATAACTGGGTTCCAGTTTGAGTATGTGGGTTGTTCCCTTTTTTCCTTATTGTTCCTGCACACTTGTATTGCACTGTCATGTCTTGTACACACACAACCTTATGTATCACACACACATTTTTTCCCCTAAATGTATATGTTAAACACCCTTAGATAGGAATGCCTATTGTAGTGTGAAAATACCTTATGTGCAACATGTAGACATGTATACTTGTGTGTTGAATGCCTATATGCCTATACATATAATATTAGCCTAAGAATGCATAGAGTAATCTAATACTTGTATATATATTGTGTCTATGTATATGTGAATATACATAGGTATTTTAGATACTTGAAATATGGTGTGTAGTCTAGTATAGTCTTGTTAGAGCCTAGCATGACTTGTTAGACCTAGATAGCCTAGTTTAGACTAATTAGACTTGGTTGACCTAGTTTGACTTCTAGGGTTGACCAGAGTTGACCAAGAGTTGACTTTGGCCTAGATTGACTTAGAATCATATAGAATGCATAGTAGGACTCCATTTTGATATTCTGGACTTGTTGTGACTTGTGCTGTTCTGATTAGGAGCCAGACACCACTCCTTGGACAGTACGTTTCATACCGGACACTCAGTTACAGGCGAGTACATTCTCTGATCATTTCATATCCTGCTTAGAATTATTACCTGCAGTAGATTACTTTACTTGTACTGTCACATTGGTCACACGGATTGGTACTATATGGATCTCTACATGCGATGTTATCCCCTCGGAAGCATCGGGTACATTATGCTTGTGCGTTTCACTTACATCATGTACTCCTGTGCTTTCATTACATGTGCACTCCTGTGAATCTTGTACTCTCATGTTCACGGAGCCCCCATGTATACTATCATATGCACCCTATATGGGCCCCCATGTGATATCCTGTGCAATAACATAACCTGTTTAGATCCTTGTGTATTGATTGGGGATACGGGGGAGTGCTAGTAGTCGTGTGAACAATTCCTTGTAGTGTAGATTCCTGTGCACCTCGACATCCTGTGCAAATTTGTCCTGTTCATATATGCTATCTCGTACTCTGATTCACTAGTCACTGCTAGTTCTCTATGTATAGTAGATATTTACATTACAGTTCTCTTCCTGTTTACATACCGCATTTTTTTCAGTACTTGTATCTTACTTTACTGCATGTTTATATTTTCTAACCTGCTATGAATTGTTGAGATGTACTGTGCTCGCTCCTGTCCTGACTGGACCTGTTGAAAATATTACAGAGGACGAGGATGAGGCTTGCCTGGACACCTATTACGGGGCAGCCCTTGATGACACCTGTGAGCTGGACCCTCAGGAGGATCCAGCAGTAGCTGAGGACCTTCCCCCGACTGCCTAGATTAGATATTAGACTATTATCTTTATGTAGTTGGATTATGTTAGTTAGACTCTTTCTGGAGATCAGTTTTGTATATATTCTTTTATCTGAGACTTGTACTGCTGGGATTATCTTAGACTATGGTTTTATCTATTTCATTTCCTTGAGTTCTATTCATATCGTGCTATATCTTCCTTAGTTGTGATTGAGTTTCTATTGCTATGTCACCCCCATTCGGGGAGTATAAACTGTTTAGATATTTACATTGCTAGATGTTGTGACCTAGGACAGCGTTCGACCACCGACACTGCGGCATAGGCTGGACGTATTCACGTCTCGTGCCCTTACTCTAGGGTGCGGGTCATGACACATTTTTAGTGGTGGCCCATGCAGGTCTAGACTAGAAGTGTAGTGGTACTCGAACTAGAGTATCACTGCAGCCTGCTATAGGATATAGGATATAAATTTTAAGGTTACTCAATCACTTTAGGAAAATTCCTTTTATTGCCATCTAAATCCTTTTGTCTGCTGATCCTTTGAATTATAATTGTTCGCCTTTGTTATATCGCTTCTTTCTCAGAAATTGATACTCTTGTTGTCTATCTTCAGGATGGTAGAGACTCGTTCGCAGCGTGCCGTCCATAAGGATGCTTTAGAGGGGACTGCTACCTCTCAGCCAGCACGGCGAGGCCAGGGGACTACAGCTCTTGTCACCTCAGCTCGTGTTGAGACTTCGGCAGCCGCAGCAGGGAATATGCATCCACCGACTGGGAGGCAGGACCCGGTCTATCCAGAGGATCCTTTCCAGCCACCACCGCCTCCAGGACATATGGATGCAGCTCAGATGTTCGCATATTTTCAGCAGTTCATGGACCGACAGCAGGCTCGGCAGGACCGAGGCATGGAGTTGGCTGTCACGACAGCCGTAGCTCGACCCGTGGTGCAGCAGTAGAGGACACCAGGGATCGAGCAGTTTCAGAAGATGAGCCCTAGAGACTTCATGGGGACAGAGGAGATCCTATATGCCGACGAGTGGATCGAGCATATGGAGGAGATCTTCCGCTTGGCCAGGATCCCGGCAGACCTTCAGATCGAGGCCGCAGCTAGCCGGATGCGAGATCTTGCTCGCACCTGGTATCAGTCGGACCCCAGGATGGGGGTACCAGGGCAGACTTGGGAGCAGTTCAGGGGCTTCTTCAAGAAGAAGTTCTTCCCGGATTCAGCAGTCAGAGCCTTGGAGACGCAGTTTGAGAGCTTGGTCCAGGGGAGCCTCTCGGTTGAAGAGTATACGGGAGAGTTTGGCCGTCTTGGCAGGTTTGTTGAGGGTCTGAGCGAGACGGCAAAGGCCCAGAGGTTCCGGAAGGGTCTGGTCAAGGAGGTGAAGTCCCTGACCAAGGGGAACAGAGATGCTACGTTTGAGGAGATCTTGACGGGCGCACTGCTAGCAGAGGATGATCTTGAGCTTAGGCTCAAGAGAGGGAGAGACCCAGCTGGGGGCAGCAGCAGCAGCGAGGGCCAGGCCAAGAGGCCTCATTTTCAGCACCAGCAACCCAGGCAGTTTCAGCCGCAGCCGATTCAGCAGAGGCCGGCTCAGCAGCAGCATCAGGCACCCAGGCAGACAGTCAGTTGCGCCTTCTGCAAGAAGCCAGGGCATGGATGGAATGAGTGCAAGAAGAGGCTCAGGAAGTGCCTTTTCTGCGGAGCAGCAGACCACCAGATGAGGGATTGTCCTAGGTCTGTGGGACGAACAGCTCAGGGAGGTGGAGCCAGAGCTCCAGCAGGTCAGCAGCGGGGACCAGCCCTGCCGACCCAGCAGCAGAGGTTTGTCCAGCACCAGCAGCAGGCCAGGGGAGGCCAGCAGGGGCGAGCTTTCGCCATGGCAGCTGGAGATGCAGAGGTGACTGGAGAGCTGATTGCAGGTTCGATTCTTCTCGACTCCAGTCCAGCATTTGGATTATTTGATTCTGGTGCATCGCATAGCTTTATTTCAGTATCTTTTGCGATTAGACACGGTATTATAGCTGAATCGTTGCCTAGGACTTACAAGATCACGACCGGGGGTAGCATTATCCTCGTGTGTGATGTTTGTAAGGGTCGGAGAGTAGTTTTGGGAGGACGTGAGTTAGAGGTGAGCCTGCTCGTAATGCCATTGCCGAACTACGATATAGTACTAGGCATGGATTGGTTGAGCAGACACCATGCCAGCATCGATTGCAGAGGGGGTAGAGTTCTGTTCAGAGCGTCGGGGGAGCCAGAGTTCGAGTACTCCAGACGTCAGGCAGAGCAGAGCAGCGGAGTCTTCTGTAGAGTCTCGATCGAGGAGCAGACGATTCTACACCCCTTGATAGCAGAGTACATAGATGTTTTTCTGGAGGAGTTGCCGGGACTGCCACCAGACAGGGACATAGAGTTCTCGATAGACTTAGTTCCAGGAGCGGAGCCCATTTCTCAGCATGTCTATCGGGTGAACAACAGCGAGCTGGTGGAGCTGAAGAAGCAGGTGGATGAGCTACAGGACAAGGGCTTCATCCGCTCGAGTTCGTCGCCATGGGGTGCACCAGTATTGTTTGTGCCGAAGAAGGATGGGTCAGTACGCATGTGTATTGACTATAGGGCACTCAACAACCTCACGATCAAGAACAGATACCCACTGCCGCGGATCGACGATCTATTTGACCAGTTGAGCGGAGCTCGGGTATTTTCCAAGATTGATCTGAGGTCGAGATATCACCAGGTGAAGGTGAAGGGGGAGGATATTCCCAAGACCGCTTTCAGGACGCGGTATGGACAGTTCGAGTTTTTGGTTATGCCGTTTGGGCTAACCAATGCACCAGCTGTGTTTATGAACCTTATGAACAAGGTGTTCCATCAGTATCTGGATCAGTTTGTGGTAGTGTTCATAGATGATATCTTGATATATTCCAAGACTGAGGAGGAGCACGAGGAGAATTTGAGGATAGTGCTGGAGATTCTCAGGAAGGAGCAGTTTTATGAAAAACTCTCCAAGTGTGAGTTTTTCCTGGACCGGGTGGACTTCTTGGGGCACGTTGTGACTGAAGATGGTATCTCAGTTGATCCCAAGAAGATTGTAGCAGTTGAGGCATGGACAGCGCCGACTTCAGTTGCAGAGATCAGGAGCTTCCTGGGGCTGGCAGGATATTACCGGAGATTTGTGCAGGATTTCTTCCGGGTTGCAGAGCCGTTGACACGGTTGACCCGGAAGGATGCTGAGTATGTATGGTCAGAGGAGTGTCAGGCAGCTTTTGATGAGTTGAAGAAGCGGCTGACGACAGCTCCGATTTTGATGTTGCCTTCAGGATCAGGTGGATTCACTATTTATAGTGATGCTTCAGGGAAGGGGCTGGGTTGTGTATTGCAGCAGCACGGGAAGGTAATTGCCTATGCTTCCAGGCAGTTACGTCCCCATGAGAAGAATTACCCTACCCATGACCTGGAGCTGGCAGCAGTGATTTTTGCTTTGAAGCTGTGGAAGCATTATCTGTATGGTGAGCGGGTGGAGATCTTCACAGATCACAAGAGCCTAAAGTATGTGTTCACTCAAAAGGAGTTGAACATGAGACAGCGCAGATGGTTGGAATTGATGAAGGACTTCGACATTACACTGCAGCATCATCCGGAGAAGGCCAACGTGGTTGCCGATGCCTTGAGCAGGTATCCGACAGCCATGTGTTTGACCATGGATCGGCATTTGCTTGCCGACTTGGAGAGCCTTGGGATTGAGGTGATCGTGCCGGGAGTGCAGATGCAGCTATGGGGGATGCAGATTCAGTCGGATTTGGTGGACAGGATCAAGGCGGCCCAGTTTCAGGATGTGGCTTTTCAGAGTATCAGAGAGCAGATCAGTATTGGTGTAGGAGATCCTGAGTTTTCACTTGCAGAGGATGGTGCCCTGAGGCATGGTGCCAGGCTATGTGTGCCTAGCGGGGAGCTCAGAGAGCAGATTATGCAGGAGGCCTACAGATCTCAGTACTCTATACAACCGGGTACCAACAAGATGTATCGAGATCTGCGGGAGCATGTATGGTGGTCAGGAATGAAGCGGGAGGTGTCCCAGTTCGTAGCTAGGTACTTGGTCTGTCAGCAGGTCAAGGCAGAGAGACAGAGGCCCGGTGGATTGTTGCAGCCGCTGCCCATTCCCGAGTGGAAATGGGAGCATATCACGATGGACTTCGTATCAGGATTGCCGCGTACTCCAGGAGGGAAAGTCGCGATTTGGGTCATCGTGGACTGGTTGACCAAATCGGCCCACTTCTTGCCATTCAAGGTGGGTACGTCTACAGAGAGGCTGGCGGAGATGTATATGCGGCAGATAGTCAGGATCTACGGAGTTCCGGTCAGTATCGTCTCAGATCGGGATAGCCATTTTACTTCCTATTTCTGGAGGAGTCTGCAGACCAGCTTGGGCACTCATCTCAAGTTTAGTACTGCATACCACCCCCAGACGGACGGACAGTCGGAGCGGACTATTCAGACCCTTGAGGATATGCTGCGGACGTGCGTCCTGGACTTTGGAGGTTCTTGGGAGGATCATCTTCATTTGGTGGAGTTTGCCTATAACAATAGTTTCCAGGCTAGCATCGAGATGTCACCTTTCGAGGCTCTGTACGGGCGTAGGTGCCGTACACCCTTATCCTGGGATGATGTTGGCGAGCGAGCTTTGCTGGGGCCAGAGATGATTGTGGATGCGGTCGAGAAGGTGAAGCTCATCAGGGACAGACTTTGCGTGACGCAGGACAGACATCGGCACTGGGCCGATAGCCACCGGAGACCCTTGGAGTTTGAGGTACAGATTAGAGTAGGATTAGATTTAGGTTGTTGTTTTTGAATTTTTGATCATGTTTGTTATTTATTTTAATTGAGACCTTGCTTGTGATTAGGTCAGAGACCAGGTTTTCTTGAGGATATCTCCGACTCGTGGTACGATACGTTTTAGTGGAGGCGGGAAGCTTAGCCCGCGCTTCATCGGCCCTTTCGTTATCAGCGGGAGAGCCGGTGACGTGGCTTACAGGCTAGACTTGCCGCCTGCACTTGTGGGGGTCCACAACGTATTTCATGTATCACAGTTAAGACGGTATGTGGCTGACCCTAGCCATGTGCTCGATCATTCGGAGATTGAGGTGGGTCCTTCTCTCAGCTATCCAGAGCAGCCTGTGGAGATTCTGGATCGACGGGAGAAGGTTCTGAGGAACCAGGTGATACCGTTGGTACGCGTCGCATGGAGGCATCATTCTCCAGGAGAGTCTACCTGGGAGCGGGAGGATGAGATGTGCGAGCGGTACCCTTATCTTTTTGGACCGTGAGGTATACTTTCTATCCTTCTCATCAGTTGCTTTTCGTCTTTCAATTTCGAGGACGAAATTCTTTTAAGGAGGGTAGATTTGTCACTACCACATTTCTAGTATGAGGGTATTTTTGTCATTTTGGGGTATTTTTAAATTTATTAGTATTAATTAGAATTTATGGGATTTTTTAGAAATTATTTTGGATTTATTTGGACTAGTTTGATTTTTGGCCAGTTTTGACTCATGTAGACCAACCTAGGAACTAACCCTAGTTAGTGGGCCCTAGTTAAGGTGAAGTGACCCTAGTCTAACCTAGTGTGACTCAAGTTAGTGGTTAGTGATTCATAGAACTAGAATTAGAAATTTAGAAATCATTTGATTTGGTGAATGGCTTGTGGTTTCACAAGTCATTATGTGACTTAGCTAGATTGGACTCAAACCTAGCTCAACCCTAACCCAAAGCCAAGTGGTCAGCCATCCCTAGCTGAACCTAGGGATTCCCCCCTATTTAATCCCTCCTAGTTTTTAGGGCTAGCCTCTTTTAGGGTTCTAGCAAATTTCTAAGGAAAGAGGTGAGTTCCATCTTTCAAAAATCATAAGAAATCCAATTTAATTTCTTTCTCCTTCAAACTAATTCCATTAGAACCTAAATTTCTTCCTCTTGCTGCTGGTATATTTTATTTGTAGGGAAATAACAATTTGTGGAGCTTGGAGGCTTGAGGAGTTTCTTCCATTTGAGGGCTTTTCTATTCATTGTGCATCAATAGGTATAACCCTCATTACTCCATTAAACTCCTGTTAATCTTCATCAATAGGAACCCTATGTGATCCCCCTAAGGTCTGGAATGGATTGTGTCCAGTATCTAGTGATTCGTGTCCGTTCTGGACACGTATCAGAGCAATGAACTAGGTGCTCGACCTAATACCACAGAGGGCAGGTCGACCTTTTTAATCCTTTCATTTTGAATAGGAAATAGGATCTAGGTCTAGCCTAGTGATTCGTGTCCTTGTATCCTAGTTTTAGTGTCGTCCTGTGTCGATTTCTTGCTGTGGACACGCGCGTGCACACGACCGTACGCTGCTACAGGGATCCCCTGCCTATCGGGCCCTGTAGCGGACACGACACAAACCCTCTGGACACAAAACTTTGTGGGAGCCACGGGGCACCAACTGACACTCCATGTGTCAAGTTTCATGGGCCCACGTGGCGTTTCGAGCGAGAAATCCTCGACGCACGAGTCACTCCTTGTTCTGCACTGTGTTCAGATTCTGTTTTGGGTTTTTATTCCAGTTTGGACACATTGTGTCCACTTGGGTGGACACCAGTAGGTTGTGTGACACGTGCACATTGTATGCAACATCTTACCAACTCATTAATTGTGTTTGAATGTGAATTTATTAGTTAACTCCAACTTGCAAAGTCTGAAATGATATGTTGTATCAGTCATTTGGTTCTAGGTTTCATATTTGAGTTTTAATTGGTTATTTAACCTGTATTATTGATAATTTCATGTTTTTATAAATCAAACATGTTCTCCTACATGTTACCTAGCTTTGGTTGATATGTGGTATTGATTAGTGAGAGTTTTGAGTTAAATTCCTTATTGACTATTCACATGATATCTGAGTTGTTCACAAACCTGAGATTGAGTTTATTTAACCCAGTTGTAGGCTGTTTTGGGTTTCAGTGGATGTACATGAATGGGTTGCATTCTTTTCCATTAGAGACAGATTCCAGTTGAATTATCTGAGAAATTCTTGCCATGCTCACATTACTGTCAAACACAATTTCAGTATTCCTCTTGATTTTGAGATATATGAACTGTTGGGTTGTTCTGCAAATGAGTTTAAGTTTCAGTCCTTGATTTCAAACCTGAGACTGAAGTGAAGTTCACATTTGTTTTAATTTCAAAACTTGAGATTAATCTCCTATGTACAGTTGTGCAAACCTGGGAATAAAAAGGTGGGGGAAATACTGCCCTTAAAATTCTGAATTGATTCCTTGCCTTTCCTTTCCCTATTTTCTATGAACACTGAACACATTTGCACCCTACACTGTTGGCTAGAGTATTGCACACACACTCAATCACTCACTGTTTTCTATTTCCTGCATTAGTTTACATACTGCAAATTCCTTTACTGGTTGTTATTCCTGCACTTGGAGACATCCCAACACAGTGTTCCCTTTACTGCTATTTAGTCCTGTTACACCCTCATTTCCTCTCATGTTATATTCCTGCACACATGGCATACACATCCTTTTGACATTTAGTTATACTTGATAGCACACCACACAAACACACATTCTCTCTACTGTTCTGCCCTTTTCATTCACTGATTTCATGTTTCCTGCACACACTGTTCACTGGTTGCCTGCATATAATTCTTGAACACTGTTGTACACCCACACCACACACACAAGCTTATAATTCCTGTACTTCCACACTGTTTTCCTGCACACTTTGGCACTATTTTCTGAGTACTTCCCTTCACTATTTGGTTTCCTGCATACTATCCTATTCCTGGGTTGATAAATGTATAACTGGGTTCCAGTTTGAGTATGTGGGTTGTTTCCTTTTTTCCTTATTGTTCCTGCACACTTGTATTGCACTGTCATGTCTTGTACACACACAACCTTACGTATCACACACACATTTTTTCCCCTAAATGTATATGTTAAACACCCTTAGATAGGAATGCCTATTGTAGTGTGAAAATACCTTATGTGCAACATGTAGACATGTATACTTGTGTGTTGAATGCCTATATGCCTATACATATAATATTAGCCTAAGAATGCATAGAGTAATCTAATACTTGTATATATATTGTGTCTATGTATATGTGAATATACATAGGTATTTTAGATACTTGAAATATGGTGTGTAGTCTAGTATAGTCTTGTTAGAGCCTAGCATGACTTGTTAGACCTAGATAGCCTAGTTTAGACTAATTAGACTTGGTTGACCTAGTTTGACTTCTAGGGTTGACCAGAGTTGACCAAGAGTTGACTTTGGCCTAGATTGACTTAGAATCATATAGAATGCATAGTAGGACTCCATTTTGATATTCTGGACTTGTTGTGACTTGTGCTGTTCTGATTAGGAGCCAGACACCACTCCTTGGACAGTACGTTTCATACCGGACACTCAGTTACAGGCGAGTACATTCTCTGATCATTTCATATCCTGCTTAGAATTATTACCTGCAGTAGATTACTTTACTTGTACTGTCACGTTGGTCACACGGATTGGTACTATATGGATCTCTACATGCGATGTTATCCCCTCGGGAGCATCGGGTACATTGTGCTTGTGCGTTTCACTTACATCATGTACTCCTGTGCTTTCATTACATGTGCACTCCTGTGAATCTTGTACTCTCATATTCACGGAGCCCCCATGTATACTATCATGTGCACCCTATATGGGCCCCCATGTGATATCCTGTGCAATAACATAACCTGTTTAGATCCTTGTGTATTGATTGGGGATACGGGGGAGTGCTAGTAGTCATGTGAACAATTCCTTGTAGTGTAGATTCCTGTGCACCTCGACATCCTGTGCAAATCTGTCCTGTTCATATGTGCTATCTCGTACTCTGATTCACTAGTCACTGCTAGTTCTCTATATATAGTAGATATTTACATTACAGTTCTCTTCCTGTTTATATACCGTATTTCTTTCAGTACTTGTATCTTACTTTACTGCATGTTTATATTTTCTAACCTGCTATGAATTGTTGAGATGTACTGTGCTCGCTCCTGTCCTGACTGGACCTGTTGAAAATATTACAGAGGACGAGGAGGAGGCTTGCCTGGACACCTATTACAGGGCAGCCCTTGATGACACCTGTGAGCTGGACCCTCAGGAGGATCCAGCAGTAGCTGAGGACCTTCCCCCGACTGCCTAGATTAGATATTAGACTATTATCTTTATGTAGTTGGATTATGTTAGTTAGACTCTTTGTGGAGATCAGTTTTGTATATATTCTTTTATCTGAGACTTGTACTGCTGGGATTATCTTAGACTATGGTTTTATCTATTTCATTTCCTTGAGTTCTATTCATATCGTACTATATCTTCCTTAGTTGTGATTAAGTTTCTATTGCTATGTCACCCCCATTCGGGGAGTATAAACTGTTTAGATATTTACATTGCTAGATGTTGTGACCTAGGACAGCGTTCTACCGCCGACACTGCGGCGTAGGCTGGACGTATTCACGTCTCGTGCCCTTACTCTAGGGTGCGGGTCGTGACAGCCGTCATTAAAACTCCTTGTCGAGCGTCATTAATAGGTCTTTTTGTTGTAGTATTACATATGGTTCATTCTTGTTTCATTTACCTATATGTGGATTAAGACATAGTTGAGACAAAGTAGATTTAGTATACTTTATAGCATACTATGATTGGGATAAGTCCATTAAATTAGGATAATTATTCTAGCCGTACAGCTGGCATGCTCATGTCCTGAGTTCCTAAGAATTTTTGGAACTGGGGCGTGACACTTGATGCTAAAGGCTTCCACAAAGTAGGGCTCTCTATCTTCCATACATGGAAAAATCATAGGAGCCCTTGGTGAATCGGTAGAAGTGGTACGCAGCGAGGTCTACTGCTGCCCAAGTTTACTGTCATTAGCATAGGGTTACATGAACCATGTAGCCACCGCTCTCCTCTGCGAGCGTAGGAGTGCATTCTACGAGATTGTTCGCATATACTCAAGGATTTATTTATGAGAGTCTGTTACGTAAGTTATTTTTGACTCTGAGACTTTTATGCTAGCAAGCTCATTTGCGGTTGATTTTGTGATTAGAATGATTTCTTCTACATAGACGCTGACGCACGTGGAGACCATGCGTATCAGGACTGTGTTGGCCTTATTTGCCTCGAACTGTTCAGTACGTGACAGTTATGAATCGTATAACTTTACATTTATCATTGATATCATATATGAAAATGATCGTATTTTGATTACCTACAATTCTCATTCAATGAGTTTTTCATAATTTTGCTATTTTAATGCTTGAATCAGTTGAAGGACAAAATTCTGTCGTAAATTGAACTATCAATTTTTTCGTCTTATGAGTCCTAAATATTTTGTGTGCATACAATGCTCTATATTATACACCCTCCACTCTGATCATAAATATTTAATAATTTAAATAATTATTTACTATTGATTCCCGAATATTAAGGATGTTTTATTTATGGTTAAACGAGTATAATTAAGTTGATTTATCAATACGAATACTAGTTTGATCATGAATAGATTTCTAAATGGGTTTTTAAGCAATATTAATTATACAAAATATATTTCCAGAATTATAGAGAATTATTTCAGAACTAATACTGAATATTTTTATTTCTATTTTGTGGAATTTTGTTAGCCCTAGTAAGAGTATTATCGATGATAGTAATAATATTAGTGTGGTTATTAATGTTAGTTATATATATTTATAGGAGTTCTTGAGACCTTGTCTGTAGGGGTGATGTCGGATCGATATTTTATTCCTTTGCTGCAAATCCAGGCAAGATATCTTGCTACCTCTCTTGCATGGTTTGTTGTTGTGTATAGAAATAGATGAGTTAGTGTGTGCATCCAAGTGTGACTTGGGTGTTATCGATGGTTTCATCGATATGATAGTACGTGTGTGACTTAGAGGTTAGTAGACTCTCTCGAATGTAATAAAGTTATTTTCTATTACTTCTATGACTGGACATATCTCATGACACGACACTTTGAGTTACTTTACATTGTGTTGGTACTAGCCTACGTATTTGGCTAGCTACCAATACGGGCGTGTCGTGTGACGATTCATATATTGGTTAGAGTGAGTTTAGGTAGAGACTTGCATTGTGATGTGGAATGCTAGAGTCATGGATGTAATTCGAGCAGGACATGGAAGAGAAAGACTATTAGTAGGTGTATGGGACAGACACTTGCATATCAGCCTCAGTGTGCCATGTTATAGGCTATACTAGTAGATATATCTAGCAGCTGCCACAGACTAGTATCCGGTACGATCGGAGAAGTATGCTAGTATATGTTCAAGCATTAGCTGACGCTAATGCTACTCCCTTACCTACCCATACGGTCCAAATTCGTCTTCGACATTCATTCACGTAGATGGATAGTTTATCCAGTTTATTTCTAGTATTTATTTTAGTTCATATCGTAGCTTGCTATTGTGTATCTTATTATGTCCCCTGAGGACCTGGTTATTTTCCAGATCCAGACGAGCATCTTTATCCTATAGTTTACGAACCAGGCATCGAGCCCGTATGTCTTGTAGAGGACATAGAGGTTGTGCCAGAGGAGTTTCCCTAATCCAGGGGTTGATGGCTGATTAGAGTCATGGATATTTTATCTAGCTAGCTATGTCCTAACAATTTCCTTATTTTAGTATTTTATTATTCAGCATTGTTCTTGTATTTAGTAGATATATTCCACCAGACTTGATTATTCTGTAAATTTGTACTTTCTTCTTTATGCATACAGCTTGATTCTATACTCCTCTTATGTAAATTTGTACTATTTTATTATACCATCCTGATACCCAATGACATAGAGAAGGCGAAGTATTTCACCTTGGGTTGACGAATGAGCTTCAGCGATATACTACTGCACGGTCTAGAATTTCGTACGCCGAGGTGTTAGCAGAAGCTAGTCTCCAAAAGGCTATCAACAAGGACCTAGTACTTCCAAAGCGCCCTGCTACTGTAATTATTCTGGCCAAACGACTATCAGGAGGACCCATCAGATGTCCAGGAGGATTTCATCAGCAGAGAGCTATAACCTATCCAGCAAAAAAGCTCCCGACTTGTCATCATTGTGACAAAAAGGGCCATATTTTCAGAGACTGTCATGAGAGATTAGGACAATACTTGCAGTGTGGATCTGACCAAAACTATACAATGGAGTATCCGCAGCAGAGTGACAGACCACAGCATCCAGCCCCGAGTCCAGCACTACCAACACCACCAGGACCGAGACTGCCTACTCAGGCGACTGCAGCACCAGGAGGACCACAGAGAGGACCACCTTTACCATCACATGAGGTCCAGTATAGGAGGGCTAGACAGTAGGCTGGAGGATAGAGAGTTGGCCATGCTTGTGTTATGATACCCATTATAGAGGAACCCGAAGGTGTGGCAATTATAGGTACTATCTTAGTAGCATATATACCCGCCACTACAATAATTGATTCGGGGGCCACTTTGTCTTTCATATCTAGTAGATTTATAGGAATGCATAGAGTAGCTACCTCTCCCTTGCCTAAGAATTGGAGGATTCTTATGAGAGGAGGTATTATTCCTGCCACTAGTACATGTAGAACTTGTTCGGTTGTAGTATATGCGAGAGAGTTGAGAGCACAATTTTTGGTATTTCCAATATCGAATTTTGATGTAGTATTGGGGATGGACTGGTTGAGCCAATACCATGTTGTGTTAGATTGTCATAGAGAAAGTGTTATCTTCTGACCGCCAGGTCATCCCGAGTTTGAGTTCATGCAATGGACCATCGAGAAGGGAGTTAGGCAAGCAGTTGAAGCTTTCATGTCCATGGAGGTAGCACCACCATCGCCTATTATTGAGGAGTTCAAGAATGTATTTCCGAAGGACTTGCCAGGTTTACCACCTGACAGACTAGTGGAGTTTAGTATCGAGTTTGTGCCAGGAGCAGCACCGATTTCTTCTAATGTGTACCGATTGCTGAAGAAGGAGGTGGATGAGATGAAGGTTCTACTAGAAGAGTTGTAAACCAAGGCCTTCGTTCGATCGAGTGCATCACCATAGGGGGCCCCACTGTTATTTGTGCCAAAAAAGGATGGATCAGGGCGTATGTGCATCAACTACCGGGCACTGATGTAACGCCCCAATCCTAAAATACGTAGGACTAGGAACGTAGATATGCCAGCTGTATTCATACGAAGTACACTCCAATATATGAAAACCTCGTATGGATACATAAGCTGTAAAATGTAGTAGAACCATGACTAATCTCATCCACACAAAATAAATGAATAAAAGATATCATATAATGATAATGAATTGTCATGATACAATATGTTGGGTGGAGACAAATCTACTACCAACAAGTAAAAGAAAAATACATGAGAAAAAAATGATTTTGGCGAGCGAAACGAAGACGATCGAAGCGCAATCATCCTCGAAAAAATAGAGATGATCATGGCCACGGCTAGAACACCTGCGAAAGACAAGAGCACACACCTAGAGAGATAACCAGGTCCTCAGAGGGACGTAACAAGACACATAATATCATGCCATATAAACTGAATAAATATTGCTCAAATAAATAAGTCAATTGAATTATAACATGGTCCAATACCTACCTATTGAACTAGCTTACCATCCCCCCAACCAAACAAGGACAGGAGATGGTAAACTAATTCACGATGACGTATCTTTCCATGCTATGAATCCAATATGGTATCCGGACCCCAACAAGGTTCAATACCTTCTCATCGGAGTAGTAAGTCACACCTACAACCAAACAAGGACAAGATGTGACGAACTAATCCGCGACAAGTTATTGTCCCAAGCCACGATCAGATACAAGTACCCAAACCAAAAGTACTCGTACCTAACGGATAAAGTTACCTAACTGTTCTAAGTGAAATATAGTTAAGAACAATCCTTCCTACGCATGGGCCCTGGCTAAATAGGATCGGCGTAGTCCCCCCTTGGGGCACCAGAGGCCCAATCAGTAAGAGCATAATTTTTTGCAGAACGTCAGTGGCCGTCAGTAATCATGGGTCATCAATCCCGTATCTCCAGCGGAGCTTCCGGGTCACAAGGGAAAGTGCATCGAAGCCCTTACGCTAAGGAATTGTCCTCTCCGCCCAATGTCTACTATGTTGTATCCACAACAGTAAACCTCTATAACCGCTAAGTCAAACTAGCATGCAATTCTATTAGCGGTTATTCCTATCGCACGGCTTATACGCAGGAGTAGCCAGCCAGTCACGTACGTCCGTGTTCTACATGCGATACACAACTTCGTAGTACAACATGTCAAGGCCAATGCATGCAACACACAAAGGTGGTACCTTAAATCTTGGTTTAATGTGTAAGAAAACTAATACACAACAGGAAATATAAATGAACAGTAAGTTCTAACAGGTTATGTCATGTATCACAGTTTATTTTGCATAAAGAAAATAATGAATAATGCATGAAATATGAGCTAAATAAATAAACAGCAAATGGCAGGGTGTCTTACCTGATTGGCGCCTGAGGTGGTGCTGCAATAATCAAGGTAGCACGAACTGCAACTTCGGTGCAACAACTATGCAAGGTGACCTCTGATGGTGGCACGGACAGTTCCATTGGGTCCAGAAGGGTCAAATTAGTTATGGTTGATAGGAGGAATGACAGAATTGGCAGGAGGATGGGAATAATGGGCTTAGTCTTGGACATGTGGATAATCATGAAAATTTTGGAAAAACTATTTATAATATTTGAAAACTAGTTTGAGTCTAAATAATTATTGAAAAAAATACTTAAAGTTAATAAGAAATCATTTTTGGTTAAAAACTCTAAGTTTGTCAAAATACAATTTTAGGTAGAAATCTATATTTTTATACGTCAAAATATTTCTAGATAAATGTCAATAATCTAGAAATTTGTTTATGGTTTTAAAACAATATTATAGAATATACTAAATCAAATACAATATTTATACATTTTTACAAGATAACTTTGAAAACATTTGATGACCATGATAAAATACCAAAACCACTTATTAATAACAATAACCAAAATAATCGTAAAACTTAGCACTGTAAAAATAATAATAATAACAACAATAATAATATATCTACATATTTTGACAATTACCTAATATATTTTTATATAAAATACTTAAACGACACTATATAGTAGATATACCTAGTAAAATTTGTAGACAATACTATACTTTGTAAATTACAGGAAACCTAATAATTCTAATCAAATATCTTCTGTTTTACAAGTATTAATAATACCAATTACTAATAAACATAATACTAATTACTATTATTATAATAAATCAAAAAAACAAGCACAGCTTTTCTTGTGCTCCATCACGAGGGGACAACAGAAAAGAAAAGCAAGTGAGGGTGAGAGAAATATCAGTGGAGAGGAAAAGAGAGGGGGTGGAAGTGAGCGATGGAGAGTCGTTCCGGCGTGGCCATCGTTTTTGGTCGGGCGCTAACGTTGCTGCACCCTGGGCGAGTCGATGCTCAGCTGATGGAGATGGATGTCAGGAGAGGTGGAAGAATAATGGTGGATGAATGAGAGGGAGAAAGGGGCGGAGTCGCCGGCGACTGCGGGCTGCGCCGGCGACTGCGGAGGAACGCGGTGGAGGAGACACGCGAGGATTTGGTCGGAAGTGGAGGGCGGCGCGAGAGGCTGGGCGCGATGGTCGTTGGAGGGGGCGGCGCGCACGCACAACACGCGCTACAGCTTGGTCGAGCGGAAGGAGCTCGGCGATCGGGAGAGAGGGAAGCGCGGGCGGCCGTGGCTCACCGTCCACCGGCGCGGCGGAGGTGAGTAGATTTAGGGTTTTTCTTTTGGAGGTTTTGGGTGAACGGCCGATAGCGGTGGCGATCGGTCGTGGTGGCGGTGGCTGAGTTGGTGAAGGTGGCGGTACGTTGGTAGTAGTGGGGTGTAGGTGGTTGTCGGAATGGAAGAAATTACAATGGTTGTAGCAATGGCTGTAGCCGTGGGGGTCGTAGGGTTGTCGCGGTGGTGCGGGATGAGATGGGGTGTCAGCTAGATGAGGATGATGATGGTGGTACGGGGATTGGCAGAGGGTGGAGGTGGCTGTGGTGACAGGGTTGGTGGACGGTCGGGAAGAGACGGGGCTGGGAGTGGTGATGATGGTGACGGGGCAGCGGGTAAGGAGGTGTTGACGATGGCGACGGTGGTGGTGTTGACCGAGTGCGGCCTCGGGTGGTGGCAATGGCAGGGCGGCCAGCTTTGCTAGGGTTAGGATTTGGGCCGACGTTCGGGGCTGTCGGACAGGGCCAAAGTGTATATATAAAAGAAAAGTAGTGGATGGAAAGGAGACACGGACACGATATACGGTTTGGATGTGGAGTTGGTGAGGTTTGTGGATGGTAGAATTTTATGGATGAGTACATGCCTTTTATAGGATGTGGGAATCCCTAGTTGGATAAGGATTATGAGTAGTTTTAAATCTCCTTTTAGATAAATTGCATCTTAATTAAAATAGATTAATTTAATCAAAATCAAATCTCAATCTAGTTTAAATCCAAATAAATCTAATAGATAAATCTTCATCCTTAAATTAACTATTTAAATCAAACCAATAAATCTAACCACAATTTAAAGTATCATAATTAAACTAAAATATCTTTCTATAATTCATTAAAAATAATTTCAAAAATAAATAAATATTCTTAAATATCTTTTTGAATAATAAAATATTAATATTAATAAATTTCAAAAATAGAATTATATATAAATTCAAATTAATGTACATCATGTACAAGGAATATTTGTATAAAATAGTTTTCTAAACTACTATTAAATAAGATAGCCTTTTATAAATAAATAAAAGTAATAAGTTTTGGCCATCTTGATACGATAATTTTCACAACTTTAAGTAAAATACAAATATAATTATTTATTATATATATTATTTTGAACTATAAAAATAGAAAAATGTTTTTCTAAAAATATGTACGCTCGCACATATTCGCACTCGTCGAGCAAAAATAAAATTTTGCGCACGACGTTCAATACAACTACGCGACGTACAATAATAATAAATAAAAAATAATAATTAGTACCAAATTTATATTTAAAAAATATAGTAGAAAATTTAGGGGTTTTACAACTGAACACATTGACTATAAAAAAAAAGTACCCAGTGCCCTGATTGATGACTTGGTGATGCCCTTCGAATTGACAAATGCACTAGCAGTGTTCATGAATTTGATGAATAAAGTGTTTCACCAATATTTGGATCAGTTTGTGATTGCTTTTATTGATGACATTTTGGTGTACTCGAAGAGCTAGAAGGAGTATGAGCAGCATTTAAGGATTGTTATGGAGACATTGAGGAACAAGAGACTCTATGCTAAATTGAGCAAATACGAGTTCTTCTTAGACTATATTTCTTTCCTTGGGCACATTGTCTCGGAAGAAGGCATTTCAGTTGATCCAGCCAAGATATCTGTAGTAAAGATATGGCCTGTTCCAACCAACGCCTCTAAGGTAAGAAGTTTTCTTGGGCTTGTCGGTTATTAATAGAGGTTTGTAGAGAACTTCACGAGGATTGTGGAACCGATGACTTGGTTGACCTACAAGAAGCAGGAGTTCGTATGGACTGAGGAGTGCCAGACGGCATTTGATGAGTTAAAGAAGCATCTGACCAATGCACCCATCTTGACGGACCCGGGGGATTCGTGATCCATAGCGATGCTTCCGGGAAAGGATTGGGATGTGTATTGATGCAGCTTGGAAAGGGGGTAGCTTATGCTTCTAGACAATTGAGGACTCATAAGAAGAATTATCCTACTCACAACTTGGAGCTTATCGCAGTGACCTTGTATTAAAGCTTTAGGGGCACTATGTATATGGGGAGCAAGTGGAGATCTTTATAGATCATAAGATCTTGAAGTATGCCTTCACTCAGAAGGACTTGAATATGCGATAGAGAAGATGGTTGGAATTGATGAAGGGTTTCAAGATTGACTTACAGTACCACCTGGGGAAGGCGAATGTAGTAGCTGATGCTTTGCGTAAAAGATCTATAGCATTTTTCTTGACTGCCCAACCGCAATTATTGGAGGATCTATAGAAGTTGGGGATAGAAGTTATACTGCCATGAGTCGATGGCCAATTGACGTATCTTCAGGTGTAATCGTCATTGGTCGAAAGGATCAAGGCTGTACTACCGACGGATGCGAGATTCTAGAGACTTCGATAGAGGACCAAGGCCGGTATACAGATCGGATTGCATATTCACGAGGATGGGACCTTGAGGTGTAGGAATCATCTCTACGTTTCGAATAAAGAGATTCAGCAGGAGTTAATGACTGAGGCACACAGTTCACCATATTCCATTCATTAAGGAGGGACAAAAATGTATAGAGATCTGAAGCAACATTATTGGTGGCATGGAATAAAGCAGGAGATAGCTCAATTTGTAGCAAAGTGTTTAGTTTGTCAGCATGTTAAGACTGAACATCAAAGATCAGCAAGGTTGCTTCAGCCATTGCCCATTTCGGAGTAGAAGTAGAAGCATACTATGATAGATTTTGTGACGGGATTTTCGAGTAGCCCGAGTGGCAGAGATTCACTTTGGGTTATAGTAGATCGACTCATGAAGGGCAGCCCATTTTTTGTATTTTAAAGTGGGCTAATCTACGGAGGTGTTTGCCAAGATGTACATGAAGCAAATCGTATGGCTACACAGAGTCAGTTAGCATTGTGTTCGACAGAGATTCGAGGTTTACTTCACATTTTTGGAGGAGCATGTAGGAGAGTCTTGGTACGAGGTTAAAGTTTAATACATCATATTATCCGCGGACAGATGGACAGTCAGAGCGTACCATACAGACCTTGGAAGATATACTGAAAGCGTGCATGCTTAACTTTGGAGGTTCATAGGAGGATCATCTTCATCTGGTGGACTTTTCTTAAAGTAACAGTCATCAGACGAGTATCCAGATAGCATCATTTGAAGCTTTGTATAGAAGAAAGTATCGCTCTCCAGTATATTGGAGTGATATTGGTGAGTGACAGATACTGGGACCAGAGTTAGTGGTTCGTACGGTGGAGAAGGTGAAACAAATTCAAGGACATTTGTGAGCAGCACAAGATTGAAAAAAGCATTGGGCAGACATTCATTGTCGACCATTGGAGTTTTAGCTAGAAGATCATATATTTCTGATGATTTCTCCTACCAGAAGGACTATTAGATTCGGAGGGAGAGGGAAGCTTAGTCCGAGGTATATCGAGCCGTTTGATGTTCTAGAGAGAGTTGGAGAGGTCGCTTACAGACTTGCATTGCCAAAGATCTTAGAAGGTGTCCATGACGTGTTCTATGTATCTCAGTTGAGGAGGTATATGTCAGAACCTAGTCACGTTCTGGACCATTTCGAGATTACTGTGGGGCCGAGCCTATCTTACAAAGACCAGCCTATAAAGATTTTAGATCGTCGAGAGAAAGTCTTGCGGGGCCAGGTGTCATGACCCGCTCCCAATTTTTGGGATACGAGTACGTGGCCAAGTCCAGCCTACGCCGCATCGGCGGTAGTACGCTGTCTATGATAACAATAGTCCACAACAAGCACAACACGCATATATATCATCCACAACTAAGCCAGCAAAATCACTAAAATATCAATAGTCTCAATATTATAAATATGAAAAATCTACTACAACTCAGAAAGTCTCAGGAACAAACCCGGATAGCAGAAAATAAAATAGACAACTAACTCCATAACTATAACTACTAACTAATGCGAATCCATAAGGAAGAAAATATGCTAATTCGCATCAGTGCTGGAACCGGGTACGCCAGTGACGTCAGGGTCGCCAACATACTCACCGTAGACCTCGGGGCAAATCTCTTCGTCTAAAGCTGAAAAATAGTTATCCAGTCAGGATTGGAGCAAGATCACCATAACACTACATTACACAATATAGTATACAAGCATGAAGGAAAGATAAAAGGAATTTAATTGAAGATAAGTATAGGTATGACATTGTATGATAAGAAAGTACCTTTGAGACGTGATAACAGTATGAAGGTAGACTTTGACATACCACTAAGACATGATGACAATAAGAAGGTAGACTTGACGAAAGAAGAACAATAGATGGCAGGGCAACAATAGTTAAGTCACGTGTACTGTGTGTTTTAGAATACCAACTTTCAGCATGCGGACGGCTTGGGATATCCGTCAGTCATACGTGTGGTGCATGACTGATATTATGCAATCAATGTATAGGGGGTCTGTATTCAATTCGTTGACCACATGCTTACTTGTTGTATTCCTCCGCCCGACTCACTCACAATACATGTCCACTACGATAAACATTAGCAATACGATAAACTGTAAACAATATGAAACAATGAGTAAGGCATGAACATGTATGTATATCCAACCGATTCTAACTCTCGTGCACAATAGTAATCATGAACAATGACAATCATGAACCATAAGGGAGTAATAGTGAAAAGACGATACGAAGATACATGCAGTATAAAATAAAGGAAACATAGGTCATAGTGATACTTGCCTGCTCCGATAGATGAATAAGTCACAAGTCAAGACGTCGTAGCCCGATCTACCCTGACACAAAATAATCACAAGTTAGATCAACGATTCCCACTCTAAAAATCCTAGAAAGTGGCTAATGAGTTAAATCAATTAATACTAATCTAATCCTGGACTAAATCATCTAAAATCCTATTTTAACCTATTTAATTCTGAAATAATAATCTACACAAAAATATTTGGCCAAGGAAAGTCACGGACCCAAATTCGGGACCCGTGGCACGCAAACCGAGACATACTGTTGACTAACTAGTCAAACATTATGAATTCAAAGTTTGAGTATGCAACATGATAGATTTCAGCGTCATGAGTGCACTGGAATCGACCGTGCCACAAAATCACAATTTGGTCAAAAGTTATCGCCATTATGGCTAACCATGACCAAATCGATGAACTGTTGACCAAATCTGACTTCTAGGAATAAAATAAAATACTAGATGAAACTTAGAATTTCTGGAAAAATTATATGTTTTAGATCTTGGTGTCACCTTTCCAAAACTTCAAACGGATCGTAAAACGGAGTTCGGGATCGCTCGGAATCTCAAAAACCGTACGACGTGTTAATTTTTGGACAATCGACACTCAAATAATTATTCAGAAATTCTAGATCAAAATACCAGAAAATAAATTATATATTCAGAAACCTAACCTCAATACGCTTCCAATAAAAAATGGCGCACAAAAAGGACGTCTAGATCAACGGCAATCGCTCCGCGAAGTCGAAGATCCCAATCAAACTCTCCCACTAAAAGCTGCTGAATTTCTAGGGTTTTTGGAAAACTAAAAACTAATATATATAGAGAGAGAGAGGCTGCTAAGCCGTGGCTAAGTCGCTGCCACGTGGCGCTATCACACGCGCCCACAGCTGGATCCGACGGTTGTGAGCAATCAGAGCTTAGCTCGGCTCCGAGCTTGGCTCGGACTAGGATTAGGTGGGCGGCTCGGACACCCAGCCATCCCGCACCCGCGCTGACGGGTGGTGTCACGCCCCAGAACCAGAATGCTGGAGAGCGGGGGCGGACATAGCCAGCTACGTATAACGGAGTGGAATCCACGCCGCTATACGGTCACGGCTGTCTAGATATGTGAGGGTTTATCTACAAGCCATCAGTCTCCTAAGGTCATAAAATAGCCTATTGTCTTAATCTCAACCAACTAATAATAATTACAAGATGTCAGATCTCCAAATATATAAATATAAGGCGTCCCAAATATTACATATCAGATGATCATGAAGCTAGTCGTTACAAAATATGAGGACTAGCAAGAGTTCAGTCATACATGATCAACCCCCGGGGCTTGTCAATCATGTTACAGCCCGTAGGCAGACAGTAAGTAAGTACAATCGAGCTAACACTTGCTCGTCGGCTAAACGTCTCAAAAGAATAATTTACAATATTACAGTGGGAGAACAAAAGAAACCCACTCGATGCCCTGGTTACGCCTGGTGACCACCATCGGGCTGGAAAGCAGGGAGATCCTTTGCTGCTGCTCCGGTATCTGGCCATACAAAACCAGCTGGGTCAGACCCCAGAAAGAGCAAGTGCCACAAGGGAGGCTTCACTTAAGGACTAAAACCAGCAAATCATTAGCATTCAGCATGTAAGAAAACAATAAGTAACACAGATTGGGGTTCGCGCACTACCAATGCACTTGTCCCAATCAGAGAAAATAATTAAGAGAAGCATCATGTTAAATAAAATATAGCTGGACAATATATGAAGAGAAAACGAAGAAGAAACATGGTAAGTGATATATAAAAGACATTCTTGTACAGAATCAATAAAAGATAGGACATATGGAAAAGCATGCCAGGATGATATACGATGAGATAACCATGGGACTATTCAGATAGCTAGGTTACAACCCGTAAACCAAACAAGGACCGGGGTTGTAACCCTTCGTCTGAACGGAACTTGGTTTCTCTCACCATTTATCGGCAAGATGAATATAAGAAATCAGGTCAAGTAACAATCTGGAGTGACAGTCATTATAGTGACAATCTGGAGTGACAATCTTTCAATCATTCTGGTACAATCCTGCAATCAATCAATTCTAGACAATACCATACTGGACTAGACTCCATCCATTCAATCACGGCCAATCATTGCCTACGGCTTTCTACATTAACTAACTAGGGTTGTCACAATCCTAGTTACTATCAAGATGCAATGAGATGTTCCACCAGCCACAAGCCCTGCAGCTAATCCAGGTTATCCAGGCGATTAGGATTTATTTAGCAATTATCAAGAATTATTAGGTGTGCCCCACATGACAGTGGGCTGGAAGTGTGCCCTACTCGACGGCAGGCTACAAGTCCAACAATTGTGGCCGGGATAACGGGATCGCCTGTAACTGGGGAAAATCTCTCATGACTACTGAATTATTCTAATCATTAACCTTAGTTTATTTCAATAGGTATCCCTGACCGTGGTACTCAGGGATCCATGCCCTAGACATGATACGAGACTGGACAAGTGGATTTAACAAGCAAGCAAGAAAGAACCACCCACGGTGTCAAGACAAGTCAAGCTAAGTTATCAGGTCATGTCAAGTCAGGAGTGCGCCACGACGGGCCACTATCATGTCAGGTTGGTCATGTCAGGAGTGCACCACTATGGGTCACTGTCGTGTTATGCAAGTTCATTGTCATACCATGCCATGTACAATAGTCATTCCAAACATATTAAGTAAAATCAAGTTCATGACAAAAGGCGTAAGGATATAAAATGGGCGTAGAATATCTAATAAAATATCAATATACAGGGCTATAGAAGAGCCAAGCTTAGAGAAATAAAACTAAATCTCCAAGAGCCAATAGATTGCGCAAGGGGTCAGGGGGTTGGATTGCGCAGGAGTCAAGTGCACCAGGGGCCAACTGCGCAGGAGTGAGCTGCGCAGGGGTCAGATTGCGCAGAGGATGGATTGCGCAGAGGATGGATTGCGCAGGATCGGGTTGCGCAGCAATGGGTTGCGCAGCAATGGATTGCGCCAGCACTGGACTGCGCCAGCACTGGATTGCGCAGAGGATGAACTGCGCAGCAATAGGTTGCGCAGAGGATGGATTGCGCAGCAATGGGTTGCGCCAGCACTGGACTGTGCCAGCACTGGATTACGCCAGCACTAAAGAGCACTGGACTGGCTAGATGGACTGCGCCAGCGCTAAAGAGCACTGGACAGGCTGGATTGCGCCCGGGACAGAAGATCATCTTCCCCAAAGCTGAGAGCAATGGCCATGGAATTTCGAAATTTCAAAAGACCATAACTAGGTCAAATCTCAATGAAAATCTACTTTGCAAAGGTCTAAGTTGTGTAAAATTAAATTCTCTTTAACATGGAACAATCAAAACATGAAAATGAACAAGTTTTATAGATCAAATCCACCAAAATCTGAAAATACTTCAAACCTAGATCTACAAAATTCCAAGCTCCAAATAGAGAAAACTCAAGTTCTAATGTTACTTAGTATGAGCTAATAAAGCTATTAGACAAATAAAATGTAGCCCTTAAATGATAGCAAGATGCAACTTGCCTAGAGCTTGGGTGTAGGTGGAGAGGAGGAAGAAGAAGAAAATAAAAATAAGGAGAGAGAGAGGAAGTTTGATATTTATGGGAGGGGGTGGTTCACCATGTCAAACCAAAATAAACCAAACCAAGCCAAGCCAAGTCATGTTGAACCAAGTCAAGGCCAATAACTCTCTCTAGCAATTTAAACCAAATGAATCATGAAATAAACCCAAGCTTCACTAATCCAAAATAATAAACCAATGAACCATTAAAACCAATTGAACTGTTAATGCCAAAAAAAAATCAAGCCAATACAAAATAAACCAAGGTAACTAATCATGACTAAAATAAAATAAAATATGGGTCCAAAACACGTATACGTATACTAAATACGTATCATAAATTTGGGACATTACATCCTACCCACCTTAAAAGAATTCCGTCCTCGGAATTTAATCAAGAGGCTAGAGATGTAAGGGAAAGCTATTCTATCATAGGCAATCTACCACTATCAATCAATCATACAATCATTCATGCAAGCAAGGATTCTAAGCGTAAGGCATAAGGAAGATATTACACCTTACGAGTCAAACCAGCCGGGATGACCTGGTCAGATATCATCCTCATGCTCCCAAGTTTGACTCTCCTAAAGAGGGATGACTCTAAGCAACACGGACTAAACTGATAGTCTTGCGCTCGAGGTCTCTCTCTTTGGTCAAACATGGACACGGGCCTATCCTCATACGAAAAGGTTACGGTTATTGGTACCAACCCTTTCGAATGATCTAGGATATGGCTCGGGTCCGGGATGTTCCGTCACAATCAGGATACATGAAATATGTCATGCATCCCGCATAATGACGGTAGAAAAGCAAGATGAGAGGACACATATACCTCTCGGCCGATTCTGAACCTGAGCCTGGGCTAGAGCAAACTGCCGCGGGTTCTGTTGCTGGAAGGTCTGGGCCTGAGTCGGCAATGGCCCCGGGAACGAAAATTGCTGTTGCTGGTGAACTGGAGCTGGTGCTGGTGCTGGTGCTGGTGCTAGTGCTGGTCCCCTAACCGAGGGACTAGATACTATCGATGCTGAATCAACTCTGAATGGGCAGGACCCTACCCTATGGTCCGGTGCTCCACACAATAAACACAATCCCAACGCCTTGCGACACTCTGCTACCACGTGTCCAGGCTTCCCACAATAAGAACAGCCCACGGCGGAAGACTGCGCTTGCTTCTGTTTCTGCTGAGAGTACGTGACCGATGTCACTGAGGCCGCCTGCCTCGGAGTTCCAATTGTTAAGGCCCTGACTGCCGGGGCTGGTGCTGTCGACTGGGTCATCTGGCCGTGAGAACGCTTCCGACCTCCGGTCCTGTCCACGATCCTGTGGGAGGTATACTCGTGCCTCCTGGCTGCCCTCAGTACTGCATCAAAGGTCTGATGCTCAAACTGTTCCACTGCCAAAAGAATCTCGAGATGGAGCCCCTGCTAAAATCGCTGAGCTCTGTCATACTCGGTTGCCACCAAGGTGGGAGCAAACCGACTGAGTCTAGAAAACTCGGCCGCATATCCGTCGACCGTCCTTCCCATCTGCTTCAGGTTGCTGAATCGGGTCTGCAGATCGTACCGAGCCACAGCGTCGAAGTACTTGGTCTGGAATCTCTCACGAAATACTGCCCATACAATAGGGGCCACTAATCCCACGGCCTGTGCAGCCCACCAACTGCGGGCAAGATCTAATAACTGCAGGCGCACCACGGCCACCTTCTCGTCTTCGGGAGTCTTGGCTGCTTCTAGAATCACTTCAGTATCCTGAAGCCAAGCATCTGCGGCGATCGCATCTTCGCTGCCATCGAAGAATGGAGGGTCCAGGCGCTTGAAACTGTTCGCTGCACTGTTCCCTCGGGGACCACTTCTATTCAGAGCATCTTCCACTGTCTGGTGCAAGGCATCTCCTTTACGATCCTGGGAAGCTAACAAAGTCCTGACAAGACCCACCAAAGTGCCATCATCGGGCTCTGCAGGCTGAACGGGCTGAACTGGTTGCTCGGGATCCCCGGTAGGCATAACTCTGGAAGCCACTCCTGAATGCTGGGCTTGATCCCCAGGTTGCTGCTGGTCCACGGGAGGTGCTCCGCCTTGCTGATCGGCAGGTCCATGAACAATGCCGCTGAAGAAGACGACATAGGGAACAATAAGGAAGGACCAGGACAGATCAACGATTACAAGCATGTGATCAGGACAAGAATTTTCAGGAATCAAGAGGATACGAGCAGAGATCAAGGGCGAGTACAGATTGAGACATCTATTCGGTAAACCCTCACACATCTTGATTAACAAGACCTGCATGGGCCACCACTTAAACCATGTCACGCCCCAGAACCAGAATGCTGGAGAGCGGGGGCGGACATAGCCAGCTACGTATAACGGAGTGGAATCCACGCCGCTATACGGTCACGGCTGTCTAGATATGTGAGGGTTTATCGACAAGCCATCAGTCTCCTAAGGTCATAAAATAGCCTATTGTCTCAATCTCAACCAACTAATAATAATTACAAGATGTCAGATCTCCAAATACATAAATATAAGGCGTCCCAAATATTACATATCAGATGATCATGAAGCTAGTCGTTACAAAATGTGAGGACTAGCAAGAGTTCAGTCATACATGATCAACCCCCGGGGCTTGTCAATCATGTTACAGCCCGTAGGCAGACAGTAAGTAAGTACAATCGAGCTAACACTTGCTCGTCGGCTAAACGCCTCAAAAGAATAATTTACAATATTACAGTGGGAGAACAAAAGAAACCCACTCGATGCCCTGGTTACGCCTAGTGACCACCATCGGGCTGGAAAGCAGGGAGATCCTTTGCTGCTGCTCCGGTATCTGGCCATACAAAACCAGCTGGGTCAGACCCCAGAAAGAGCAAGTGCCACAAGGGAGGCTTCACTTACGGACTAAAACCAGCAAATCATTAGCATTCAGCATGTAAGAAAATAATAAGTAACACAGATTGGGGTTCGCGCACTACCAATGCACTTGTCCCAATCAGAGAAAATAATTAAGAGAAGCATCATGTTAAATAAAATATAGCTGGACAATATATGAAGAGAAAACGAAGAAGAAACATGGTAAGTGATATATAAAAGACATTCTTGTACAGAATCAATAAAAGATAGGACATATGGAAAAGCATGCCAGGATGATATACGATGAGATAACCATGGGACTATTCAGATAGCTAGGTTACAACCCGTAAACCAAACAAGGACCGGGGTTGTAACCCTTCGTCTGAACTGAACTTGGTTTCTCTCACCATTTATCGGCAAGATGAATATAAGAAATCAGGTCAAGTAACAATCTGGAGTGACAGTCATTATAGTGACAATCTGGAGTGACAATCTTTCAATCATTCTGGTACAATCCTGCAATCAATCAATTCTAGACAATACCATACTGGACTAGACTCCATCCATTCAATCACGGCCAATCATTGCCTACGGCTTTCTACATTAACTAACTAGGGTTGTCACAATCCTAGTTACTATCAAGATGCAATGAGATGTTCCACCAGCCACAAGCCCTGCAGCTAATCCAAGTTATCCAGGCGATTAGGATTTATTTAGCAATTATCAAGAATTATTAGGTGTGCCCCACATGACAGTGGGCTGGAAGTGTGCCCTACTCGACGGCAGGCTACAAGTCCAACAATTGTGGCCGGGATAACGGGATTGCCTGTAACTGGGGAAAATCTCTCATGACTACTGAATTCTTCTAATCATTAACCTTAGTTTATTTCAATAGGTATCCCTGACCGTGGTACTCAGGGATCCATGCCCTAGACATGATACGAGACTGGACAAGTGGATTTAACAAGCAAGCAAGAAAGAACCACCCACGGTGTCAAGACAAGTCAAGCTAAGTTATCAGGTCATGTCGAGTCAGGAGTGCGCCACGACGGGCCACTATCATGTCAGGTTGGTCATGTCAGGAGTGCACCACTACGGGTCACTGTCGTGTTATGCAAGTTCATTGTCATACCATGCCATGTACAATAGTCATTCCAAACATATTAAGTAAAATCAAGTTTATGACAAAAGGCGTAAGGATATAAAATGGGCGTCGAATATCTAATAAAATATCAATATACAGGGCTATAGAAGAGCCAAGCTTAGAGAAATAAAACTAAATCTCCAAGAGCCAATAGATTGCGCAAGGGGTCAGGGGGTTGGATTGCGCAGGAGTCAAGTGCACCAGGGGCCAACTGCGCAGGAGTGAGCTGCGCAGGGGTCAGATTGCGTAGAGGATAGATTGCGCAGAGGATGGATTGCGCAGGATCGGGTTGCGCAGCAATGGGTTGCGCAGCAATGGATTGCGCCAGCACTGGACTGCGCCAGCACTGGATTGCGCAGAGGATGAACTGCGCAGCAATAGGTTGCGCAGAGGATGGATTGCACAGCAATGGGTTGTGCCAGCACTGGATTGCGCCAGCACTAAAGAGCACTGGACTGGCTAGATGGACTGCGCCAGCGCTAAAGAGCACTGGACAGGCTGGATTGCGCCCGGGACAGAAGATCATCTTCCCCAAAGCTGAGAGCAATGGCCATGGAATTTCGAAATTTCAAAAGACCATAACTAGGTCAAATCTCAATGAAAATCTACTTTGCAAAGGTCTAAGTTGTGTAAAATTAAATTCTCTTTAACATGGAACAATCAAAACATGAAAATGAACAAGTTTTATAGATCAAATCCACCAAAATCTGAAAATACTTCAAACCTAGATCTACAAAATTCCAAGCTCCAAATGGAGAAAACTCAAGTTCTAATGTTACTTAGAATGAGCTAATAAAGCTATTAGACAAATAAAATGTAGCCCTTAAATGATAGCAAGATGCAACTTGCCTAGAGCTTGGGTGTAGGTGGAGAGGAGGAAGAAGAAAATAAAAATGAGGAGAGAGAGAGGAAGTTTGATATTTATGGGAGGGGGTGGTTCACCATGTCAAACCAAAATAAACCGAACCAAGCCAAGCCAAGTCATGTTGAACCAAGTCAAGGCCAATAACTCTCTCTAGCAATTTAAACCAAATGAATCATGAAATAACCCAAGCTTCACTAATCCAAAATAATAAACCAATGAACCATTAAAACCAATTGAACTGTTAATGCCAAAAAAAATCAAGCCAATGCAAAATAAACCAAGGTAACTAATCATGACTAAAATAAAATAAAATATGGGTCCAAAACACGTATACGTACACTAAATACGTATCACAAATTTGGGACATTACAGGTGGGCCCGCACCCCGAACGCCAGCGGCTGACGTGTAGGCCCCCGCTCGGCTGACTGGATATTTGTTTTGGAAAATAGGATTTTTTTAATTACAGAAAAATAAATAAAAATAAGGAAAAATCCTAAAAATCCCAAATAAATCCCAAAAAATTCCTAAAAATTCCTAGAAAAATATAGAAAATATTTTAAGGGTTCTAGAGCCCAAATAAAATATTTGACCTCAAAAATACCCTCGGGCGCTCTCACAGTAAATCCTAGAAGCTTAGAAAATTAATAAAATAATATATAAAATTCTCTAAAAATCTCCATAAAATCCTAAAAATTCTAAAATAGTGAAATAATATACTAGAGACTATCTAGGGGCCCCAGAGACTATATACAACCTAATTTCCTTATATCTAACCTATAGGCTTAGGCAAAAATCTTACGCCCAAATCAACATCCTAGTAAATAATTGATTTTAACTAAAACAAAATAATAAAAAAATTTCCAAAATAGAAAATAAATTCTAGGAACCCAAATGCTACACCAGGCCATTCATTTAGTTCATTTTGCGTGGAGGCATTATGCACCAGGCAAGTCGACTTGGGAGCGCGAGGATGCGATTAGGTATGTCATCTTTAATTAGTTAATAATGATTGCTTCATATTAGTGTTTGCTTAATTTCGAGAATGAAATTTTCTAATGTAGAGATGTCATAAGACCTCTAAATTTTTGACATATTATATATATATATATATATATATATATATATATATATATATATATATATATATATATTTTTGACATATTATATATATATATATATATATATATATATATATATATATATATATATATATATATATATATATATATATTGGTTATTATATATTTTTCCACTATTATTTATGATGATAAAATGTACTCTTCCGTAGCTTTGATTTTTGGAGCACGAGAAATGCCAAACTATATAAACTTCCTTCATGAGTTTTCACCTAGACAAGTTTATCTTCAATTAAGTATATCATGTCCCACTCAAATATGTATTCTTGTATTCTATTTGCTTCACACAACTTCGGGGTCAATTTAGGCCAAGAAGTTATCTACCATGAGATTTGTCGTGACTTCCAACTTGAATTCGAAACTTGACATCGATCCAACCTAAATGATCCAATATATGATTCCGACTATTTTTGAGCCTACTATACAAATGCATAGGGTGTCCCACTCAATCAAGGCCCTATGTGCTATTTTAATTCAAATGGCACATAAGATCCCTTATGTGACTTTTTAAGCCTATTTTTCAATCGAGTAATTTTTCTTGAGCCTAAACTTATCTAACAAGTTGTAGATAACTTATTAGGATCATTCCTACATAGATAGGGTCATCCTAGATTTTTATTTTAAATTTATTTGAGACTTTAATTGAGTCAAACCTAATAGAAAAACTCAATCAATACAAGTTTCTAAATTTGGAAACTTATATCTTCATATGTCAATCTCTCTCATATTTGGTTTCCAAAACCCAACCATACCCACACAAGAATAGCCCATGACCGACCCCTACCAATACCCTATATAAATACCTTCTTACCCTAACCGAAAATACCCCAAACGAAACCCTAACCTAATCTCTACTGTTGTCGCTGCTATCCCCTTCCTATGCTGTTGTTTGGTACACTTGCCCACCACCTCTATCCCAACCACCTCATCCTTGACGTTATAAGACCCCCTACCTTTCCAAGGCTGGCCATTATTGGAAACCACTCCGGTAGGTCGCAACAGCCCGGACACCCTCAATTTGTTGTCCAAAATCACAACAGGTATCTGTATCTTACGAATGCATTTTCTCCATGGATATCAAAACTTTATGGGACCAAAAATTCTGGATTCCACCATGCGTCTAGTACCTTCGTATAAAAGTTTATATTGAAATTCTTTCTAGATTTTTTGGGCATACATTTTACCAAATTGTGTCCGAAATTGACACAGTTCAGTGCGTGACAGTTTTGAACCTTATAACTTCACTTTTACAATTGATATCATATATGAAAACGACCGTATTTTGATTACTACAATTTTCGTTCAATAAGTTTTTTATAATTTTGATGTTATAATGCTTGAATCATATGATCTTAGAAGGACAAAATTCTGCCGTAGAACGAACTATCAACATTACCATCTTGTGAGTCCCAAATAATTTTGTGTGCATACAATGCTCCATATTATCGACCCTCGACTCATGATCATGAATATTTGATAAGTTAAATAATTGTTGACCATTTATTTCAGAATATTAAAGTTATTTTATTTATGGTTAAACGAGTTCTAATTAAGTTGATTTATCAATACGGATACTAGTTTGATCATAAATTGATTTCTAAATGGTTTTATGCAATATTAATTATACAAAATATATTTTTAGAATTATATAGAATTATTTTAGAATTAATATTGAATATTTTTAATTTATATTTTGTGGAATTTGTAGAAACGAAATCGTAAAGCACAATACTCTAGAGGAGGGGTGAATAGAGTTGGCAGCGGAATAATGCTAATTAAAAATTATTAGCAGCAAGATCACAGAATAATAATCACAACTAAATAATGTAAAGGCATAGATAAGAAAGCAAACGCAAAGACAGCGATGTATACTGGTTTCCCTCTGTTGAGGACTAGTCCAGTCGGTAGAACTCTTGCTACCAATTGAATCCACTATTTACAAAATCGTAAGTTTTCTTACGAAGTCCTTGCAACTTCTACAACGCGAGCTTTGATACGAAGAACTCGTCCAACTTCAATTGTGAAGAGGTATTCTTCTATCAAGCCTCTGATTACAATTACTCTGAAACTTCTAGACCGCACCGCACTGGCAAATCGACTAGAGGATTGTAACTGGCTTGGGATCTGAAAATTAAAGCTCGAAAAAAAAACTCTTTGGAAGACAGTAGGCTTTAAATAGTGAGAAGATTGAAAGTGAATGAGTGTGTTAAAAAGATCGAAATCCTTCTCTATTTATAGGAGTTTCAAAGACAAAATTCTGGCAGAATTCGGACAGAATTCGGGCAGAACTCGATGAGCAAATCTCGGTCAAATTCGCAACTGCAGGAGGACCAAGTTTCAAGGAATTCATAAATCAAAACGGCCACTAACCGAACTCTGGCCGAACTCTGGCCGAGTTCTGTCAGGGTTTGATTAGGGTTTTTCAAAATAGATTTTAGGGAATTTTGAAAACCTTTTTGGAGCTTTTGTAAATACGAATGTTTTTCAAAACTAAGGACATTTTAAAAACATTTTGAAATCATTTTGGAATAGCCTATTTTCCAGTACGACTCGGTGTACAATATATTTCTAGATTCAATAAAATAAAAGATTACATTGCTCAAAGAAATACAGACTCGAACAGGCAAACAACGCTTCGGTCTTGAACTGAGTAGATAGTCGTTCTTGATCATGTCCAAGAGTCCGAGATATCCTGACTAGCTCCATATATCGAGACAAAGTTTGATCAATTATTAAAATCAGTTTGACCATATGACCAATAGGCCAACAATCTTCCCCATTTTGATAATTGACAAACTATGAATGATATAACATCTTTTGAGATAAGATACCACAAAAATTGTTCAAAATTGTTCAATCCCTGTATTATTCTCAAAATAAAATGCTAGATCCTTTTTCTCTCCCGTTGTCACTTAGCAAAATAATTGCGAAGAAATAGGCTCTCCCGTAATTAATGCATAAGCTACAACAGTAAAGAAACACAAGAAAATAAGATCTCATGCAGTGAGAATATACAAGACATAACAGAGAAGTATTTCACAGGCAGTTTATAATATAGAAGCAGATAAAGATGCTATAAAGAATAAATAAACTGATATGAAAGATAAACTACGCATCCCATAAAAATAAAATGATGTTCAAGAGACATCAAGAAATATCCAGTACAAGTCCTAAAAAAACTGATAATAAAAGCTAAAAAGAAAGAAACTTGGAATGTCGGAGCATTTTCAAGTGTACAGTAGACAATAACTAAGTCTTAAAATCAGCTAATACATCATCATCACATCTCCTCATCATCCTCATCATCATCATCATCATCAGCTGCAGCACCACCATGTCCAGAAGGACCAGCTCTAGAAGTACCAGCGCTAGAAGAGTAAGGAGGGCGCCAGCGTAAAACTCACAGACATAGTCTCGAGGAGGGGCACGAGCAGTACGATACCAATCATATGCGTTCCTTGGCTGGAATAGAGAGTGTACCGCCTCATCGTCAATACGGTAGCCAGAAACAGAAGGGTCTCGAGGCAGAGAGCTAGCAGAATGTCCAGTCTGAGCAAATCGAAGATCAGCTAGAGAATTTGCTATCGCCTGATAACGAGTGACATCGCGGAACTCACGTTCGTGGGTCATATCCGTCATTGAGACGTGCAAATCAGAAAGATGCTGGTGTATGCCATCAAAGTTCATGGCATACTGCTGAGTAGGTGGAGGAGGTGGAGCAGTAGAAAGAGCAGCAGCAGCCATAATACGACGAGATAGCTTAAAAAACTTGGGTCAGGGTCTTGAGTACAAGTTGACAGATCAAGATCAAAATGCTGGAAGATACGTGGGAGAATCATCGCATAAGAGAGATTTCTATCTCTTGCACGACAACGTCCCATCATCTGGATAATAGTCTTAGGGGCAGAAAAAAGAATCCCCTTAAGAATATGATACATAGCAGACAGCTCAAGCGATGTGACATCATACTTTGAAGTAGACTTTGGAAGGAGAGTGGAGTAGATAATGCGATACAATTCATAACTAAACAAGTTCAAGTTATTGGCCTTGAACTTTCCAGAGCGAACTCGATCTGGGGCACAGAGTTCGGCTCTGAAACTAACAAGTGTCGTGCCGTCGGGGAAATCAAATTCAGTGATATCATCAAGCGGCGCACCTTCGTTAGAAATACCAAGAATTTCTGCTAAGAGGACATCATTGAACTCGATATCTAGTCCGCCAACACGAGTACTTACGTCAAACGTGTTTAGTACGATATTGCAATAGAAAAGTCTAATGGCATTAGTAGCTACCGGGAAACAAAGTTTAGCAAAGTGTTGTAACCCTAATGTCTCAAAATAAGGGCGGTGATCTAGAAATACAGTCCATTTGATAGAAGCGCCTGTGCATATGGATCTCATAGAAAAGTCTCCGTACCACAGAAGGGCTTGATCTAGGGTTTGAAAATAAAACCCATCGAACGCGCCATCGCTTGATTGAGCTGGCGAAGAGAGGGAATCCGTGTGTGGATTTGAAGATGATCCTTCCTCACTAGGATTGGTCGTCTTCTTCCTCTTGAAGGGGTTGAATCCCTTAGACATTGTACAAATAAAGTAAATATGCATAAATTTGAAAGGAGGAGAAATACGGAGTTATACCTCCCGAGATTCAAGTATGCTGTAGAGGACAACGATCTTCGCACGAATCCAAAATTTGGATGGATTTTACCACGTAGATTGGGAGAAACGGAGTGGTGAAGAACTAGGGTTAGGAGAGCTTCGCGCGGCTGTTATTGCTTTGGAAGAGGTTTTAGAAGCAATGAATAAGAAAAGGCTCTTGGGTTCTGGTTATATAATCAGATACCACTAACCGAACTCGGGCCGAATTCGGTCCGAACTCTGGCCGAATTTGCCTAGGGGTTCTGTTAGTTGGTTTGAGCCACTTTCTTTTTCATTGACTCATTTCAAAAATTTAATTCAAAGATTAGTAATTTCAACCTTCAATTAATATAATTAATATTATTTTATAGATTAAATTTTGTTACATAGCGACTGTCTCAGATTAGCTGAAGGAGTACTATCCCAGCTGGCGGAGGTTCACCGGGGAACGCTTACATACTGCTTCGCTTCAACCATAGTTGTGGTGACAGACAGACTCTTTATTGGCTTATCTCTAACACAATTTTTGCGTATTGAAATATAATCATAAAACAAAATTAATTAACATTATTGACGTCCAAAATTCATAATTCTCGACGTAAATAATTGAAACAATCTTCTGCTAGAGGTTTTGTGAAGATGTCAGCTAATTGATTCTCAGTGTCTATGTATACAAGGTCAATATCTCCATTCTAATAATGATCTCTAAGAAAATGATGTCGGATCTCGATATGCTTAGTACGAGAGTGACATACTGGATTCTTAGTCAAATTAATTATGTTCGTGTTGTCACAGAAAATGGGAATGTGTGTGAAAAATAAATTATAGTCTTCCAAGGTTTGTTTCATCCACAAAATCTGAGCACAACAACGTCCTGCGGCGATATACTCAGCCTCTGTTGTTGATAGGGCTACAGAATTTTGCTTTTTACTAAACCATGAGACTAAAACCTTACCTAAGAAATGACATGTGCCGCTGGTACTTTTTCTATCAACTTTGCATCCAACAAAATCTGCATCCGAGTAACCAATAAGGTCAAAGGACTTGGTTTTGGGATACCATAAGCCAATAGAAGAAGTGCCCTTAAGGTATCGAAAGATACGCTTAACTGCGCACAGATGTGATTCCTTTGGATTAGCTTGAAAACGTGCACACAGGCAACCACTAAACATAATATCTGGACGACTAGCAGTTAAATAAAGTAAACTACCGATCATACCTCGATACTTACGTGTGTCGACAGGCTTGCCTTGTTCATAAATATCAAGCTTTGTTGAAGTTGCCATCGGAGTGCCAATAGGTTTGACATTGTCCAGATCAAACTTCTTTAGCAAATCCTTTGTGTACTTGGCTTGATTTATGAATGTCCCATTATCAGTTTGTTTGATTTGCAGTCCGAGAAAGAATTTCAGCTCTCCCATCATGCTCATCTCAAACTCATTCTGCATACACTTAGAGAATTCTTGACAAAGAGATTCATCAGTAGATCCAAATATAATATTATCAACATAGACTTGTATTAAGAGAAGCTTGCCATTAAAAGACTTAATAAAAAATGTAGTGTCAACCTTACCCTTTGAAAAACCGTTGTCAAGTAGGAAAGAGCTTAGACGATCATACCAAGCACGAGGGGCTTGTTTTAAACCGTACAAAGCTTTCTTCAACTTGAAAACATGATCAGGGTTTTTAAAATCTGTAAAACCTGGAGGTTGTGCTACAAAAACTTCTTCTTTTATAAAACCATTTAAAAATGCACTCTTGATATCCATTTGAAATAATTTGAAATTATAAAAACATGCAAATGCACAAAACATGCGAATGGATTCTAATCTCGCAACTGGGGCATAAGTCTCATCATAGTCGATACCTTCTTCCTGATTGTATCCTTGAGCTACGAGTCGAGCCTTATTGTGAGTCACTAAACCATTCTCGTTCAGTTTATTTTGGAATACCCATCGGGTGCCAATGACCGGATGATCAATAGGTCTGGGAACAAGTTCCTAAACTTGATTCCGTTCAAATTGGTTTAATTCCTCATGCATAGCATCTAACCAAAAATGATCACTGTATGCTTCATCAATGGTTTTGGGTTCAAACTGAGAAATGAATGCAATACTAGAAACAATATCTCTACTGGATGTACGAGTACTTACACCTTTGGTAATATCACCAATTACCAAATCCTTTGGATGATCAGCCGTAAATTTTAATCTTTTCGACAGACTCCAAAGGTAGCTGCTTTCGGGTTCTTCTCTTGGAGAATCAGCTGGTGTTGAGCTTGGTACAGTTAGATCTTCGTCATTGTCATCGATAGTTATTTGATTCAATTCATCAAAGGTGACGTTGATTGATTCTTTGATGATCATAGTTCATTTGCTGAAGACTCTGTATCCTTTGCTCTTGGCCGCATAACCTAAAAATATACCTTCATCGGCCTTTTCGTCAAACTTTCCCAAATTATCTTTTTGTATTAAGAATAAAGCATTTACAACCAAATATTCTAAAATATAAAACTGATGGAATTCTATCAAATCATAACTCAAATGGAGTCTTCTTCGATTTGGGTCGAATTAGAACTCTATCGAGAACAAAACAAGCTGTATTGACAGATTCAGCCCAAAAATATTTGGGTAGACTAAACTGGTTTAACATTACTCTGGCCATTTCAGATAGAGTTCTGTTCTTACGTTCCACAACTCCATTTTGTTGTGGAGTCCTAGGGCAGGAGAACTCGTGTACAAAACCGTGTGTCACAAAATTGCTCAAACTCTGCATTCTCGAATTCGCCACTATGATCGCTTCTAATACGAGTGATCATGTAACCTTTTTCATTCTGTACTTTCTAGCAAAAGGCGACAAATTTGGATAATGCATCATTCTTGCGTGTCAAAAAGTATACCCACGTGTATCTAGAGTAATCATCTACAATTTCAAAAGCATATAACTTACCTCCGATGCTAGCAAGTCTGCTAGGACCAAATAAGTCCATATGTAGCAATTGTAGAGGTCTAGTAGTACATACTACGTTTACTGACTTGAATGTGGATCTGGTAGCTTTGTTCTTTTCACATTGCACTACAAGAAAATATGACTTTCCTAACGTTTATTTTTCCGACTTTTATGTTAAAGTCGGCTTAGGCATGATATACCGACGTTATGCCATAAATGTTGACAAATATCGACATTTTATTGTAAAGGTTGAGAAATCCTGATGTTTATTTTATGACATTTATGGTAAGGTCGGCATAGGCATGATATGCCAATATTTTTCAATAAATGTCGAATAATTAGCTGGCATTTGGATGTAAACATCGAAAATACATGACTATTTTGTATAAATGTCGGTTTATTTTGACTTAAGAAAAGGAAATGAGGAATCATTTTTGACCTTTATTTTGACTTAAAAAAGAAAGTAAAATAATGTCAGTTTATTATATAGATGTTTTAGACGGAAAGAGTACAAAAACGTTGGTTTATTAATTTTTGAAAACCTCAGTTTCTTGGGAAAAATTCAATTCTCCCGCACTTTTTTTGTCATGTTTCATTTTACTACCCCTCCTCTAATTCTTCTTTCTAGACTTATAGATCCAACCTACTTTTTTTTAGATATGGACGCTTGCCAACCAGAACCATAGCAATTTCGTCGGCCGCCATAAGTTATTCAACTCGCTGAGGCTCGTGACAGTCGCACAGAGGGGCCGGAAGCAGATGTCAGATATTGTCTAGCCTCTGTTGTATGTCCATGCCACGGCTAAGATCCCTCCATCGTAGATAAGATTTCCCGCTCTGCCACCTTTTGTGCCACATGTTGCTCGAATGGGTGCTTTCCCAAATCCTAGTAACAGGGGGTCACAACCGCTCCCAAGCGTCGCCACGAATCAGTTCTAGCAACAGCAGTCGAATTTTTTGTTCCCAAACAACCAAATGCTAAGGCCAACTCAGAGTACACCGGCTACTGCTAAAACAATATGGTCGGTCTACGATTTCCTTTTGGAGTGTCAATGTTCCGTAGTGTATTTGTGTTTCTCTATCGGGTTACTACTGCCTGCTAAGTGTTTGTACAATTGTTTAACCAAGGTATGATACTCTATTTGCTGAAAAGGAAACAACAAGAAGTTTAGATATACACTGGCTTATGTCACAAGTTCAAACACTGCAAAGTTAGTCCTAGGCTGTAACAGAGAGGGATATCTATTATTTCTATGATGTTATTGTTTGAAGTTCACATAAAATTCCATCCTTCATTAAGTCACTAACCATTTTTTTATCTCTTTAATTAGAATTAGCTTGGTTATCTTATAGAAATTGGTCTATGAAGGAAGCTTTCGTGAAGACTGTAGGTGCTAGCCTCGGATATGGTTTGCAAAGATTGGAGTTCCACCACACCAAATGGACTGACATGTCCATCTAGATAGATGGGGAGGAGTCGAGAGATTGGAGGTTTTCGATTTTCAAGATCGACGACAAGCACTTGGTCAATGAAGCTTCTAAGTTAATTTACAATATTCAGCCAAATTAAATTTTTTATTCTTCAGATAAGTGCTTGATTTATTCTTGTTGAGTAAACTAATTTTGACCATTTTTAGTATGATCTAAAAAAATCTTTACATTCATATTCGGTCTCAGATGCTCTGATGTGTTAATTGTAAGCGTCCATAGCGCAGGGCCATCCGGGAGCAACTGTCGAGAATTTTAAGAGTACTTTGCCTAAAGTAGATTTTGAGGAGGGAGAGAATAAAATCAAATGCATGCTTTCAGGTTCACACTTGGAACTATGTTTTTACTAAATAACAAAGTTGAGTTTCTTCAAGCTAAATAATGAAAATAAAATATGTCCAACTCCATTTTGAATGATAATGTAATCTATCAAAAGAAATGATTAGTTTGACATGGATATTGTAATCCTTAATTAAGGTCATGCATTGCAATTATGTAGTTTATCATCTACAGATGGCTAAGTATATTAGCATATCTCTACTTTGGGTTGGTTGGTTGGTGTCACCAATAAGTACCGACCCCATTAATCTTGATTAACACCTAAAAGATCCACAAGAAAATAATTCTTTGTGCACAATCTGAAGTTTGAACAAATGTTGAGTTGGTTGTATTAATCTAAGACTGAACAAATACACAAATATATGTATATGTTGTTTGTGTCTAAACGTACAAAATTTCAATCATACTACAGTTTGCCAATCTTCAGAAGTTGATATACAAAAAATTCCATCTTTATAACCTGTTGGATTAAATCTTCACCAGTTCAGAATTCATAGGAATTTATTGTCATTATTATTGTAGTGATACTTATATCATGAAGAAAAGAACCACAAGATGATTGGTCAAAGTTATGCTGAATTAATCAGTACTATACTGAACAGAGTTCCATTATATAAGATAAAGCAGGTATGGATGGCGAGTCTTCAATATCAATGATTATTTCAATTTATCAGAGTTCCATTATATAAGATAAATCATGTATCAAGTTCTTCCATTTCACGAATGTAGAGTTTCATTACAGTTACAATAGTCAATAAAATTTAGAGTTCTATTATATAAAATAAAGTAGGTATCAAATTCACTTTCATTATGACTAGTTAGTCATATTTCAGACCGTACTTGAAACCTTGCACACAAATAAACATCTTTGATGACATATATTTGTTGGATGGTTGATGAGTATAGAAGCTCTTTGCAGTCTTGTGTTTGTCTTGTGGAAGGGATGGATAGATTTGTGTGAAGAAAATAAACAATGTATGGATAAAAGAATATGGGAAGCAAAAGATTGTTTTATAGGAAGATAATTAGCTGGGGTGTACGTTGTGTTGAAGACAAGCATGTTTACATATATTTTTAGAATCGTCGAGAGAACTTTATATTTTATCTTCTTTTCCTCCTAGCATGAATGAGAAGGAACGAGAATGACAAATCCCAGCAATTTTGTACTCCAATATGAAACTGTTGAGACTGATATTGATAAGAGAGGATCCATTAATTGAGTTTGCATGTTGCTTCTTTATTCTATGTTGTGTAGTTATAATCAACATTTTAAATCATCCCCATCAAGCATTTTCATTGCAAACTATAAGAACTTATATTACTATAATAATGTGCAGTAGCAACATGGAATACAGTATAGTTAAGAATTTTAGCTTGGTGATTTTAGTGAACCAATACTAGGAGTTCTTTGCTTCTTGTTTTCCTTCTTGGAAATCAAGTTCCATTTTAGTAGAATTTACTCCTTGGCTGATCAAAAAGAACAAGGGTCTACGGAGTCATCACCACCTCTCATTATGGAGAATAAATAGGAAGAACTTGTTTAATCAAAGGACTGAAAGAGTTTATTTGATTTCTAAAAGAGTTTATTTGATTTCCCATCTATGGTTTAACTATTTGTTTTAGATCACAAGTGGTTCTTTAGTTCAATTTTGGTTTCTCGGGTAGGTTTCAAGCAGTTAGCAAATTTATAAATTTAGATGCTTGCTAGTATTCAACTGGCCAATGTTCATTTTAATGTTTTGAATTCGTAAATAACAGAACATATTTGCAACTATTTCACTAGTTCAGAGGACAACCTTGGCAAGTGGATTGGACAACCAAGATTTGAACTCATCCGACATAGTACTTAGATTTGTTTTCTTGTTAATAGTAGATACTCTACCAGCCATTTTGATGTCAAATTCTTTACATTTGCACTTATCTTTGGGTTGATCATTTTTGAGTGCATTGGCATAGTACAAGATTAACCCATGATATGCATCCGTTGGATTTTCTAATTATGTATAATACAAGATTAAGCCATGGTATACATCACCTCCTCGACAACAACTTGACACTATGGGCCTTTGATATCATGATTTCTTTCTTTCTCCTATTTTCAAATGTCTGATGCTTTCTCTGATATATGTACCTTCATCATGATACTTATTGTTATTATTTTTGTTTTTCTTTGGTCTTCAAAAGGATGCTGGAGATGAAATTAAAGAAGTAGCTCCAATGTGCGAATCGTTGGAGAGCTAGTGAGGAGAAGCACCAACTGGCCCTTGGACTAACAAAGATAGTAGTAGCCTGATTTTGTGCCTTCTGAACTTGTGGTTTCTTTTAGCGTAAAAATGTAGTTGGAATTTGAAATTTTACTTGTGAACCTTCTTTATTTATTTGATCAATTGAACATGCTTTGTTCTTAATGTTGTTGGTTGTCAATATAAAGATTATGTGTATTATATTTCTTCGTTTGCGATGTTCTTAGTTTATGTTAATATTATATGTATATTTGTTTAGTAACATGCAAAGGTAAGGAAAGCATATAATCTATAATTATAAACAAAATTTTGCCAAAAAAAATATTTAACTCATCTTGACGGTTTTAAATGTCATATATGTCAGAGTCAAAAAAGTACATTCTTTGACAGTTTTTTGCTATATTTTATTGACGGTTTAAAATTGTCAAGAATTTTTTTATTTCACGATTGTTTGGTAAAATGTTGGAAAATTGTCATCTACTTTACCAAATTCCAACATTTTTGGAAAGTGTTGGTAAAGCAAATCCCAACGTTTTTGCAAAAGGTTGGGAAATAAGTTTAGTTTCCGACGTTTTTATTAAAATATTGGAATTTTTACCCATTATTGCATAATTTTTGACGTTTGTTAAACGTTGTCGCAAATGTCGTCTTTACTTATACCGACGTTTATCTAAAACGTTATAAATTCCCAACTGCGGCAATGACGACTTTTGTCGAAAACATTGAATAAACGTCGGGAATTCCTATGCCAACACTTTTGACATATTTCCTGACGTTTATAAAATGTTGGAAAAAATTAATTTTCTTGTAGTGTTGGCTGCATACCGAATCCTTCTTGAATGTTATGTCCGGTAAACTGCGTACTAGCTTCTTCGTGGATAATCTTGAGATTGTGTCCATATTTGCGTGACCGAGTCTCATATGCCACAGATGACTCTCATCACTTTTAGCCGTTAAGCATCTATCTGAAATGTTAGTTTCTTCCAACAAATAGAAAACATATATGTTGTCTTCCCTGATGCCTTCAAAGATAGTACTACCAGTTGAACTATCAATAATAGTATATTTGTCTTTTACGAAGTTATTACCATAACCGTGATCAGCTAAATGGCTTATGCTGAGCAGATTATGTTTTAACTCAGTAACAAGACAAACATCTTTAATCACTGGATAGGGAGCTTTACCAATATCACCAATACCGATTATATACCCTTTTAAATTATTGCCGAAGGAGACGTATCCTTCTTTATTCCTCTTCGACAGTGTTGCGAATAATGAAGCATCACCGGTCATATGCCGTGAACAACCGCTGTCGAGGATCCATTTGCTTTTAGCATGTGAAAGGTGTTCCACCTACAAAATAATTTGCAGATGAAACTTTTTGTACCTATTTCTTGTAGGGTCCTGAAATGTTAGTTTTTGGTATCCATGCATAAATATTTAAATCAACAAGCTTTCTGATTCTACATGCAGGAGAAATATGACCAGTGTGGCCACAATAATGACATTGTGCATGTTGAGTGTTGAAAGCTGAGTGGTGTGCATGGTTGGTAGGTTTAGGTTTTCTAGTATAGAAGAAAGCATACCTATAATCCTGTTTGGGCTTAACCTTTTGGGGTAAAGGTTTGATATGGTTAGGTCTGACAGTGTTTGGTTTGGGAATGTTACGATTATTCGGTAAGTGACACGTGTTAGGGTAGGAAGCAGCAGTCTCAGGCTATTTTCCTAACCTAATTTCCAATCTTTTGGAAGTGTCATACAACTTAGTATAGTCAGAAGTGAGTGCTTCCATTCTGACTTGTGCACTTTGAAGACTTTTCTTCTCTTTAGAAAGTTCTTCTTTCAGTTGGTCAATAACCTTGTCTTTTTCTTCGGATGACTTGGTAGTCTCGTGTAATAAGAGCTTAATAGAAGAAAGCTCACCAGACTCACTAACATTATCTTTAACCTCAGCTAGTAGGTCGGTAAGTCTTCCTATTTCACCTTTGTACTCTTTGAGTACCTTCTTAGAGATCTGATATTTGCTACGCAGTTTTCTGTAATCACTTATCAGTTCACTGAAGGCTTCTCCTAATTGCTCAAAGGTGAAGTCATCATATGTATCAATTATAGGTTCAGAGAGTACCTGATCGGATGCCATAAAGCATATATTTGCAGCGTCTTCTGATTGTTCATCTTCTGAGTCGTTGGCTTCACTTTCATGCCATATGCTGGTATTGGCATACTTTCGAGATGTTGATCTCTTCAGGTTCCCTTTCTCGTATCTGTTGCTCTTCTTGCTTGTGCTTGTAGGACAGTCCTTCTTTATGTGTCCTTTCTTCTTGCAGCCGTAGCAGACAGCGTCATCTTGATACCAGTTGTTGCTGCCATTGTTCTCTTTTGTCTTCTTTTCATATCTCAAGAATCTTTTGAATTTTCTTGCAAGGAGTGCTTGATCTTCAGTATCAGATTTACTGTTGTCTGAATCATCTTCAGTAGAGTTTTTGTGCTGAGCTTTGAAAGCGATCGTCTTCTCCTTTGGTGTAGGCTCTTCAAAGTCTTGCAGCTCTAGTTCATGAGTGAGTAGCTTACCCATGAGTACTTCAAGTGTCATAGTAGTAAGGTCATTTCCTTCAATGATTGTAGTAGCCTTCGGAATTCAGTCATTTGTAAGTGCTCGTAGGAGTTTACGAATCTTTTCATGGTTACTGTAATCTTTGCCTAGGGAGGACAAAGGATTTACAATATCCAAAAATCTTTTAAATATGAGTAACTGTTTCGTTGGGCTTCATCTTGAACACCTCATACTCTTGAGTAAGTCTGCTGACCTTTGATTCTTTGACTTGAGTTGTGCCCTCATGTGTGACTTCAAGAAGTTTCCATACTTTATTTGCAGTTGTGCAGATAGACACCCTGTTAAATTCAGTTCTGTCAAGCACAAAATAAAGCATTAATAGCACGTGTGTCAAGACTGGCCTTTTTCTTTTTTTCCTCTGTATATCTGTTATGGATTTTTTAATTAAAACTCCATCATCATTTATACGAGGTGGCTTTTGATAGCCATCAATAACAATAGACCATAAATCAAAATCAAGAGATTTCAGAAAGAAACTCATACGTGTTTTCCAATAAGTGTAGTTTGTGCCGTCAAACAGTGGAGGTCTGTTTGTGGCTTGGCCTTCACTTGTTAATTTCACAGTTGCCATGTGTAAAGCTGTGATCTATATAAAATTTAATATAACTGCTGTTTTACCTTGCTTTACCTATAACACCTGCTCTGATACCAATTGTAGGAACGAAATCGTAAAGCGCAATACTCTAGAGGGAGGATGAATAGAGTTGGCAGCGGAATAATGCTAATTAAAAATTATTAGCAGCAAGATCATAGAATAATAATCACAATTAAATAATGTAAAGGCAGAGATAAGAAAGCAAACGCAAAGACAGCGATGTATACTGGTTTCCCTCTGTTGAGGACTAGTCCAGTCGGTAGAACTCTTGCTACCAGTTGAATCTACTATTTGTAAAATCGCAAGTTTTCTTACGAAGTCCTTACAACTTCTACAACGCGAGCTTTGATACGAAGAACTCGTCCAACTTCAATTGTGAAGAGGTATTCTTCTATCAAGCCTCTGATTACAATCACTCTGAAACTTCTAAACCGCACCGCACTGGCAAATCGACTAGATGATTGTAACTGGCTTGGGATCTGAAAATTAAAGATCAAAAAAAACTCTTTGGAAGACAGTAGGCTTTAAATAGAGAGAAGATTGAAAGTGAATGAGTGTGTTAAAAAGATCGAAATCCTTCTCTATTTATAGGAGTTCCAAAGACAGAATTCTGGCAGAATTCGGGCAGAATTCAGGCAGAACTCGATGAGCAAATCTCGATCAAATCCGCAACTGCAGGAGGACCAAGTTCCAAGGAATTCATAAATCAAAACGGCCACTAACCGAACTCTGGCCGAACTCTGGCCGAACTCTGGCCGAGTTCTGTCAGGGTTTGGTTAGGGTTTTTCAAAATAGATTTTAGAGAATTTTGAAAACCTTTTTGGAGCTTTTGTAAATATGAATATTTTTCAAAACTAAGGACATTTTAAAAACATTTTGAAATCATTTTGGAATAGCCTATTTGCTAGTACGACTCGGTATACAATGTATTTCTATATTCAATAAAATAAAAGATTACATTGATCAAAGAAATACAGACTCCAACAGGCAAACAACGCTTTGGTCTTGAACTGAGTAGATAGCCATTCTTGATCATATCCAAGAGTCCGAGATATCCTGACTAGCTCCATATATCGAGACAAAGTTTGATCAATTATTAAAATTAGTTTGACCATATGACCAATGGGCCAACAGAATTTTGTTAGCACTTGTAGGAGTATTATGACTAGTATGTATTATGACTGGTTATGACTGGTATATAGTTAGATAATTCTATATAATATATTTTTTTCTATATACTATATATATATATACATATATTTATATATATATATATATATTTTTAAATATATATATATATATATATATATATATATATATATTAATTTTGGAAGCTCCCCTGCTCGCCACCACCCCAACTTCCTCGTGGTCGGGTGGCTTTGGCCGGCCGGCTTCCCCGGACTAGCCGCGCCACCTGGAGCCTTCTTTCCCTTCGGAGGCCTCCGCCCCCCGCGCTTCTCCAGCTGGCCGGGAGCCGCCTGGGCGCCCCCCTCTTGTGGGGGGTTTTATCGACGGGCGACTTCTTCCTCACTTCTATCCCCTACCCCCCTCGGCGTCGCCGCCATCCTCGGGCAGTCCGGTCCTTCCCCACCGGCAGTCCCCCATGGAGTCTCTCCGGCTCCCCCTCTCGCCAGCCCTCAGCCTGGATCAAGCCTGGCTCCGCCAGGCTTTTCCTCTTTCCCGACGCACCACCCTCCCGACGCTCCTCCCGTCGTACCGCCCCCTTCTCGTCTACGACCGCTTTCCTCTCTCTGAAGTGGCCCACCGCGTCCTCGGCAGCGCCCTCCTCGAGCCCCCCGGCCCCCAGCGTCCCTGGAAGAGCCACCCTCCCTCTCTCCCCTGCCACCGCCTCGGGTACTCCCCCTCCAACGTTCCCAAGCGCCCTTCTCCTTCCCCCGATGTTGGTGCACTCCCCCAGCGAGCACCCCTCGTGGACTCTCGTGGCCGCGTAGCGGCCCTTGACGGGCTCGGCATCCCCCTCCACGACGTCGATTGGTCGTTCGTCGACAGCGGTGACATCGTCCCAGTCCCCTTCCCGCGACGCTTTTTCCTCCAGCGGTGGCCTCCGGCGCTCCATTCGGCGCATGCTGGAAGGACCCGCCCCGTGCCGGTGGTAGGATCGACCTACCGTTGGTCGGCCAACTATCCCCCCCTCTTGCTGGCTGCGACTTCCCCCGGTCCCCTCCCCGCGCGGCCGACTCTTTCCCTTCCCTTCAGCCGCCTCTGCCGGGATCTCCGGAGCTGAAACCCCCCCAGCACCCTCCGCCAGCCTCCGCCTGTGCCATCCCGGCCGCCGGAGCATCCGCCAGCGCCATCCTTCCCGGGTTGGCCTACCCCGTCGGAGCCCACTGGCTTCGGACCGCGAGTGGGGGGGGCTGAGACTCCCTTGAGCCGTGAGCCCCCCACCCCTCTCGGGCCTTGTGCCGCACCACCTCGGGCAGAGTGCCCCCTCCCTCATTGTGCAGTGAGCCCCTTCTCGGGCTTTGCACCCGTTCCCCCTCGGGCTTTGCTCCCGTTAGGTTTCTGAATTTTCAAAATTTTCTGAAATTCTATTTTTTTTGAAATTTTGGTTGTTTCGAATTTTCGAAATTTCGAATTTCGATTTTCTACTTTTTTAAATTACCACCTTGCTTAACATGGCTCTTTTGTGTTTTTTAGCCATGTACCCATCTGTACTGCTCTTCTTGAGCCACCTTTTGCTTTTCTATAAAATGTCTTTCTTTAATATATATATATATATATATATATATATATATATATATATATTTTATATATATATATATATATATATATATATATATATATATTTCTTTAATATATATATATATATATATATATATATATATATATATATATATATTAATTTTCTTTTTAAAAAAGAATATATATATATATATATATATATATATATATATATAAAATTGAAAACAAATATCAATGACAATAATAATGTTAGTGTGGTTATTAATGTTAGTTATATATATATATATATATATATATATATATATATATATATATTTATAGGAGTTCGTGAGACCGTGACTGCGGAGGGTGACACCGGATCAATAATTTATTCCTTTGCTGCAAATCCAGGCAAGATATTTTGCTAACCTCTATTGTACTATTTAAATACATGGTTTATTGTTGTGCATAGGAATAGATGAGTTAGTGTTGTGCGACCAAGTGTGTCTTGGGTGCTATCGATGGTTTCTTTGATATGATTCAGTGGTGTGACTTAGAGGTTAGTAAACTCTCCGAAATAGAAATAAAGATATCTTGGCTGAGTTTACATTTTGTTGGCACGAGCCTCCGTTTTTGGCTAGCTACCAATACGGGTGGGTCGTGTGACAGTTCATATATTGGTTAGAGTGAGTCTAGTTAGAGACTTGTATTGTGATGTAGAATGCCAGAGTCATAGATGTGATTCAAGCAAGACACGGTGGGGAAGACAATTAGTAGGCGTATGGAACAGATACTTGCATATCAGACTCAGTGTGCCATGTTATTGGCCATACTAGTGGATATATCCGGCAGCGGCCACGGAGTAGTATCCGGTACGGTCGGAAAAAGTATGCTAGTTTATGTTCCAGCATTAGTTGACACTAATGCTACTCCCTTACCTACCCATACGGTCTAAAGTCGTCTTCGACATGCATTCACGTAGATGGATAGTTTACCTAGTTTATTTTCTATATTTATTTCAGTTCATATCGTAGCTTGCTATTTTGTATCATGTTATGTCCCCTAAGGACCTGATTATTTCCCAGATCTGGACGAGTATCTTTATCTTACATTTTACGGACCAGGCATCGAGCCCGGCTATCTTGCAGAGGACATAAAGGTTCCGCCATAGGAGTTTTCCTGATCCAGAAGTTGATATCTGATTAGAGTCATGGACATTTTATCTAGCTAGTTATACCCGACTACTTCCTTATTTCAGTATTTTTATTATTCCAGCATTGTACTTTGATTTCGTGGATATATTTCCACCAAACTTGTTTATCTCAGACAGATTTTGTATTTGATTATTCAAACTTATATTATATTTCAGTCAGAGAATTTTTATATGCATTTGTGTTATGGTTGTTTTTATGTGGATAAGATTATAGTGTTGTTATTATGGAGATATTAGTTTACCTGTGACTATTGTATTGTAGATATAGGATTCAGCATACTACGATTAGGATAAGTCCATTAAATTGGAAATACTTATTCTAGCCGTACAGGTGGCATGCTCATGTCCTAGGTTCCGATATATTTTCGAACTTGGGAGTGATAAATAACATACTGGATCCCACAGATAACGAGAATAGAATATATAATAAAGTGGACCAAACTCTTTTACAATTGTCTGGAAGAGCCTATAACAAAGGATAAAACTTGCAAAACTAGGCTATGTCAGCAGAATAAAATAACGAAAAAGATAATAATAATGCGAAATAATGAAAATACCAACCAAATATATACCTGAGCCGAATACAGCAAAACCACACTGATCAACAAAATTTCTTTACAGAAATGACTACCTTGAAAGATCACAAAGTCCTCAGAGGACATAGCAAGTATATAATATGCATGCCAAGTAACAGTAGATAGAAAATATAATATAAAAGGTAACTACTATAGCCATATAAGTGCGCATATGCAGTTGAGGACAATCCTAATACCAGGCACAACCAAAATGGCAATCACTCATAGCACCGTACCGTTATACAATGAATTAACACGGAACAACTCCTAGGCTCTGCTACAGAGACCCTGGCACACGAAATAACCAAACCCCAAGTAAGAAGACATGGTTACGAGTCACGACTACCGGGTACTTCGGTAGATTCATCCCTACCCCATGCTCTAAACTAACCAGTCAAATCAAGTCAAGTAGAACTCATGAACAAGTAAAAAGTCATGCTAGCTAGTACTACATGCTATCACAAAGTCCATAGCCACGAATATCTCATGTTAGACTCCATATCATATCATCAAACATCAATCGTGTTTGTGTCATGCGGTCTTTCGTATCAATGGACATGAGTTTAATATATCGCCATGCCTAGTGTCAGTACTCGATATCAATAAATAGATATCGACACCCGAATACTAATCGGACGCTAAGTACCAATTATTCCAATGTCAAAATATATGAAGATAGAAACAAGAGAACAAAGTAAAGAAGAGAACATATACTAAAAATTTGGCAAGGTACACTTGCATATATCCTGCAGCTGGTTTTACAACAGATATGCTTCTGTATCCTCGCCATTAACTCCTAGGTCACATCAACAACCATAATCAACTCTTGGAACCAATGGACACCACTTCTATAGTCTATCTCATATAACACATCCTAGAAGTCATCATAGTTATGCACCCATCAAGTACCATATTATAATATCTATAATTACTAAATATTTATTATAAATTATGAAAAATAATGGAAAATACTATAAATATAAGTTGTATAAGTTTTTTTATAAGAATAACTCATGATCTAGTTACAAGTTCGATTGATTCAGACAACTTGCCAATTTTTTGACAAAACGGGTCGACTCGATCATAACAAAGATAGATTTGTATATTTTGAGATAATTGATTTCAATTTACCATATCCAAAAATTACTCCAAGGGTCTCTTGATTTTTTAACACCGAGAAGTTCAATAGCAAGATGACACATAATCAAGAAAATTGATTTCCTACCAATCGGCCGACTACGGCAACAACTATAGCAAAGTTTGACATCAAAACAACACAAAACTTTGCCACAAGTTTATATACATAGAGAGGGATCAAAGAAGAGTTATTTGGGTGTTCATAAATTTTCTTGGAACCGTCTAATAGTTCCGCAAAGGCTTGCGAACAGCAGCTACTCCTGATAGAGTGGAATCTGGACACCCTAGCATAAAACGGACGCCACGGGCAAACTGTTGCGAACTATGGGCTAAAATTTTAAGAGATGATAGAGGAAACATAATTCTTCATGTTGCTTTTTATTTTTCATAAATCGGACATGAAAATTGGACAAAACCTACTCGGGGAAACAACGTACCTACTTTGAGGTTTCAGTCCACTTCGATCGACTTCGGGTTGCCTTCTTGGCTTGGTGTAGACCAAACCAAGGTTGTGGCAAACTGAGGGCTTATTGTGGTGTTAGGGGAAGTTCTTAGGGCTACATGTGAGGTAGTATAAGGGTAGAAGGATGTTTGGAGTGGCTTATGAAAGGAATTGGTTGAATTCGGATTTTGCTTGGACACCTCTGTTGGACGGGTTGTTTTGAAGAAGTTGGAATGGATTTTGATAGAAAGTTTGTGAAGAGAAAGTGTTGAGGACAGGGAGAGGAATAAATTTACTGAATTTGAGAGAAAAATACTTAGTGTGGAGGGAGATATGTCTAGATTGGCAGAGACTAGCTGAATTTGGATCATCCTAGGTAGGGCTGAATAGATGAAGATGTGGAGGAATATAGAGAAGGTTTTGGAAAATAGTTTGTGAAGAGAAGTTGTCTGAAAGATGGTTTGTTCAGGTGGTTTGATGTAATAAGTGAAAAGGAGGTCATAGGGTGGCCATTTACTTGGGGGTGAAAAGTTGAGTTGAATTGTCATAAAGGATAGGGTTATGCATGAGTGAAGAAGTGAAGAGGTAGGGAGGTTATGGGGTAAAGGAATATAAAAAGTAATAGGGTTATGGCTGTCCACTAAGTGTGTTTGACTACACTTAAGTCATCAATTAGGTTTTAAGTGGTGAGGTGTAGAGTTGGGTGTATTACAAATGGTGCAAAGCTAAAATTATTTTCCAAAAGTTTAGATGTAAGGTTTTGAGTGGTGAACCTTGGAGTGTGGTGTTTTATAGAGTGGACAATGGTGTATAGTGTTTGGACCATGTGAGGGTGCATAAGTATCTGGATTAAGTTTGGACAAGGTTTGGACTAACTCAAATTGGTAGCTCATTAGGACTATAGATTATGTCATTGGGATTTGCAATAAATAGAAAGTATGTAAAAGTCTAATTGGGTGTGACGCAAATATCATGGATGTTGTAATCTTAATTTAATGTCATGGTCATATATTGATTGCAAGGAATATGTCGAAGTTATGTCTCAAATTTTCGATTAGAACGGACATAGGTGCAAAGCTTAGGTTTGAGTTAAAAATTATACACGAATGTTGCATAATTAAAAATAGTGTTAGGGTTATATACTAAAAACATCACTTTTGTATTATCTATATTTTCCTATTATTTTTTAATAAGATTATATGGTCAAATGTTAGCATTTTATATTTGTTATATGTTAATGCAAGTGTCTGATATTCTACATTGTAGATAATATGGCATGTGGGACACACAGAAGATCATATTATCAGTCCCTTATAGAATATATAAATGGTTCACAACCTAGATGGATTTGGACAAACCATTGGTAAGGTTGTAGTATAATCTAGCATTAGTCTATCTTGACTATAGGTTTATACTAGTGCACTTTGTGTGTATTGAACATGACCACTTGAGGTTCTTCTCTTTGTACTGACTACATAAGAGAACAAATACCTCTATTATTATGGATGCTTGTGCTCTTCATCCGGATATAATAACAGAAATATATATATAGTGTACATTACTTTGATTCATAAAAGAGTGAGATTCATAATGAGTCAATAACCTCTATGAATTGGGTAATGGCATTATGTGTATGATAGGTTGTAGATTATAAAAGGAATCCATGTCCCGATGTATGGGGTTGATGATGTCCCCTTAAGGAACTCATAAGGATGTCATATAAACCCTATAGGTGGATTATATCTGACATGATAAATAAAGTTGAGTGATACTACTTAAGAATAAAAGAAGTCGATCAATATAGTTGTCAGTAACTTATTTTGATTGACGGACATTCGATACTTAGAATTTTGTCCTCGAAATTACATAAAAGCATGGTATAAAGCAGACTAGCCGCACAGGATTTCTAGAGTATGCTAATAGTAGTGGATCTAAGTTAGCATAGCCTACCAAGAGTTAGGATACAATCAATTCTAGATCCATCCTAATTTATATCTTCTTAAAAACTTATCTACCATTTTCTTCCACTAGTTCACGCCATTCTATGGCCTAGCTTCCTCAAATGTAGCTTCCAATAACATGATGTTAATATGCTGAGAATGTAATCTACCAAGATCATTAACCATCCTCGTTCCTTGAAAATTAAATATAGTATTAAATTTTTTATATTTTCCTCAACCTATAAAATAACTTTTTCTCTAAATGTTTTACTATACAACTCAAACCTTAGATCCCATCTATCAAATCTTATTTAAGGATGCTCTACTTCTATTACACTCCCACACCTCTGTCTTGAATTTTTTTTTTTCTTATCATCTCATGTCATTTCATTTCTTTTTCTATTTTTTTAAATGCCATAATCTTGATCATTAGCCTCCTAATAATCTATGACACTGGCTTTTTATTGCCTCATCAACAATTTTGTATGACAAAACGATTTCCTAACATTACCTTTACCTATCATGAAACTCGCACCATCTGATTCCTCGAGCTAATCTTTCTATTCTTTATTTGATTCTCGACTTCAAGGTTGAGTTCACAGCCACACAACTCACTCAAGCACATCCTTTCTGTAATCCTAATTACATCATTATAGATAATCCCTTATCATAATCCTTATCTCAATTGTCACTTCTCAATTTCTTTCCTATATTTTTTTATTCTTGCTCCTTTTCAATTAATCATCCTATCATAGTACTGCTCCTATAATTCTCCCCTCTTTATAACCACTGTAAGCACCTTAACCCAAATATAACTATTCTAGTAACAATTCCTCTGGGATTCCTAATTATCCCGCATCGATGAAGGATTTGCTAGTCTACTTAAGGTAAGGTTGCTCTCAAGCCCTTCGCTATGGCTAACCATTGGAAATAGAAAAATCATAATCAATCCTTACTCGATCAATCCTTAAACTCTATATTATATCCTTATAAGTTATATATCAAACCCCTTTAGCAGTACAATTAATAATCTACATATTTCTAATTATCAATAAGTTATACAATTCTTATAAGTACGTCCAACCATTTTATACCTATATACTAGGTAAGGTCAAGGCTGAGTTAAGCAGATGCTTAGATCTAATACTCCTGACATACTATAAACTTATTGGTCACATTTTAGTCATAGTCTTTTATAGGTTATTTAAAAGCTAGTCTCACCATATATAGAGATGATCGTCTATTCTAACTCGGACCTTTCTACTATATCTAATACTTCTTGATCATTCTGATATTATCATCCGATAATAATTTCTCTAGTGGAGTCATAGGCTACTATCCATGGTAATTTTATTCATTATGTCATGATTTCTATATCCTCCAAGTAAAAATTTCCTCGAAACTCAATGCAAATATAAACTCCTAAAAATATTTATATCCAGTCATGAACATTATGCTTCATCGAATTATTTACCTTAACGAGATCTTCGATGTCTATTTTATTTTCGCACTTCCATACTGATTAGAATATATGACTAAATTCCACTATATATTCCTCCAAGTTGCATTCTTACTCACCCTAACCATTATGATCAAGAAATCTTATAGTATTCTTCTAGCCAACCCAAATAGTTCATGTATACTTCTATTTAGAACTCTATCTAGCTTAGGCAAAGGGTAATATGGTTTAGTCTAATGATCATCAGGTCTTCTATTAGGGTTAAGCCTTATACTGTACTCTATTCTAGCTATCATCTTGGAGGGGTATCTATAAAAATCCTACCCACATTAGTTAATTATCTAGTCTTGTTAAGCATGGATTCCTATATCCTCCAATTAATAATTCCTAATGCAGTGTGATGATCAAATATTATACATACTTATATCTAATCATCAAGTCAAGTCTCATCGAATCATTCTATCTTGAAGTCATATCTTTTGAAGGCCTTTTATAAAGGTGTTCTTATTTGGTTCAGGGGCTATGTCTAAACCCAGGGTTTAATTGTTTAATCTCTCAGATCGCATCTTTAGCTATCATGGAAAATTTTATCTTATCTTCCAACAAATATTCATTAATATATAAAACTTTTAGTCCAACTCCAACTCTTAAAAAAGTTGTAGGAATGCCTACCCATTAATTAAAATAGATTTGCCCACTAACTAAACCTCATACATAGAAGTAAGAATGCAACTCCTACCTACTTGTCCATCTAGTATAGGTGTCTATCCAACCCTTGTCTTAGATAATCATCCATTAAATTATTCTATCCACCTTATTCCTATATACAATAAAATACAATTCCAATAGCTCACCAGAATAGACGTTCGTCTTTTCGAAACAGGAAAAGACGAGAATCCAATATAAGGAGTTCAAAAAAGGTATTGACGAATACAAACACGAGATTCAAGGACGATAATAGAAGTTAAAGGATTTTCAATAGTAATTGTAGATTGAGATTCTAATACACTATTATATTGCAAGCTCATTCGGTGCAACATAACCGAAACGATATAATCTCGACCTGCATGGGCCACCAAAAAAATATATAATGACCCAGTCCCAAAATATGTAGGACTAGGAATGCGTATACATGCTAGCTACGTATCAAGTGAACTCCAGCCTAGCTTGAATTCGTACAAGTTGTCTAAGTCATGTAGTTATATCTTTATATCACTAAGATAATTCTAATCTCAATCCACTGAAGATAAATTCTTCGTAAGACCAAGTGTACTAATGTTGGTCAGACATTAACACACTGGATCCCACAACAAACAAGAATATACAATATATAATAAATTGGACCAAACTCTGTTACAATCGTCTTGACAAGGTTATAACAAGATAAAATTTATAAAAGTAGACTATGTCAGCAGAATAAAATGACGAAAAATATAAGTATAATAGAAAATAATAAAAATACCAACCAAATATATACCTAAGCCGAACACAAAAACACCACATGGATCAAAGAATTTTTTCTGCAAAAATGACTACCTGGAGAGACCACAAAGTCCCCAAGGGACATAGTAAGGTACATAATATGCATGCCAAGTAATAGTAGAGAGAAAATATAATTCGAAAGGTAACTACCATAGCCATCTAAGTGCACATATGCAGTTGAGGACAATCCTAATATCTGGCACAACCAAAATGGAAATCACTTATAACACTATTTCGTTATACCAATGAGTGAACCCGGAACAACTCCAAGGCTCTGCTATAGAGACCCTGGCACACGAAATAACCAAACCCCAAATAAGTGTTGGGAAAGAAACGCGAAAACCTTTCCCCAAACCGGAGAGTACCTGCGAGAGGACCGAGCAATACAAACGCACGAACCCAAAAAACAACCGCACAAAACAATCCACGCAGACACAGAGAATTTTTGACGTGGAAAACCCTTGCGAGAAAAAAACCACGGAACGATCGGAGTCCAACCCTGAGAAGCCTCCACTAATGGAATAGAAGAATTACACCCTCTACAAACTCCTCCCGATCCAAATCGGATCTCCACAACACTCAGAAATAAGAACAACGATTACAAGGCTACGAAGAGCGAGAACGACGAGTAGAGATTACCCGAAACACGATCTCCTTCGAAAATGACCTTCAATCCTCCGTCTTCTTCTTCGAAGTTGCAATGGCACTCTTGCCTCCTTCCTCTCTCCAAGTTGTGTTACGTTGCGTTATGAATTAGGGTTTGGAAATCCCAACTTAACTCCCTAATCCCGCAGCCAACCTGGACCGTTGGATTAGATCCAATGATGAAAACTCATCCAAATTCCCGCATCAGCCCCGACGACACAGAGTTCGGCCAGAACTCTGTGTCGAGCAAACAGAACCTAGCACCACAATTCTGGAATGGCCAGACCGAGTTCGGCCAGAACTCGGCCTGGGACCGAGTTCGGCCCAAACTCGGCTGCCCCGTTCCAGAACCTCCTTCTGGGTCACCAACAACAGCAGCGACTCCGCGTCGCCTACTTTCCGAGCTTCTTCGACACACGAACGGCGCTCGTCGCACTCCGGGGTCTTCTCCACATAGGTTGGGAACCCTACCCACTCTAACAAATCTCCCCCTTCACAACTATGGGGAGGATGTCGTCATCCCGACGATCTGTCTGCAGTACTCAAACTTCCCTCTTGGTAGAATCTTCGTGAATATATCAGCTCTGTTGTCATCTGTATGGACCTTCTCAAGCTCCGCGTCCTTCTTCTCAACCACATCCCGTATCTAATGATACCGAGTCTCGATGTGCTTGGACCGACTATGAAACGTCTGATTCTTCACAAGATGGATAGCACTCTGACTGTCGCAAAGCAAAGTATACTGCTCTTGCTTCAGTCCCATTTCCTGCAACAGCTTCTTCATCCACAATAACTCCTTGCAAGCCTCCGTCGCTGCAATGTATTCTGCCTCCGTCATCGACAAGGTAACACACTTCTGCAATCGCGACTGCCACGATACTGTTTCTCCCGCAAACATCATCACGTAGCCCGAAGTCGATCACCTCGTGTCTACATTTCCAGCCATATCAGCGTCGGTATACCCAACCAGCTTCGGCTCGTCACCACCAAAGGAAAGTCTCCAACCAACAGTGCCCTGAAGATATCGTAGAATCCATTTGACCGCACTCCAATGTACCCTTCCAGGATTTGAAAGATACCTGCTAACCGTACCAACTGCATGAGCAATATCTGGCCTCGTATACACCATGGCATACATAAGGCTTCCCACAGCTGAGGTATATGGAACCCGCTCCATATCTTCCTTTTCGTCCTCGGTAGATGGACACTGCTCCTCAGTGAGCTTAAAGTGAGCGGCAAGAGGGGAACTCACTTTTTTCGGCCCATCCATCCCGAAACGCTAAAGTACCCGGTGAATGTACTTCATTTGGGACAAGTGTAGCAACTTGGACTCTCTCTCTCGGCTGATCTCCATCCCAAGAATAGTCTTCACTGCGTCCAAATCCTTCATAGAGAAGGCCGCGCCCAATTGGCGCTTCAGCTCCGCTATCCTAGTGGCATTTCGACCCACTAATAGCATATCATCAACATAGAGCAACAAAATGATGAAATCATCATCGGCAAAATACCTCACAAATACATAATGGTCCGACGTCGTTCGTGCATAACCATGCTCCCCCATAAACGACTCGAACTTCCTGTACCACTGCCTCAGAGCCTGCTTCAGACCATACAAGCTCTTCCTCAACCGGCAGACCAAATGTGACTTGCCCTTCTCACAGAATCCCTCTGGCTGCTCCATGTACAACTCCTCCTCAAGATCACCGTAGAGGAATGCCGTCTTCACGTCCATCTGTTCGACCTCCAAGTTGAGACTGGCTGCTAATGCTAGCACCACCCGAATAGACGAATGCTTGACGACAGGCGAAAAGATCTCATCATAATCCATGCCTTTCCGCTGACCGTAGCCTTTGACTACCAGCCTCGCTTTGTATCGAGGGAGATTAGCATCATCCGTCTGCTTCACTCTGAACACCCATCGATTCTTCAAAGCCTTCTTGCCCTTTGGCAACCGCACCAGATCATAAGTGGAATTGGTGTGCAAGGAACTCATCTCCTCATGCATAGCCTCCATCCACTCCTATATGTGTTCGTCTTCCATAGCCTCTGCAAAACTTTTGGGCTCTCCTCCGTTAGTCAATAGCACATACTCATTCGGTGAGTATCTCGTAGATGGTCGACGATCTCTGTCACTCCTCTTCAAAGGAACCACTGGTGCTGGCTGTATACCGACAGCCTCTCCCCTTCAGGAACTGCCTCTCCGGCATGCTCATCCTCCTGAGGGACACCCTAACCACCATCAGCAGGCTGATGATCAAGGTTGGGAGCAACTCTATGTACTGGCTCCCCCATAACGGGATCCTCTGCGATGTCCTCTGGAAACTGCTCGAAGCGAAATGACTCTAACTCAGGCAATTCCTCAGCCTTAAAAGGCGTCTCGGAATCCTGAGTATTGGTCATGGTCTGATCCTCGACGAACACTACGTCCCTGCTTCTGTAGAGCTTTCCTTCCACTGGGTCGTAGAGTCTATAGCCAAACTCATCCCGACCGTAGCCGACAAAGACGCATCGCCTCGTCTTCGGCTCAAGTTTGGTCCTCTCGTCCTTCGGTACATGCACGAAGGCCTTACAACCAAACGCCCGCAGGTGATTGTATGACGGCTCTTTACCGTACCATACTTTGTCAGGCACATCACCCTGCAAAGGAGCACTAGGAGACAAATTAATAACATAAGCAGCTGTGATAAGAGCCTCACCCCAATAACTGCCCGACAAGTTTGCTTCTGACAGCAAACACCGCACCCTCTCCATCAGTGTCCTGTTCATGCGCTCCGCTATACCATTGAGCTGAGGTGTCTTTGGCGGAGTCTTCTGGTGTCGTATCCCCTGCTCTCTGCAATACGCATCAAAGGGACCGATGTATTCGCCGCCATTGTCGGACCGAACACACAACAACTTCTTGCCCGTCTCTCTTTCAACAGAGGCCTGAAACTCCTTGAAAGTAGGCAGCACCTGATCCTTGGTCTTTAAGGCATAGACCCAAACCTTTCTGGAACAGTCATCAATAAAAGTTACAAAGTAAGAAGCACCACCAAGAGATTTTACCTTCATAGGACCGCAGACATCCGAGTGAATCAACTCGAGCAACACCGGCTTCCTCGAACTTGGGTGACTTTGGAAAGACACCCTATTTTGCTTCCCAGCTAAACAGTGCGTGCACTTCTCCAACTTTGTAGACTTGAGCCCCGGAATCACCTTCCTGTTCACCAAGTAGCTCATCCCCTTCTCGCTGATATGGCCGAGCCGCCTGTGCCACAACTCGGTAGACGCATCACTGACTGCGTTCACCTCCTGTGCCTCCTGTGTGCTCCCCTCCATATAGTAGAGACCGGACTTCTTGCTTCCTCTGGCAATCACCATCGAACCTCTGGAAAGCTTCCACTGACTATTCCCGAAGAGACTGAAGAATCCCTCGTCATCCAACCTTCCAACCGATACCAGGTTGAAACGGATATCAGGGACATAACAAACATCCTTGAGAATAAGAACCGTACCCGTCTTCGTTCTCAAATGTACATCTCCAATGGCAACCGCCTTCGACACATCTCCGTTGCCCATCTTTAACACTCCACAGTCACCTGTAGTGTAGGTGGCAAACAGTGCCCTGTTGTGAGAAACATGTGCTGAAGCTCCTGAGTCCACCAGCCAATAATTGTCATCGCAGGCGAGGTTAGTAATGACCTCATAACCTACGACGATCACATCGCCTCCATGCATCGAGGCCGCCGCTGTAGTGTTCTCTTCTTGCTTCCCCTTGTCGCCCTTCTTCTCTCTCTTCCAAGCGAAACAGTTCCGCTTGATATGGCCCTTCTTACCGCAATGGTAACACTCTGAGTCCTCGTAACGACCCTTTGACTTTCCCCTGCTCTTGTCTCTCCCACCACCTGGACCCCTGCTTTTGCCCCTTCCGCGGTTCTCTGAAACCAATGCCTCTGAGTGGTGGGATGTGGATGAAGTGCCCTGAGAACGTCTCCGTATCTCTTCATTCAACACCCTGCTCTTGGCAAACTCCAGACTGACCATGCCCTCTGGAGCAGAAGCGATCATAGATACTCGTACGGTCTCCCACGAGTCTGGCAAAGTACACAGCAGCCATAGTCCCTGAACTTCGTCGTCGAACTTGACTCCCATAGAAGATAGCTGGTCAACCACGCCCTGGAACTCACTCAAGTGGTCCAAAATAGACGCCCCATCCTTGTATCGCAGACCCATCATCGTTCGAATCGGGAACAATTTGTTTACCCCGGTCTTCTTCGCATACAAGGATTCCAGCTTATCCCACAACGTCTTCGTGTGCTCAATATTGGCAACGTGGTTGTACACGTTCTCATCTACAAATTGCCATATGTACCCACACACCTGTATGTGCTCGAATGTCCAGTCCTCCTCGGATTTATCACTGGGCTTTTCGGATGCAAACACGGATAGATACAGCTTCTTGACAAACAGCAAATCCTTCATCTTGCTCCGCCAATAATGATAGTTTGTGCCATTAAGATTCACCATGCGCACCGGCTTCGCATCCATCTCTCCTCTCTAGTTTCTCTGTCAACTACTGACACTCCTTCTGAATTCCAGAACCTGACTCTGATACCACTCTGTTGGGAAAGAAACGCGGAAACCTTTCCCCAAACCGGAGAGTACCTGCGAGAGGACCGAGCAATACAAACGCACGAACCCAAAAAACAATCGCACAAAACAATCCACGCAGACACAGAGAATTTTTGACGTGGAAAACCCTTACGGGAAAAAAACCACGGGACGATCGGAGTCCAACCCTGAGAAGCCTCCACTAATGGAATAGAAGAATTACACCCTCTACAAACTCCTCCCGATCCAAATCGAATCCCCACAACACTCAAAAATAAGAACAACGATTACAAGGCTACGAAGAGCGAGAACGACGAGTAGAGATTACCCGAAACATGATCTCCTTCGAAAACGACCTTCAATCCTCCGTCTTCTTCTTCGAAGTTGCAATGGCACTCTTGCCTCCTTCCTCTCTCCAAGTTGTGTTACGTTGCGTTATGAATTAGGGTTTGGAAATCCTAACTTAACTCCCTAATCCCGCAGCCAACCTGGACCGTTGGATTAGATCCAATGATGAAAACTTATCCAAATTCCCGCATCAGCCCCGACGACACAGAGTTCGGCCAGAACTCTGTGTCGAGCAAACAGAACCTAGTGCCACAATTCTGGAATGGCCAGACCGAGTTCGGCCAGAACTCGGCCTGGGACCGAGTTCGGTCCGAACTCGGCTGCCCCATTCCAGAACCTCCTTCTGGGTCACAAACAGCAGCAGCAACTCCGCGTCGCCTACTTCTCGAGCTTCTTCGACACACGAACGACGCTCGTCGCACTCCGGGGTCTTCTCCACATAGGTTGGGAACCCCACCCACTCCAACAATAAGAAGACATGGTCATGAGTCACGACTGTCGGGTACTTCGGTAGAGTCATCCCTACCCCATGCTCTAAACTAACCAGTCAAGTCAAGTCAAATGGAACTCATGAACAAGTAACAAGTCACGCGAGCTAGTACTGCATGCTATCACATAGTCCATAGCCACGAATATCTTATGTCAGACTCCGTTTGTATCATCATTATCCATCGTATCTGTGTCCTATGGTCTATCGTGTCAATGGACATCAGTGTAACATATCGTCATGCCTAGTATCAGTACTCGATATCAATAAATAGACATCGGCACCCAAATACTAATCGGACGCTAAGTACCAACTATTCCTATGTTATGATATATGAAGTTAGAAATAAGATAACAAAGTAAAGAAGAGAACATATACTAAAAATTTGGCAAGGTCCACTTGCATGTATCATGTTGCTGGTTTTACAAAAGAGATGTTTCTATCCCTTCTGTCTCCTTGCCACGAACTCCTATGTCGCATTAACAACCACAATCAACTGTTGGTATCAATGGACACCACTTATAAAGTCTAACTATCTCATATAACCCATCCTTGAAGTCATCAAAGCTATGCACCCATTAAGTACCATATTATTCTAATAAAATATAATATCTATAATTACTAAATATTTATTATAAATTCTAAAAAATAATGGAAAATACTTTAAATCTAATTTGTATAGGTTATTTATAAGAATAATTCATGATCTAGTTACAAGTTCAATTGGTTCAGACAACTTGGCAATTTTCAAACAAAACGGAACGACTCGATCATAACAAAGATAGATTTATATATTTTGAAAAATTTGATTTCAATTTACCATATCCAGAAATTACTCCAAGGGTCTTTTGAGTTTTTAACATCGAGAAGTTCAATAGTAAGATATCAAACAATCAAGAAAATTGATTTTCCAGCAATCGGCCGACTACGGCGACAACCATAGCAAAGTTTGATATCAAAACAACACGAAACTTTGCTACAAGATTATATACATGGAGAAGGATCAAAGAAGGGTTTTTTGGGAGCTTACCAATGGTCTTGTAACCGTTGAGTAGCTCCACAAAGGCTTGCGAATAGCAGCTATTCATGACTGAGTGGAATCTGGATACCCTGGCATAAAACGGACGCCGTGGGCAAGCCGTTGGGAACTAGGTGCTAAAATTTTAAAAGATGATAGAGGACACATAAATCTTCATGTTAGTTTTTATTTTGCATCAACCGAACAAAAAAAAGTAAACGAACCCCACTAGAGAAAACAACATACTTGCTTTAAGGTTTCAACCCACTTCGATCGACTTTGTGTTGCCTTCTTGGCTTGGTGTCGACCAAACCAAGGTTGTGGCGGCCTGAGGGCTTGATGTTGTGTTATGGGAAGGTCTTAAAGCCGTGTGTTTGGTGGTGGAATGGTGGAAGGAGGTTTGGAGTGTCCTAAGAAGGGAATAAGATGAATTCTGATTCAGCTTTGACATCTCTGTTAGAGGGGATATTTTGAGAAAGTTTGTCAGGACCCGCACCCAGAAGATTTGGGCATGAGTCATGGGTACGTCCATCCTATATTGTTGTATTAGTGATAGAACATTGTCTAGACCTCCAACATACTAATACTAGTCCAACAACTACCAACATGTACTCAATCACAGCATGCTAAAGGTAGACATGAATAATAAATAATAATTTCTAAATACATGATCACCTCTTGGTCCAATGTGTAAGATTAGTCTCATTTATAGCATCCATCTGAAGTCTAAGAACGAGAGCACAACTTCTCCTAAAAATAGGGTTATCTAGTCAAGATTTGAGCAAAGTATAATCAATGAAAGAAGTTACAAATAAATGACAGCGACTATAAAACAGGAATATAGTAAATGTAATACATGATTAAAGAAAACTGGAAATTATAAATGACATGTATAATAATTAAGTACAACAAGAGTCATGGTAGTAAACAAAGAAATAGGAAATCAAAATAACATGGTAAATGCTTATTATTTGTAGGTGTTTTGAAATGCTATTTGATATGTGACCGGCTTAGGTGTGGCAAGGAGTATCAGTTCCGGCTATTCATACGTAAGTGTATTATTAGCTATCCATAGGAATCTAAATATATTGATCATATATAAACTAGTATTTCCTCCACCCCAACTAATACAATTGGATCTGAATCACGGCATGTCACAACACGTAAATCACAATGTACGGAATAAACACGAGCACGATGATCATGGTACAACAATAGCATAAAAGGCACATCTTTTAACTAGGAATCCATGCAGTACCAGTCCGTGTAACATATGTATCGGAAATCAAGTACACATTACTAAAATATGTAATATAGAAACTATTATATACCGAAAACAATCAGAGAAGTATACTTGTCTGGGATCCTGAGCCGAAAGTAATAATCAAGTATGTGCGTCTAATACCTATATTATAAATACACATCATCAATCTATGAAAACTAACCTATACAATCATGTTATTTAACCTATATAACACTAATGTTAAGTTGGTATGGATAGAGGGTACACCTTCCTAAAATTTATAGTTCATATTTTACCCAAAGATAAGTTTTCAAAAGTTTACTTTATCCTGATATTAGGCTAGTGAAAGAGTGGTCAAAAATAATGATGAATGGTACAAACTTAAGGATTCAGAAGAATAAAGTTTTGTCTAACAGTAGAAGGAAATTTCAAACCAATCCAATGGTTGGATTTTTCAGAATCGAAGAACAAAGTTGCAAAAAAAACTAATGTTGGACTAGAAATAATTTAAGTGCAAAAATTTATAATTTTTCAGTTTTGGAAGCAACATTTGAGTAAACATACAATGTAACTTGTGACTCAAATTTTAGGGTCTAATATAGATTTTACTATAGGTTACCATGGAAAAACCACACTGAAATCCAACGGTTTAATTTTCGGAAAACTGATCTCAAAGTGTCCTTCAAAAACAGTTTTAGACTGAAATGCTAAAATGTTATTCGAGAGCTCACTTTGTCCTCGATTTACATAATCCAAAATATATAGTTAAGTCATGAAACCTATATGAAATAATTCACAACTTAACCAAGAATACACAAATGGCATTGAAATATACGAATACAAAGACAACAATGTACATCCAAAGTTGGTAAAAATAATTCCATAATTAGAATTATTTCAGTATGCAGAAAAGTGCTCATGATGTCTAATTTGGTCTTATTTTATGCTAGTGAAACAAATTATTTCGGATAGGGCTTCTATACAAAGTTGATAAACAAAATATTATAAATTTTAATCCGATAATTGGTTCTAGAAAATAATCACTACACAAAAAGTTATGTATGCTCAAAGTTGGAAGAAAACCACAATTTCAAAATTTGGTGTTCATGAGGTCAACTATGAGTCTTATTTGCACCATAAAGTATTTTGGACATAGCTCCAACATAAAATTTGTGGACAACATAACCAAGATTTCATATGAATATATGTATTTGAAAAATATGACATATATGAAAAGTTACACTACTTCAAATTTGGATTAAAAAAATACAGTTTTTGGATTCAGAATTCACGAGGTTAAGTTTGAGCCTAATTTACACCAATCAAACGAAATAATTTGAACATGACTCCCAACATAAAATTTGTAAAAAAAACATAACCAAGATTACATACAAACTTCTGGAATTGAAAAATATTACATATATAAAAAATTATACTAGTTCAAAGTTGGAGGAAAATAGTTTACCTTTGAAAGTTGAAAAAATCACCCAAACCTCAATTGCGCACAACCCCAAGCTCCTTAAGATTTTCGGCCAAGAGAGATTGAGTAGAGGAGTGAAGAATGATAGAAAGAGAAGGTTGTGGCTGAAGTTTGATTGAGAAATGAGAGAGAAAAAAAAGGAGTGGGTTTGGATGCCTAAAGAAAGGGTGGGTGAGTGGTTTCAATAACTACCCACATTTGCACTTTCTTCTCCCCCCCCCCCCCCCCCCCCCCCACCACTAGGTTGGATCTAAGGGCCATACAAGCTGCTGAAATTCCATAGTTTTAGTGACAAACACAAGTCATATCTCACTTAGTTTGAGTCCATATACACCCAAGTGCATAAGGTTCAAGTTTGGGTACAATTTGGAATGATTTGAATAGGTTTTGGTAACCTAAACTAACCCACTAGCTCACTACACTAGGTTGAACATAACTCAACATGTCAAAAACCTATTCTAGGCCTAACTTAGGTCATAGAACATATATATATATATATATATATATATATATATATATATATATATATATATATATATATATATATATAACATAAATTTGTGGTATAACTATACTAGCTACTAACTAATAAATTAATTCGGATCATCAGAATACAAAGGTTACAAATCTATCTCCCTTAAAAAAAATTCGTCTTCGAAATTTAAAGATGACTAGGATAGACAGGCCTGGTTGGTCAAGTGAACAAATAGGGTTCGCTTGTAGCAGTCATGGCTTTTCCATTGAATTCTTTACAAATTCAAGGTATGAGCAGTACTAGAAGAAGAACAAATAAATAGGATATTGCACATTATCTTTCTAAGGTGACAAAATCAAGAAAATCCTTCATATCATGAAAGCAAAAAAATTATAGTTAACCATAAATATATGATCAACTGAGATAGTTTAGAAGGAGTTTGACATGCATTTTTTAGGTTACAACAAGTCTATAATCATCTCTATTTCAAGTTCTGGAAATAAGAACAGTAAGTACTATAATAGATGAAGCCTTCTAGGGTTATGCATGACAAGAATATGATCTTTGGCATCCAGTCCTGATACCAACGAACACGTTATAGATTAATAGAACATAACTTATATGAAAGGAAAGAGAGTGGAGGAAGATGAAAATTATGGATGATAGTCAGGACAGTTCAAGATTTGTCACAATCTAAATACAGTTGTAGCATGAACTTACTGAAAGTGTGATAGTTCCAGCATTCCAATGGAAATTAGTAATAGGTCTCCAATAAGAACATGTTTTTTCTACAATTGTCGAAAGTAAAAGAATATCAAGTTTTGACAAGATTTGAAGAAGAGAATAGGTACGTAAATCAAGCTAAGAAGGATTGATATTGTTGATGAAAATCTGCAACTTCTAAATACTTGTATAGCCTCGATCTCTGTACGACCCTACTATTAGAAGGCAATGCTTCCATACCATTTATCAATTATCATACTCAATTTTTTTGATCGATCTCATGATCTATTATCGAACTCAGTCATCTATAAAAGTTTCAAATTTCATAACCTTTGTTTTTTAACTAGATCTAAATTCTTCTAATCAAAATTTATTTACATATAATCCTTGACCATGGTTTAAATTCAAGCTTCTTCATCTTAATCTTGAAGTATACTTTAAATTATTCCTCTACAAATCTAATGGCACCGTTAGGATCAAATTTTGTTTCCTCTATTAGTAATAAATGTTACTAAATTAAATTTTAACCTCAATATAACCATCGAGCATTATAATTTTTTTTTTTACCTCAAACATGTATTTTCCTTGAATTTTTTTTAAAAATTCCAAAATTCATAAACTTGATTCTTAGATTTTGTACTCCAAACCCCAAAAATTTAGTGTTCTGGCATCTCTTAGTCATTCATTGTTTACTATTACCAATCCTATGTTCAATTTTATATCATCATCGCATAATTTGATAACCTCTAATTCTTATTAGTCAGTGCCTTAATCTCATTCCTTTAATCATCATTCAATACTTCCATCAATCCTAGGAATGTAAGCTCAAAATATTTATAATTTCTCAAATTTTGGATATACGATTTCATCATTATTTTGCTTTAGGTCTTTCTTGAAATTTCCATATTTTCTCTTTATAGGAATATAATCCATACTCTAAATAATTCATTCAATATAACCATTTTCAAAAATTCAATAACGGTACTAGTTTCTTCAAATTTATCTCAATGTCTAAGATACCATTACAAAACCAAAGATATATCATCACCACTTGATAATCAATTCCTTATTCCAGAGACTCGGCCATTTCGAAAGGTAAGGAGGATAACAAGATTCATGGAAACACAAGGTCTTATTGTTATGCTAGAGTAACAGGTTTCTACATTTATAGCATGCATCAGAAGTCTAAGAACGCGAGCACAACTTCTCCTAAAAATGTGGTTATCCAGACAAGATTGGAGCAAAGTACAATTAATAAAAATAGTTCCAAATAAATAATAGAGACTATAAAATAGGAATATAGTAAATGTAATACATGATTAAAGAAAACTGAAAATCATAAATCACATATATAATAATTAAGTACAACTAGAGTCATGGTAGCAAACAAGGAAATAGGAAATCAAAATAACATAGTAAATGCTTACTATTTCTAGGTGTTTTGAAATACTACTTGATATGTGACCAGCTTAGGTGCAATAGGGAGTATCAGGTCTAGTTATTCATACATGAGTATATGATTAGCTATCCACATGAATCTTCCATAGGAATCTAAAGGTATTGATCACATACAAACAAGTATTTCCCCTGCCCCAATTAATACAAATGGATTCAAATTACGATATGTCACAACACGTGGATCACAATACACGGAATAAAAATGAGCACGATGATCACGGTATAACAATAGCATGAAAGACACATCTTCTGACTAGGAATCCATGCAGTACCAATCCATGTAACATACGTGTCAAAAATCAAGTACACATTACTAAAACATCTACTATATAAACTATCATATACTAAAAACAATCAGAGAATTGTACTTGCATAGGGTCCTGAGCCGAAAGTAACAATCAAGTTTATATCAGCGTCTAAGGCCTATATTATGAGCACACATCATCAATCCATGAAAACTAACCTATAAAATTATGTTATCTAACCTATATAACACTAATGTGAAGTTGCTATGGACAGAGGGTACACCTTCCTACAATTTATAGTTCATATTTTACCCAAAAAAAAGGTTTCAAAAGTTTATTTTATCTTGATTTTAGGCTAGTGAAAGAGTGGTCAGAAATAACGATGAACGTTTCAAACTTAAGGATTCAGAAGAATAAAAAAAAATTCTAACAGTAGAAGAAATTTCAAACCTATCCAACGGTTGGATTTTTCAGAATCGAAGAACAAAGTTACAAGAAAAACTGATTTTAGACTTTAGAAATAATTTGAGTACATAAATTTATAAAAAAAAATTCAGTTTTGGGAAGCAACATTTGAGTAAACATACAATGTAATTTGTGCCTCAAATTTTAGGGTCTGATATAGATCTAACTATAGGTTACTATGGAAAAATCATACATAAATCCAACAGTTTAATTTTCAAAAAATTGAGCTCAAAGTGTCCTCCAAAAATAGTTTCAGACTGAAATTGTTAAAATATTATTCATGGAGCTCACTTTGTCTTCAATTTACATAATCTAAAATATATAGTTAGGTCATGAAACCTATATGGAATGATTTACAACTTAATCAAGAATACATACATGGAAGTGGAATATATGAATATGGTATACAAAGAGAATAACATACATCCAAAGTTGGTAAAAATAATTCCAAACTTGGAATTATTTCAATACGCAGAAAACTGCTCATGATGCCTAATTTGGCCTTATGTTACACTAGTGAAACGAATTATTCTGGACATGGCTTCTATACAAAGTTGATAGACAAAATATTATAGATTTTAATCCCATAATTGGTTTTGGAAAATAATCACTAAACAGAAAGTTATGCATTCTCAAAGTTGCAAGAAAACCACAGTTTTAAAATTTGGTGTTCATGAGGTCAACTTTCAGTCTTATTTGCACCAATTAAATGAATTATTTTGGATATGGCTCTAACATAAAATTTGTGGACAATATAACCAAGATTCAATATGAATTTCTAGATTTGAAAAATATGACATATATGAAAAGTTACACTACTTCCAAGTTGGATTAAAAAAAATACAGTTTCTGGATTCAGAGTTCTCGAGGTTAAGTTTGAGCCTATTTTACACCAACCAAACGCAATAATTTAAACATGACTCCAACATAAAATTTGTAGAAAACATAACCAAGATTGCATACAAACTTTTAGAATTGAAAAATATTACATATACATACTAGTTCAAAGTTGGAGGAAAACAATTTACCTTTGAAAGTTGAAAAAATCACCCAAGCATCAATTGTGCACAACCCCAAGCTCCTTGAGATTTTCGGCCAAGAGAGAATGAGTAGAGGAGTGAAGAATGATGGAAAGATAAGGTTGTGGCTGAAGTTTGATCATAAAATGAGAGGAAAGAGAGTGGGTTTGAATGCCTAAAGAAAGGGTGAGTGGGTGGTTTCAATAACTACCCAAATTTGCACTTTCTTTCCCTACTAGGTTGGCTCTAAGGGCTATACAAGCTGCTGAAATTCCATAGTTCTAGTGAGAAATACAAGTCCTATCTCACTTAGTTTGAGTCCATATACACCCAAGTGCATAAGGTTTAAGTTTGGGTTTAATTTGGATTGATTTAAATAGGTTTTGCTAACCTAAACTAACCCACTAGCTCACTACACTAGGTTGAACTTAACTCAACATGCCGAAAACCTATTCTAGGCCTAACATAGGTCACATAACATATATAAAATTATATATATATATATATATATATATTTTTTATATATATATAAAAAATATATATATATATATATATATATATATATATATATATATATATATATATATATATATATATATATATATATATATTATATATATATATATATATATATATATATATATATATATATATATATATATATATATATATATATATATATATTATTTATATATATATATGTATAATTTAATATATATATATGTAATATATATATATATATATATATATATATATATATATATATAAATTTATGGTATAATTATACTAAATACTGACTAAATAAATTAATTCGAATCATTTGGAATACGAAGGTTACAAAGTTAGAATGAGTTTTGATGGAATGTTAGTGAAGAGGAATTGGTGCGGACAGTGAGAGGAAGAAGTGTACTGAATTTGAGAGAAAAATACTTAATGTGGAGGGAGATATGTCCGAATTGGTAGAGACTAGCTGAATTCGAATTCAGTCTAGGTAAGGCTAGATAGATGAAGGTGTGGAGGAAGATGGAGAAGGTTTTCAAAAATAGTTTGTGAAGAGAATTTGTTTGAAAAAGGGTTGGGAAGAAGTTTTGCTCAGGTGGTTTGAGATAATAAGTGAAGGGGAGGTCATGGATTTGTCGTTTATTATGGGGAGGTGAAACGTTGAGTTGAATTGTCATAAAGGATGGGGGTTATGCATGAGTGAAGAAGTGAAGTGGTAGGGAGGTTATGGGGTAAAGGAATATGAGAAGTAAAAGGGTTATGGATGCCCACTAAGTGTGTTTGACCACACTTAAGTTATCTATTAGGTTTTAAGTGGTGAGATGTAGAGTTAGGTGTGCAAAGCAAAAATTATTTTCCAAAAGTTTAGACGTAAAGTTTTGAGTGGTGAACCTTGGAGTGTAGTATTTTGTAGAGAGGCAATGGTGTATGGTGTTTGGCATGAACCATGTGAGGGTGTATAAGTGTTCGGGTTGAGTCTAACTAGGTTTGGGCTAAGTCAAATCGGTAGCTCATTAGGACTAGAGATTGTGTCATTGGGATTGCAATAAATAGAAAGTATGTAAAAGTCTAATTGGGTGTGATACAAATATCATGGATGTTGTAATCTTAATATAATATCATGGTCATATAATGATTGTAAGGAACTAATCGAAGTTGTGTCTCAAATTTCGATTGGAACGGACATAGGTGCGAAGTTATCTTATGTTTGAGTTAGAAATTATGCATGAATTTTTCACAATTAAAAATAGTGCACAAGGAGATGTGTTTGAGTGGAAATGATATACCAAAATGAAGGTGGACTCGTCTAGAACACGAATATGAAATTTGTTTCGAAGAATTGGCCAATGATGTGCTTCAAAAATCAAAGCTACGATAAAGTGTATTTATAGTCAAAAATTTAAAATAGATGTATAAATTACTAAAATAAGTAATTAAAATAATCCCAAAATTCGAAGTGCTTACAAAGAGCGATGTAATAAAGAGACGACTGAGACACCAATGATCCGGTATAGTACACACAGCCACCTTTCCCTTTTCTAACATCTTGTACCCATTGATTGTTTCTACTAGCTAGTATAATGACTGACTAGTCTCGTCCCCCCCAACCCTTCCCTTAGTGTCCTGAGAGGTCTAACTCTCCAACGTCTCATAAGTATCTAATATTTAAATAAACAAAAATAATTATTTTGTAATTTTTATTTTTTGGTGCTATTTGGGAATAGGGTTAGGGTTATGATTAGGGATAGGGTTAGATTTTTTGGGCCATATAAGAATGGTTGATACGGAAGTTCATAAATAGCTTTTAAGACTCATGAAGGCCACTATGAGTTTCTAGTTATGCCCTTTGGCCTCACAAATGCACCATCAACATTTCAAGCCATGATGAATGCAATTTTCAAAGAGTATTTGAGGAAATTTTGCTAGTTTTTTACGATATACTAGTATACATCATTAGTCTCACAGTACAGTATGATCATCTAGAGAAAGCTTTTAAAAGTCTAGAAGATAATCAATTGAAGGTCAAAAGAAGCAAATGTCAGTTTGTACAAGAACATATAGAGTATTGGGGCCATATCATTTCAAGAAGGAGTGTGGAAGATGACCAAGATAAGATTAAAGATATCACAGAGTGGCCTGCACCTGAAATAATCAAGAAGTTGAGGGGTTTCTTATGGCTTACAGGCTATTATAGGAGGTTCATCAAGAACTATAGAATTATAGCATGGACTTTGACTAACCTTCTCAAGAAAAACTCTTTCTTTTGGGAACTGAAGGCACATGAATCCTTTAAAAAACTGAAGGAAGCTCTGACCCAACCTTTAGTGTTAGTTATGCCTAATTTTGGTAGGGAGTTTGTATTGGAGTGTGATGCATCTGGTAGGGGCATTGGAGCAGTATTAATGCAGAAAGGTAGACCCCTAGATTTTCTAAGCCAACATCTTAAGGGCTGGGCTACCAGTCTCTCTACTTATAAGAAGGAAATACTAGCCATTCTTTTGGAAGTGAAGAAATGGATCCAATATTATGAGAAAGGCAATTCCTGATAAGAACATATCACAAACCCTTGAAGTACATGCTAGAACAAAGGGTGTATACAGATGCACAATATAAATGGATTCTAAAACTCTATGGATATCATTATAGGATGGAATACAGGAAGGACAAGAAGAATAAAGCAGCTAACAACTTGTCTAGAAGGGAAGAGGCTACTTTATCTGCCTTATCAGTTGTAAAAGAATATTGAGTGTAATAACTCAAAGAGAAGATGGATCAATCTGAGTTCTACACTAATCTAAAAAGTAAATGGGAACATTGGCTTTTAGACCACAACAAATATACCCTGAATAATGGGTTGTTGTACGATAAGAGGTTGGTCTTAGACCTAATTCCAATTTTGTGAATACAATGCTAAAGGAATATCATGATTTGTTACAAGTTAGGCATTCAAGCACCTTAATTACAAAGATTAAAAAGGCTTGTTGCTTGCTAGGAATGAAGAGATCTGTGAGGAATTATGATAAAGCTTGTAAGCTCTGTCAGGGGAATAGGACTCAAAACATTTCTCCAACAGGACTACTCCAACCTCTACCCATTCTCGATAGGATCTAGAAGGATATATCTATAGACTTCTGTAACCACCACTTTTCATATTAGGGTTATTTTCAACCAAGTTAAAGTTTTCCTAATTGTGGGCCACTAGCATGATAATTAAACCTAATTCATAAATTAGAAATTCTATTTAAGTTGGACCCTAGTCATGGTTAATTATGGTGTAGGCACTAATTAAAGCCAAACCACTTAGTTCCCTTAAAGATCTTCCTAATACAAAGTGTCATGATGAGTTTAGAGCTTAGCAAGACCCTATATAAACTCCCACAAGCCAATAATGGCAGCCACCATATCAACCTAGGGTTTCCTACTCATTCTTTCATTCCACACTCTTCCAAAATTTTATTTCTTCCTTCCCTTTGGTGTGCTAAAGACTTGGGGAGCTCAAAAAGGATTGGTGGAGGCTCTAGCAAGGATTTGGAAGCCACTTTTTCCTTCATCTTCCTCAAAATTTGTGGGTCTTTATGTAGGCTCCATTCCACATAGGTATAACATTCTTTTCTCTCATTTTTATAGCCAAATTTCATGTATTTATATAGGAGACACTTCTAATGGCTAGGTCCAAACCTATAGGTAGAGAAGTAGTTCACTACCAAAATTTATCGCTTTAGCGACGGCCTTATCCGTCGCCCGGCCGTCGGTAAATGGTAATACCGACGGATGGCCGACGAATTTTGGACAAAAACATCCGTCGGGAAAAGACTCATCGCTAAAAACAATACGTCGCCAAGTTGTCGCCCAGCGATGATTTTGTGACGGATTTCCGTCAACCATACTCGTACATCTCGCGACGAATTACCGACAGATTTTCGTCAAAGCGCATATCATAAAGTTAATGACACGTCGCCTTAGCGACTGCCGTATCCGTCCCTAAAATGGTCGATAATTGCGTATAAGAGAGTATCTGATGCGCAATATATGTCACGAATCTGTCGCTAAATGGTCGGTAAACATGTATCAAAGAGTGTCTGATACGCAATATCCGTCGCTAACTCGTCGCTGGTAGTCGCTACTTGTCGACGGGCTCCCGACGGAATAGCAACGGTACATCCGTCGACCCAGTTCTGTGAATCTTTCATACTACCAGAACTGTGGCGACGGATATTTTGCCGATATTCTGTCGGGATATGAAGCTAGTCCATCGCCGACCAGTCAAAGATTTGGTGACGGATTATCCATCGCCAAACTTTTACCGACTACTAGCGACGGTCTGCCGACGAAATATCCATCGATCCACCAACGGCTGTAAATATATATCGATATTTTTGTCAAATTTTTGGGACCCGGTATGATAGCTGTCAAGAACATATGAGGAGTCTTCATACACATCCATGGTGGCAGATTGTAAGGGGTAAGAATGACCGGCCAGCAGGAGTATTGAGATCCCGACTGCCCGAAAGGGGCAAAGCCATCAGAACATAGCGCCAGACGTACATTTTTAGGCTCTGCAGCAAAATCTGGATGACACAAATCAAAATGTTTCCATGTCTCTCCGTCCGAAGGATGTGACAATTCTCCATCATCTTTTGTGCGTTCTTCATTGTGCCACATCATGTGTTCAGCTGTATTCAGAGACATATACATCCTCTGCAAGCGCTTCATGATCAACAAGTAATGTATATACTTGTAAGGACGTCATTTTCTAGTTGACTTTTTTTCCTTTACTGGCTTGTAACGATCCGCATTACAGAAGCTGTAACTTTCTATGTCCTTTTTCTCCTTGTAGTATAACATGCATCCGTTGTGACAATAATCTATCTTCTCGTACCCCAGTCCTAGTTGTCGGACCATCATCTTTGACATGTAGAAGTTTTTTGGGAGCTCTTTTGATTCCTTCGGTAAGATCTTCATCGCTAATTGTGTAATCCGATCATAGCAAGCTTGTGGCAAGTTAAAATTGAACATTATGTTTAAGAACTACATCGTCACTGACAATACGAAATGAGTCTCACAATCAGGATGTAGAGGAGTATCTGTATCCTGAAATATATCATATAACTCCTTCGCCTCGGGATTAGGATCCACCGGATCAAACTTAGGCCCTGCCGTATCGTACATCATATCTCGTGCACGATTCTGCAGGTCTCCATAATCAACAGAGCATCCGCCGTCCATGATAAAATCTGTTGCAGCATTTTCATCAAAAGCA
>JANAVB010002937.1:180000-238974 GCA_029216955.1 Iris pallida
TTGTGTCTTTATAATATAGGCATACCTATATATATATATATTTTATATATATATATATATATATATATATATATATATGACTCCACTCCCTCTCCGAGGTCCTGCTCCCTCCTCCGGCTCCCTCCGTCGAGGTCGAGCCCGCTCCCTTCCCCTTCGGCGAGGTCGAGGCGGCCCCCCCCTGCTCCCTCCTCCGTGATCGAGCCGCCGGCGCCGGCTCCCTCCCCTCGGCGAGTTCGAGCCCCCACTTCCTCCTCCGGCTGAGCCTCCTCCACCGGGGTCGAGTCCTCCTCCCCCTGCTCCTCCGGTGGAGCGCAGCCCTCCCTTCGCTCCCTCCGCCGAGGTCGAGCCCCCCCTCCGGCTCCCTCCCTCGAGGTCGAGCCCCCTCCACCGGAGTCGAGCCCCCCCTCCCGTTGCTCCTCCGGTGGAGCGTACCCCCCCCCCCCCTCCGCTCCCGCTGCCGAGGTCCAGCTCCCTCTTCCGGCTCGCCGCAGGTGGTTCTCACCCGGCTGCCGTCCCTCCCCGGCGGCGTGCTCCTGGCTAGCTAGCCCCGCCCCTGACCGCCTCGGGCCCCGCCCCTGTCCGCCTCGGGCCCTGCGCCCCTTTCGGGCCACGAGCGCGGGCCTGTCCCCTTGGGTCCTGCGCCCCTTGGGCCCATCGCCCCTCCGCTGTATCTCGGGCCGCACGCTTGACTGCCACGTGCCCCCCCCCACCCGGGCCAGCGTGCAGTGCGTCTTCCTCCCCACGGCGGTGGGTTGGCTCCCCCTCCGGTGGCGCCACCTCCCCCCTCCCCCTCCGTGGCGTCGACTCCCCCCCCACCACCTCCTCGTCGTGGCTCCCGCCAGCGTCCGGCTCGAGCTGGGGTCCCTCGCCGGGTCGCGGCTCCTCCGACGTGCCCCCTCGGCAGACCTGAGCTTCTCCTCCTCGCCTCGGGCAGCTCGCCGGGACTCTCCTCCGCCTGGGATGCTCCTTCCGCCCTTCCCCTCCTCACGGCAGCGGCGGACCCAGGCGTCCCCAGCCTTGGCTCCCTCCTCCGCCCCCTCCGCCGTAGACTCGCCGTGGCCGGCGCGCCGTCCCCCCTCTACTCGGGCCGAGGCCCTCCTCGGGCAGCGTGCACGTAGGTCGCGTGGCCCCCCCACCTCGGTTCTCGTGGGACGCGTGGCCCCGTCCGTTCGGGTTCTACGCCCCCGCCCCGGGTCTCACGCGTACAGCTGGCCTCCTCGGGGCACGTGTTGGACCGCCACGTGCCCCCCCCCCTCGCTGGAGCTCCTGCCTAAGCTCGCCGCGCCGGCTCCTACCCTCCTCCCTTGGCCGGAGCTGCCCGCCATCGTCGGCGTATCCCGCCGGAGCTCTTCGCTCGCCGCGCTGGCTCTCGCCGGAGCGTCTCGTTAGGCGCGCTGGAACGGGGCCCGAGGCCCCCCCTCGTGGACAGCGCCCGCTTCGGGTCGCACGTCCATCGCTTTGGGCTGCGTGCTCATCACGCTTTGGGCAGTGCCCAGCCTCGTCACCCCTACGTTTTTCAAATTTTGAATTTCCCTTTCAAAATTTGAATTCCTACAAAAAAAAAACCACTTTCCTAGCAGTGTGCACCCCCCCCCCCCCCCCCCCCCCCCCCCCACCCCCACCTTAGGGCCGAGCGCCCACACCCGCCCACCCTTTTAGTTTTCTAATTTCGAAATCTTTCGAAATTTGTTAATTTTCCTAACGTATTTGCTATTTTGCTTATCAGGACTTTTTTGTGTGTTTTAGACCCTGACACTTGTACTGCTCGTTATGAGCATCCTTTTCTATTCAATAAAATGTTGTTTGGTTAATATATATATATATATATATATATATATATGAATAGTGTTGTCTTTATTTAAGTAGGATGTTATGGATATCAGAGATGGGGTGGGGACTAATGAGTTGTTGTATCAGACTGTAGATTGACTAAACGTTTCAGCCAGTGCACAGTTTGAATGGAGGGAAACTGAATTGATGGTGTTTCAGTCCCTGGGACTGAATGGTATCAATCTATAAGACTAATATGTATCAGTCCTTAGACTGATGTGTGTTCAGACTTAGACTGAATATGGTATCAGTCAATAAAACTGATATGAAAGGGCTGAATTTAGAGATGGCAGTTGGGGGTATGTGGATATATCTTTTGGACTGAATAGGAAGAGGAAAGGAAAATTGGTGCACAAGTAATTGGGGGCTCTAGTGCTTGGGCAACCCCTTGTTCAGTCAATAAATTAGAAGAAGGGGAAAGGAAATGTATCTTACTGATACATGTGTTAGTGTGTCATAAATATGTATATGTGATTATATGAATGTAGCTATAGTATATGAGTGTAATTTCAGTCAAGGTAGGGGATACCCTATAAAGGTATATCTGTGTCTAGAAATTAGGGATTCTATAGTGTATATGTTAAGGTGTGTTTGGTAGTGAATAGGATAGGCATGAGCCTAAGGGATAGCAAAGGTGGTAAATTATACCATTGTAAGTAGAGTAGGTTTGTGTGTGTTGAGTATAGGTCATTAGAGGCAATAGGATTCCTGTGTGCACAGGAATGAGAGAGGGTTTTGTTTGGCAATGACAGGAGGGAAAAATAGGATTGTGTTTGAGTGTAGTGTGGGTTGGTATGAGTATAGTTAACTAGGATACATGGGTATTGGGAATGTAGGTAATGTCTAAAAAAAATAGGCATAGGCAAATAGGTAATGTTTAGATAGTAGCTATGAGCAAAGGTAATGAGTAAAACCTATGGGTTATAGGATAGTTTAATAGGGTTGTAAATGCTTATCAAATAGGTAATAGGACATGTGCTAAAGTAAAGAGGTAAGGATTGGGTTATTGGTATATGGGTGATACTTGGTTATAAGGATAAGCTATGTGTAGGCATAAGGATATATTATAGGCTTAGATATAATCTATAGAGTACTAATTCTTCAAGGAGACTTGCATATAGGTAATCACTGGGTATCTCTACAATACTAATATAATAGAGATATACTCTAGGATGTATTTAAGAGTAGATACCTAGGAAGGGGTAAATACTCTAATGGCAAGGGTAACCCTAAGAAATTGATATAAGTCAACTTTTGAGCTAAGCTGACCTAGTTTGACCTAGAAATGACTTAGAAACCTAGAATTGACCTGGTATAGTATGATTATGAGTCTAAACCATAAATTGACATTGATATTCCATATTTAGGTCTTTGAGACACCGTATCAAACACTGTTGATATTTCACACCGAATCTCAGGCGAGTACATTCTCTAATAATTTTATATTTTATGATATCTTCTATGTTTCTTGTATTTAGTGTAGATATCCATGTTCTCTTGACACATTGGTTATACGGATTGGTATTATCTGGATCCTGCCATGAGACGTTATTCCTTGTATACCATGGTGTATCTTGTACAAGCCTTCTTATTGTTCTTGTGCATTATATGGATACTGGTTCCTGCAAAGGCTCGCTACCTTCTCAAAGAATCCCGTGTCATACCGTGTCATGGTTGGATCCACTATACTAGTCGAGGGTGGAGAGTATTAGCGCAGATGTGTGATCAATACCCTCCTTACATCAAGTCATGAACCTTGACTAGTGTTAATCATACACCGCGTGCATGATTAACCAGGCAATAAACTCTTGTATCAAGTTCCTAAGCCGATCACATGTTGAAACTAGTGCTCACTCACATAGATAATATTTTTTTGATTCTTGTACTTGATATACTCTTCTCTCTTGCTCTTACACTCATTTACAGTCTTACTATGTCTTACCATGTTCATGTACATGTCACTTTACCTTGTATATTCTCTCTATTTATTGCTACATAGTCTTTATCAATTTATTGGAACTGTTATTTGAAATATATCTCGTTCTAATCCTGACTGGATATATTTTTCAGATGATGAGGACGAGTGCACCACCTACTATGGTCTGCATGACTTAGTGGGTATAGATCAGGAGACCCTAGTCCAGCAAGTCTTAGTTCCAACTGAGGAGGTTTTAGTGGCGACTCAGTTAGACTAGGTTTTATACTGGATTTTGTCTCTAGCATTATCAGATTGCCTGTTTATTATTTTAGACCTATATTATTATGTTTGACTCTGAGACTCTGGACATGTATTATTTATATGTTAGTTTCTGGATATTTTCATATCTTGTTGTATTTATCTTTTCGTATCATTTATTTTCCTTTCAGTATTGTGATCGAGTATGTTTTATTGTCATCACTTGTCCTCCATTTGGAGTTGACTATCTCGACAGGTTATGATATTTATAATTGTTAGTTAGTTATATGGACTAGACATCGTTCTACCGTCGATGCTGCGACGTAGGCTGGGCACTGTCACTCACTCATGTCCCTACACCAGGTGCGGGTCGTGACAACTTCATAGAGGGGCTACCAGTCAGCTATCACAAGACAACTATTATGGTGGTAGTTGATAGGCTGACCAAATTGTAACTCTACTTTTCCTATGTAATGAAATTGGGCATTTCTTCTATGATCTTATATTTTCTTCCCTATTAGAGTATCTTAAATTAGTTTCAAATAATTAAGATTTGTTATTTTGATTCTTCCTAATTTTTCTATTAAATTCTATTGATTAGAATCATCAAATTCTTTCCAACCATTCCTTCTAAACCTATTAATTACTTCCTTCCATTATTTTCTCCTTGGGCTTCACAACTAGTAAATCTGACCCAACAACTCTTGGGCTGAAGTAGCCTAACATCTCTTTGAATTCAGCCAGCCCATCAACTATTGGGGTACGGATCCACAGGGTCCAGACTCGCTAACCCTACAACCCTTAACCCAGGATCCATTAAACCATAGCCGTTTAAATGGGATCCCAAACCAATTTGCCTCTCCAAACATTTTCATTTTCCCTCTATTGCTTCTGTAAGTTCAAATCGGAGACGACGACCGCCCGTGACCGACTTACGACTGCTCCACGGAAGGAAGACTTCCAGATCCTTCTCTTCCATCTTGACCGTCCATCTCTAACTGCCTCCTCTCTCTTAACCATCCGATCGTAACAAACTTCTAACCGTCCGACTTCATTCTTGCCGTCGGTAAGCGGCCATCGACGTGGCAGACAAAGATAAGCCGTTGGATTGTAACTGTCTCCGCCTCCTCCATCTTTAAATAGCCCTCTCTTCCTCATTTTTCATCATCACTGCATAAATAGCAAAGCTCTGTCAAATTCTTTACTGCTCTGATTCCTTCTTCTCCTTTGAGCTTCCAAGCGTGGCCATGGCGAATAGAAGTGCTTATTGTTGACGACGGCGACTGTTGTAGCAGTACGGTGTTCTGGTATCAGTGACGAGCATCAGTGTCAAGTTCTGCAGCAAAGATCCAACTAGTAAGTTATTTTCCTTCGTTGTTCATCTTCTCCCTTCAATTAGCACTCTTATTGATTCCTCGATCAATTACTGACCTACGTTTGTAATTCCTGGATTGATCGGTGATGAATAGGACAAGTCATCCTCTGAAGGAAGTTCTCTGTCGAATTTGCTATCACTCTGTTCACTCTGATCTTGTTCGGTCGATCGCACTATTCTGGTAAGTTTGGTTATATCTCATTTTGGTGTGACTTGGTGATTCGGCACTGAATGTGTGGTTTCTACAACTGTTTTTGATCAGATTTTGTGGTTCTTTGATCTGATTTCCTTTGGAGTTTGATTGATTCTTCGAAGTTGTGATCAGGATACAAATCAGAGTAAGTTTCGATTTCGAAACTCTTTGACATTTTCCAAATATTAATGATAAATCGAATTCTCAAAATTGTCTACCTGGTGTTTGATTGAATGCTTGAATCAGCTTACCTTCCTATTCTGGACACTGAAGACGCGTCTGTCGGACTCCGCTAATCATTCTCAGAGCTCAGGTAATGTTTTTATGCTTGTTGTGAATAGTATTGTGTTTTTGCCTTTAGACAAGGAAAGATAGTTCCACATCGGCTACACATAATCATGAGTATCTTAATATAATGCATTGCTTGTGTTGAGGTGGGTACATGAGGTGTGGTAGGGTACAAGTGTCTGCCATGTGAGAGTATTTTCCTTGAAGGAAAAAGAATTAATTCGAACAAAGATGTAAGTTGATTTTTGTTGATCGGACTCGGACTCCAGGATGCCTCGTGCATGCGCGGGCGGGTGTTCGGGGGGTAGGCGTGGACTGGCACTCGGCTATGTTGATTGTAGGATAATGTAAAATATCAAACTCTATTTTAGAGTATTGGTATTTTAGTCCCACATCGGATAGGAGAAATGGTTAAGTCTCACTCTACTCTATAAATAGAGCCCCTTGGCCTCATTTCTAAGATGCACCAAAGAAGAGAGTTAAAGGAGTCCGTAAAGTTCAAGAAGCCGGTTCAAGTCTCAAAAATTGACTGATGAGCATTCCAGAAGTTCTCTAAGAATTTGGTGGTTCCTGGAAGTGGATCGTATATAGGTGAATCTTGCTTTGAGCAACGGTGATATGATCACCCCAGCAAAGCTGCCTTTCTTTTTCTTCTTTCCTTCTCTTCTTCTCCTATCTAATCAGAAACCTCTTATGGGCTTTCGTTGCAGTTGTTGCTAGCAATTCAATTTGTACCTTCTTTTAGAAGCATTACATTCGTTTACTGCAACAAAATCTTTTTAGATTTTTGTTACCCTGTCACGACCCGCACCCTAGGGTAAGGGCACGAGACGTGGATACGTCCAGCCTACGCCGCAGTGTCGGCGGTAGAACGCTGTCCTAAGTCGCAACATCTAACATTGTAAATATCTAAGCAGTTTATACTCCCCGAATAGGGTGACATAGCAATAGAAACTCAATCACAACTAAGGAAGATATAGCACGATATGAACAGAACTCAAGGAAATGAAATAGATAAGCAGTAGTCTAAGATAATCCCAGCAATCCACAATACAAGTCTCAGATAAAAGAATATATACAAAACTGATCTCCAGAAATAGAGTCTGACTAGAACATGATCCAACTACATAGATAAAAACCTAACTATCTAGTCTAGGCAGTCGGGGGAAGGTCCTCTGCTACTGCTGGATCCTCCAGAGGGTCCAGCTCACAGGTGTCGTCTAGGGCTGCCCCGTAGTAGGTGTCCAGGCCAGCCTCCTCCTCGTCCTCTGTAATATTTTCAACAGGTCCAGTCAGGACAGGAGCGAGTACAGTACATCTCAACAGATCATAGCAGGTTAGAATGTAAAGCATGCAGTAAAGTAAGATACAGGTACTAAGGAAATGCAGTATGTAAACAGGAAAGTACTGTAATGGAAATATCTACTATACATAGAGAGCTAGCAGTGACTAGTGAATCAGAGTACAATATGAACATGTAAATAGCATAGGGGATTCTGATGCTACACTATGGAAAAGATTCTGATACTACACTACTTGGATATTATTCACATATCCATTTATACTCCCCCGTACCCCCAATCGATACACAAGGATCCGGCCAGGTTATGTTATATGATGCTATGTAACAGATCCCGAAGGTGATAGACCCCGAAGGTGATGAACCCCGAAGGTGATAGACCCCGAAGGTGATACATAGTAGTCCCATAAATGGGATAAGGATTCTAGGAAGACTCTACGATCATAAGAGTATATGTCGTAAGTGATCAAAGAACCAATGAAGCATATGGTACGTCATGTAAGTGAAACGCACAGAACATGTAGCACCGGATGCTCCCTAAGGATAACATCTCGAGAAGGGATCCATATAGTACCAATCCGTGTGACCAACGTGACAGTACAAGTAAAGTAATCTACTGCAGGAAATAATTCTAAGCAGGATATGAAATGATCAGAGAATGTACTCGTCTGTAACTGAGTGTCCGGTATGAAACGTACTGTCCAAGGAGTGGTGTCTGGCTCCTAAACAGAACAGCACATGTCACAACAGGTCCAGAATAGCAAAATGGAGTCCTACTATGCATTCTATATGATTCTAAGTCAATCTAGGCCAAAGTCAACTCTTGGTCAACTTTGGTCAACCCTAGAAGTCAAACTAGGTCCACCAAGTCTAATTGAGTCTAAACTAGGCTAATCTCACTAGCTAGGTCTAATAAAGCTATACTAGACTCTAACAAAGCTATAAACACAACATTCAAGAATTCATAATACCTATGAATATACACTATATATATAGATACACAATTTGAGCTACACTAAACATTAGGCTAAACTATGCATACACACATTGACATGCTCTCACACATATATCTATATTACACATATGCATATAAGCATACAATATACTCATGAAACCTAAGGGAAGAAAACATGTGTAGGTGTGTGAACTTGTGTGTAGAAAAATATAGCTAACAGTCTAGAGTAGTGTGTGTGTGGGTGATTCATGAAGTTGTGTGTGTATACAAATATGACAGTACAAGGAACAACAGTGTGCAGGAAAATAGGCTGTGTGTATGGGTGATGGGCAGGAAAATTTGGGAAGGAATTGCTGTGCAGGAACAATATGTTTCAGGAATAAATGGCAGTATGCAGGAAAAATTAAAACAGTGAAAGGAAGATGTGTGTGATATACATCCCAGTGTTCACAGGGAAACAAAAGTATGTACAGCAGGAAATAAGAGAACAGTGAAAGAGGGAGAGCAGTGTGTGTGATCAAGACATAATGTGTGGTGATGCACAGTCCAATCTGAACAGTGAGGAGTAACCAGTGTAGCTCAGTCCAGAAACAATAGGGAAGGAACCCAAATCAACACATTCTCAGGTTTAAGGGATACTGAATTAGTGTTTGACAGTAAACATGTAGACAAGCAAGGATAGAACATGGCAATGCAATTTGTACTCAATCTCAGGTTTATCCTACATTGTAAAACAATGGAATACAAAACAAACTCAGATTACTCATTATCTGGACATTGCAACTAGGAAAGGAAAACAGTGCAACATTTCAAAAACTCAGTTCAGTCCCCATGTTCCAGGTTATAAAATCCCCATTTTGAAATCAACATACAACCAAATAAATCCCACTTTCAACCCACAGTTAGCTAACATATAAGAGTTCATGATTAGGGACTAAACTAATTATTAACAGTATTAGAGTGAGTTAAAAAGATGCTCAAATATCAATTGGAAAATCTGGAAAAACATAGGAACAGTGACTGATTACACTTCAGGATTCATAAATTTAAGGAAACTGAGAATTAATATGAAATCAAGCTAAAATGCCACAAAACGTGTTGGTGATGTAATCATGCATTGTGTACAAGTTATACAAGCTATTTGTGTCCACCCAAGTGGACACAAAGTGTCCAAACTGGAAAACACACAAAACAGCAAATGGGACACAGTCCAATGAGGACAGTCTCGTGCACGTGTGCACGAGGCTCGTGTGCACAGCAGGGTGCAAACCAAGTCTCGTGTTCAAAGCAGTAGGTACACCTAGTGTCCAGCTAAGTGACCATACCCCTGCACAGTGTGCTAGTGTGTCGTGTCCAGAGATACAAACCCGTGTCAGTGGAGAAAATTCACAGTGCACAGAATCAGTGCAACCCAGTGCACGACGAATATCTCCCAAACCAGAGCATAAAATCCAGTGAAAATTGGGGAGAATGGTGTCAGTGTATGCCCCAACATCCTCCCAAAAGATGGTGTCAAGACGAGACGTGTCGTGTCCACAGTGGACCCCGAGATGCAGGGGAAAACATTGTAGCCGCGCGCCGTGTGCGCGCGCGTGTCCAAGCCATAAGAGCGACACCAAAACGACACGACAACAGGACACGACCTCAGGAAACAATAGACCACAACTAATCTAGACTTCCTATTCAAAGGATTTGGATTAACAAGGTCGACCTGCCCTCTGTGGCATTAGATCGAACACCCTGTGCAATGGTCTGATACGTGTCCAGAACGGACACGAATCAAAGGATACTGGACACAGTCCAATACGAATCTTAGGGGGGGGACCTTAGGGTTCCTATTCATGAAAACTACAGGAGATTTAATGGAGAAATGAGAGATATACCTCTATGGGAAGATCAATGGAAACAACCTCCTTGTGAGCTCCTCACTTGGTACCCCAAATCCTCCAAATTAAATCCAAACTGAACCAAACATTCACAACAGCAAGAAAATCATCATTAGAAGTCATTGCAACAAATTTGAGGAATTTAGGACCTATAATGGAATTTTAATGGATTTACTAAGACTAGAACTCACCTCTTTCTTCTTGGATCTATTTTTCCTAAGGAGGGAGGCTAGCCCTAAAAACTAGGAGTGTATTTATAATGGGGGAATCCCTAGGTTCAGCTAGGGTGGCTGACCACTTGGCTTTGGGTTAGGGTTGAGCTAGGTTTGAGTCCAATCTAGCTAAGTCACATAATGACTTGTGAAACCACAAGCCATTTACCAAATCAAATGATTTCTAAATTTCTAATTCTAGTTCTATGAATCACTAACCACTAACTTGAGTCACACTAGGTTAGACTAGGGTTACTTGACCTAACCAAACTCAACTAACCATGGTTAGTTCCTAGGTTGGTCTACATGAGTCAAAACTGGCCAAAAATCAAACTAGTCCAAATAAATCCAAAATAATTTCTAAAAATTCCCATAAATTCTAATTAATACTAATAAATTTTATTTACCCCAAAAATGACAAATTTACCCTCAAACTAGAAATGTGGTAATGACAAATCTACCTTCCTTAAAAGAATTTCGTCCTCGAAATTGAAAGGCGAAATACAACTGATGAGAAGGATAGAAAGTATACCTCAAGGTCCAAAAAGATAAGGATACCGCTCGCGCATCTCATCCTCCCGCTCCCAGGTAGACTCTCCTGGAGAATGATGCCTCCATGCGACGCGTACCAAGGGTATCACCTGGTTCCTCAGAACCTTCTCCCGTCGATCCAGAATCTCCACAGGCTGCTCTGGATAGCTGAGAGAAGGGCCCACCTCAATCTCCGAATGATCGAGCACATGGCTAGGGTCAGCCACATACCGTCTCAACTGTGATACATGAAATACGTTGTGGACCCCCACAAGTGCAGGCGGCAAGTCTAGCCTGTAAGCCACGTCACCGACTCTCCCGTTGATAACGAAAGGGCCGATGAAGCGCGGGCTAAGCTTCCCGCCTCCACCAAAACGTATTGTACCACGAGTCGGAGATATCCTCAAGAAAACCTGGTCTCCGACCTAATCACAAGCAATGTCTCAATTAAAATAATAAACAAACATGATCAAAATCACAAACAACAACCTAAATCTAATCCTACTCTAATCTGTACCTCAAACTCCAAGGGCCTCCGGTGGCTATCGGCCCAGTGCCGATGTCTGTCCTGCGTCACGCGAAGTCTGTCCCTGATAAGCTTCACCTTCTCGGCCGCATCCACAATCATCTCTGGCCCCAGCAAAGCTCGCTCACCAACATCATCCCAGGATAAGGGTGTACGGCACCTACGCCCGTACAGAGCCTCGAAAGGTGACATCTCGATGCTGGCCTGGAAACTATTGTTATAGGCAAACTCCACCAAATAAAGATGATCCTCCCAAGAACCTCCAAAGTCTAGGACGCACGTCCGCAGCATATCCTCAAGGGTCTGAATAGTCTGCTCTGACTGTCCGTCCGTCTGGGGGTGGTATGCAGTACTGAACTTGAGCTGAGTGCCCAAGCTGGTCTGCAGACTCCTCCAGAAATGGGAAGTAAAACGGCTATCCCGATCTGAGACGATGCTGACCGGAACTCCGTGGATCCTGACTATCTGCCGCATATATAACTCTGCCAGTCTCTCTGTAGACGTGCCCACCTTGAATGGCAAAAAGTGGGCCGATTTGGTCAACCTGTCCACGATGACCCAAATCGCGTCTTTCCCCCCTGGAGTACGCGGCAATCCTGATACAAAGTCCATAGTAATATGCTCCCATTTCCACTCGGGAATGGGCAGCGGCTGCAACAATCCACCGGGCCTCTGTCTCTCCGCCTTGACCTGCTGACAGATCAAACACCTAGCCACGAAGTGGGACACCTCCCGCTTCATTCCTGACCACCATACATGCTCCCGCAGATCTCGGTACATCTTGTTGGCCCCCGGGTGAATAGAGTACTGAGATCTGTGGGCCTCCTGCATAATCTGCTCTCTGAGCTCCCCGCTAGGCACACATAGCCTGGCACCGTGCCTCAGGGCACCATCCTCTGCAAGTGAGAACTCAGGATCCCCCACTCCTATACTGATCTGCTCTCTGATGCTCTGAAAAGCCACATCCTGAAACTGGGCCGCCTTGATCCTGTCCACCAAGTCTGACTGAATCTGCATCCCCCACAGCTGCATCTGTACCCCAGGCATGATCACCTCAATCCCAAGGCTCTCCAAGTCGGCAAGCAAATGCCGATCCATAGTCAAACACATGGCTGTCGGATACCTACTCAAGGCATCGGCAACCACGTTGGCCTTCCCGGGATGATACTGCAGTGCAATGTCGAAGTCCTTCATCAACTCCAACCATCTGCGCTGTCTCATGTTCAACTCCTTCTGAGTGAACACATACTTTAGGCTCTTGTGATCTGTGAAGATCTCCACCCTCTCACCATACAGATAATGCTTCCACAGCTTCAAAGCAAAAATCACTGCTGCCAGCTCCAGGTCGTAGGTAGGGTAATTCTTCTCATGGGGACGTAACTGCCTGGAAGCATAGGCAATTACCTTCCCGTGCTGCTGCAACACACAACCCAGCCCCTTCCCTGAAGCATCACTATAAATAGTGAATCCACCTGATCCTGAAGGCAACGTCAGAATCGGAGCTGTCGTCAGCCGCTTCTTCAACTCATCAAAAGCCGCCTGACACTCCTCTGACCATACATACTCAGTATCCTTCCGGGTCAACCGTGTCAACGGCTCTGCAACCCGGGAGAAATCCTGCACAAATCTCCGGTAATACCCTGCCAGCCCCAGGAAGCTCCTGATCTCTGCAACTGATGTCGGCGCTGCCCATGCCTCGACTGCTACAATCTTCTTGGGGTCAACTGAGATACCATCTCCAGTCACCACATGCCCCAAGAAATCCACCCGGTCCAAGAAGAACTCACACTTGGAGAGCTTCCCGTAAAGCTGCTCCTTCCTGAGAGTCTCCAGCACGATCCTAAGATGCTCCTCGTGCTCCTCCTCAGTCTTGGAATATATCAGAATATCATCAATAAACACTACTACAAACTGATCCAGATACTGATGGAACACCTTGTTCATCAGGTTCATAAACACAGCTGGTGCATTGGTTAGCCCAAACGGCATAACCAAAAACTCGAACTGTCCATACCGCGTCCTGAAAGCGGTCTTGGGAATATCCTCCCCCTTCACCTTCACCTGGTGATATCCCGACCTCAGATCAATCTTAGAAAATACCCGGGCTCCGCTCAACTGGTCAAACAGATCGTCGATCCGCGGCAGTGGGTATCTGTTCTTGATCGTGAGGTTGTTGAGTGCCCTATAGTCAATACACATGCGTACTGACCCATCCTTCTTCGGCACAAACAACACTGGTGCACCCCATGGCGACGAACTCGAGCGGATGAAGCCCTTGTTCTGTAGCTCATCCACTTGCTTCTTCAGCTCCACCAGCTCACTGTTGTTCACCCGATAGACATGCTGAGAAATAGGCTCCGCTCCTGGAACCAAGTCTATCGAGAACTCTATGTCCCTGTCTGGTGGCAGTCCTGGCAACTCCTCCGGGAAAACATCCATGTACTCTGCTATCAAGGGGTGTAGAATCGTCTGCTCCTCGACCGAGACTCCACAGAAGACTCCGCTGCTCTGCTCTGCCTGACGTCTGGAGTACTCGAACTCTGGCTCCCCCGGCGCTCTGAAGAGAACTCTACCCCCTCTGCAATCGATGCTGGCGTGGTGCCTGCTCAACCAATCCATGCCTAGTACTATATCGTAGTTCGGCAATGGCATTACGAGCAGGCTCACCTCCAACTCACGGCCTCCCAAAACTACTCTCCGACCCTTACAAACATCACTCACGAGGATAATACCACCCCCGGTCGTGATCTTGTAAGTCCTAGGCAACGATTCAGCTATGATACCGTGTCTAATCGCAAAAGATACTGAAATGAAGCTATGCGATGCACCGGAATCAAACAATGCAAATGCTGGGCTGGAGTCGAGAAGAATCGCACCTGTAATCAGCTCTCCAGTCACCTCTGCATCTCCAGCTGCCATGGCGAAAGCTCGCCCCTGCTGGCCTCCCCTGGCCTGCTGCTGGTGCTGGACAAACCTCTGCTGCTGCGTCGGCAGGGCTGGTCCCCGCTGCTGGCCCACTGGTGCTCTGGCTCCACCTCCCTGAGCTGCTCGTCCCATACGGCACTCCCTCATCTGGTGATCTGCTGAGCCACACACTAGGCACAGGCCCAGCCTCTTCCGGCACTCATTGAAGACGTGCCCAGACCTCTTACAGTATCCACAAGTGGTAACCTGCCTCTGGCCCTGCTGGTGCTACCTCGGCTGCTGCTGGTGCTGAGCTGGCCTCTGCTGGATCGGCTGAGGCTGGAACTGCCTCGGCTGCTGAGACTGAAAGTGGGGCCTCTTGGCCTGGCCCCCGCTGCTGCTACTGCCCCCAACTGGGTCTCTCCCTCTCTTGAGCCTAAGCTCAAGATCATCCTCTGCTAACAGGGCTCCAGTCAAAATCTCCTCAAATGTAGCATCTCGGTTCCCCTTGGTCAGGGACTTGACCTCCTTGACCAGACCCTTCCGGAACCTCTGGGCCCTCGCCGTCTCGCTCAGACCCTCAACAAACCTGCCGAGACGGCCAAACTCTCCCGCATACTCCTCAACTGAGAGGCTCCCCTGGACCAAGCTCTCAAACTGTGTCTCCAAGGCTCTGACTGCCGAGTCTGGAAAGAACTTCTTCTTGAAGAAGCCCCTGAACTGCTCCCAAGTCTGCCCTGGTACTCCCACCCTGGGGTCCGACTGATACCAGGTGCGAGCAAGATCTCGCATCCGGCTAGCTGCGGCCTCGATCTGAAGGTCTGCCGGAATCCTGGCCAAGCGGAAGATCTCCTTTATATGCTCGAGCCACTCGTCGGCATATAGGATCCCCTCAGTCCCCATGAAATCCCTGGGGCTCATCTTCTGAAACTGCTCGATCCCTGGTGTCCTCTGCTGCTGCACCACGGGTCGAGCTGCGGCTGTCGTGACGGCCAACTCCATGCCTCTGTCCTGCCGAGCCTGCTGTCGGTCCATGAACTGCTGGAAATATGCGAACATCTGAGCTGCGTCCACATGTCCCGGAGGCGGTGGCGGCTGGAAGGGATCCTCTGGAGTGACCGGGTCCTGCCTCCCAGTCGGTGGATGCATATCCCCTGCTGCGGCTGCCGAGGTCTCAACACGAGCTGAGGTGACAAGAGCTGCAGTCCCCTGGCCTCGCCGTGCTGGCTGAGAGGTAGCAGTCCCCTCTATAGCATCCTCATGGACGGCACGCTGCGAACGAGTCTCTACCATCCTGAAGATAGACAAACAAGAGTATCAATTTCTGAGAAAAAAGCGATATAACAAGGGCGGACAATTATAATTCAAGGGATCAGCAGACAAAAGAAATTAGATGGCAATAAAAGGAATTTTTCCTAAGGTGATTGAGTATCCTTAAAATTTATATCCTATATCCTATAGCAGGCTGCAGTGATACTCTAGTTCAAGTACCACTACACTTCTAGTCTAGACCTGCATGGGCCACCACTAAAAACGTGTCACGACCCGCACCCTAGGGTAAGGGCACGAGACGTGGATACGTCCAGCCTACGCCGCAGTGTCGGCGGTAGAACGCTGTCCTAAGTCGCAACATCTAACATTGTAAATATCTAAGCAGTTTATACTCCCCGAATAGGGTGACATAGCAATAGAAACTCAATCACAACTAAGGAAGATATAGCACGATATGAACAGAACTCAAGGAAATGAAATAGATAAGCAGTAGTCTAAGATAATCCCAGCAATCCACAATACAAGTCTCAGATAAAAGAATATATACAAAACTGATCTCCAGAAATAGAGTCTGACTAGAACATGATCCAACTACATAGATAAAAACCTAACTATCTAGTCTAGGCAGTCGGGGGAAGGTCCTCTGCTACTGTTGGATCCTCCAGAGGGTCCAGCTCACAGGTGTCGTCTAGGGCTGCCCCGTAGTAGGTGTCCAGGCCAGCCTCCTCCTCGTCCTCTGTAATATTTTCAACAGGTCCAGTCAGGACAGGAGCGAGTACAGTACATCTCAACAGATCATAGCAGGTTAGAATGTAAAGCATGCAGTAAAGTAAGATACAGGTACTAAGGAAATGCGGTATGTAAACAGGAAAGTACTGTAATGGAAATATCTACTATACATAGAGAGCTAGCAGTGACTAGTGAATCAGAGTACAATATGAACATGTAAATGGCATAGGGGATTCTGATGCTACACTATGGAAAAGATTCTGATACTACACTACTTAGATATTATTCACATGTCCATTTATACTCCCCCGTACCCCCAATCGATACACAAGGATCCGGCCAGGTTATGTTATATGATGCTATGTAACAGACCCCGAAGGTGATAGACCCCGAAGGTGATGAACCCCGAAGGTGATAGACCCCGAAGGTGATACATAGTAGTCCCATAAATGGGATAAGGATTCTAGGAAGACTCTACGATCATAAGAGTATATGTCGTAAGTGATCAAAGAACCAATGAAGCATATGGTACGTCATGTAAGTGAAACGCACAGAACATGTAGCACCGGATGCTCCCTAAGGATAACATCTCGAGAAGGGATCCATATAGTACCAATCCGTGTGACCAACGTGACAGTACAAGTAAAGTAATCTACTGCAGGAAATAATTCTAAGCAGGATATGAAATGATCAGAGAATGTACTCGCCTGTAACTGAGTGTCCGGTATGAAACGTACTGTCCAAGGAGTGGTGTCTGGCTCCTAAACAGAACAGCACATGTCACAACAGGTCCAGAATAGCAAAATGGAGTCCTACTATGCATTCTATATGATTCTAAGTCAATCTAGGCCAAAGTCAACTCTTGGTCAACTTTGGTCAACCCTAGAAGTCAAACTAGGTCCACCAAGTCTAATTGAGTCTAAACTAGGCTAATCTCACTAGCTAGGTCTAATAAAGCTATACTAGACTCTAACAAAGCTATAAACACAACATTCAAGAATTCATAATACCTATGAATATACACTATATATATAGATACACAATTTGAGCTACACTAAACATTAGGCTAAACTATGCATACACACATTGACATGCTCTCACACATATACCTATATTACACATATGCATATAAGCATACAATATACTCATGAAACCTAAGGGAAGAAAACATGTGTAGGTGTGTGAACTTGTGTGTAGAAAAAAAATAGCTAACAGTCTAGAGTAGTGTGTGTGTGGGTGATTCATGAAGTTGTGTGTGTATACAAATATGACAGTACAAGGAACAACAGTGTGCAGGAAAATAGGCTGTGTGTATGGGTGATGGGCAGGAAAATTTGGGAAGGAATTGCTGTGCAGGAACAATATGTTTCAGGAATAAATGGCAGTATGCAGGAAAAATTAAAACAGTGAAAGGAAGATGTGTGTGATATACATCCCAGTGTTCACAGGGAAACAAAAGTATGTACAGCAGGAAATAAGAGAACAGTGAAAGAGGGAGAGCAGTGTGTGTGATCAAGACATAATGTGTGGTGATGCACAGTCCAATCTGAACAGTGAGGAGTAACCAGTGTAGCTCAGTCCAGAAACAATAGGGAAGGAACCCAAATCAACACATTCTCAGGTTTAAGGGATACTGAATTAGTGTTTGACAGTAAACATGTAGACAAGCAAGGATAGAACATGGCAATGCAATTTGTACTCAATCTCAGGTTTATCCTACATTGTAAAACAATGGAATACAAAACAAACTCAGATTACTCATTATCTGGACATTGCAACTAGGAAAGGAAAACAGTGCAATATTTCAAAAACTCAGTTCAGTCCCCATGTTCCAGGTTATAAAATCCCCATTTTGAAATCAACATACAACCAAATAAATCCCACTTTCAACCCACAGTTAGCTAACATATAAGAGTTCATGATTAGGGACTAAACTAATTATTAACAGTATTAGAGTGAGTTAAAAAGATGCTCAAATATCAATTGGAAAATCTGGAAAAACATAGGAACAGTGACTGATTACACTTCAGGATTCATAAATTTAAGGAAACTGAGAATTAATATGAAATCAAGCTAAAATGCCACAAAACGTGTTGGTGATGTAATCATGCATTGTGTACAAGTTATACAAGCTATTTGTGTCCACCCAAGTGGACACAAAGTGTCCAAACTGGAAAATACACAAAACAGCAAATGGGACACAGTCCAATGAGGACAGTCTCGTGCACGTGTGCACGAGGCTCGTGTGCACAGCAGGGTGCAAACCAAGTCTCGTGTTCAAAGCAGTAGGTACACCTAGTGTCCAGCTAAGTGTCCATACTCCTGCACAGTGTGCTAGTGTGTCGTGTCCAGAGATACAAACCCGTGTCAGTGGAGAAAATTCACAGTGCACAGAATCAGTGCAACCCAGTGCACGACGAATATCTCCCAAACCAGAGCATAAAATCCAGTGAAAATTGGGAAGAATGGTGTCAGTGTATGCCCCAACATCCTCCCAAAAGATGGTGTCAAGACGAGACGTGTCGTGTCCACAGTGGACCCCGAGATGCAGGGGAAAACACTGTAGCCGCGCGCCGTGTGCGCGCGCGTGTCCAAGCCATAAGAGCGACACCAAAACGACACGACAACAGGACACGACCTCAGGAAACAATAGACCACAACTAATCTAGACTTCCTATTCAAAGGATTTGGATTAACAAGGTCGACCTGCCCTCTGTGGCATTAGATCGAACACCCTGTGCAATGGTCTGATACGTGTCCAGAACGGACACGAATCAAAGGATACTGGACACAGTCCAATACGAATCTTAGGGGGGGGACCTTAGGGTTCCTATTCATGAAAACTACAGGAGATTTAATGGAGAAATGAGAGATATACCTCTATGGGAAGATCAATGAAAACAACCTCCTTGTGAGCTCCTCACTTGGTACCCCAAATCCTCCAAATTAAATCCAAACTGAACCAAACATTCACAACAGCAAGAAAATCATCATTAGAAGTCATTGCAACAAATTTGAGGAATTTAGGACCTATAATGGAATTTTAATGGATTTACTAAGACTAGAACTCACCTCTTTCTTCTTGGATCTATTTTTCCTAAGGAGGGAGGCTAGCCCTAAAAACTAGGAGTGTATTTATAATGGGGGAATCCCTAGGTTCAGCTAGGGTGGCTGACCACTTGGCTTTGGGTTAGGGTTGAGCTAGGTTTGAGTCCAATCTAGCTAAGTCACATAATGACTTGTGAAACCACAAGCCATTTACCAAATCAAATGATTTCTAAATTTCTAATTCTAGTTCTATGAATCACTAACCACTAACTTGAGTCACACTAGGTTAGACTAGGGTTACTTGACCTAACCAAACTCAACTAACCATGGTTAGTTCCTAGGTTGGTCTACATGAGTCAAAACTGGCCAAAAATCAAACTAGTCCAAATAAATCCAAAATAATTTCTAAAAATTCCCATAAATTCTAATTAATACTAATAAATTTTATTTACCCCAAAAATGACAAATTTACCCTCAAACTGGAAATGTGGTAATGACATACCCAGAATCCTCTAAGGATCTCTGTCGTACACCTTCTTTGAAGTGGTGCTTCAAAACATTGTTTTCACAATCGTTTCATTTCTCAGTTTTTCATCAAAAATTACGCCTCGAGAATAATAATCTCAAAGCAAGATTTAGATTCGATGGAGAACAATCGTGCAAACCTTCTCAACACAAGTTTTAACAAACTTGAGAAGTTTGACAGGGAGCATTACAACATCTGGAAGAGAAAGGTCAGCCTTAATCTTCAACTCGTGAGCATTGACTATATGTTGACAGATCCTGAGCCTTTAATTCCAGAAGGTGAAAATGCTCAAAGGGTCGTTGAGGCCACTGCTCTACAATCCAAGTGGAGGAGAGATAACAACCTTTGCAAGTTGCTTCTCTTAAACTCTATGGAGGACTCTCTGGCAGAGTCATACAATAAGACGGTCCATGCTAAGAAAGTCTGGGAGTCTGTAGAGAATCTATACAAGACAGATGAGAACAGGAACAAGATCCACGTGACCGAAAAGGTTTGGAGGATGCGATTTGAGGATGACAAGATCATGATGTCTCAAGTCAAGGAGTTCCTCTAGTTACGACAGAAGCTGGAGGATGGCGGAATGTCCTTGGTCGATGCATTTATCGTCAGGAGCATTATCCCCAAGTTCCTACCTGGGTGGAGCAATTTCGTCGTGGACATGCACCACAAGAAGATGAAGGTGGATCTTTAATGCCACTTGCAGTAGATTCATGTTGAAGAAGAGCTAAGCACTCTTACCAGCTGAAGGTGAAGTCAGCTTAGTTCAAGCCAATGCCTAAGGGTCACTACAAGAAAATAGGACTTTTCCAACATTTTTTTCTTCCGACGTTTATGGGAACGTCGGCTTAGGCGTGATACACCGACGTTCTACACTAAACGTTGGAAAATACCAATGTTTGCTCTTAAACGTCGAGGATTATCGACTTTTTTTTTCTCGACGTTTTATGTTTAAGTCGCCTTAGATAAGTAAATGCCGACCTTATACAATAAATGTTGTAAAATATCGACATTTATTTTTCAACGTTTATGTCAAAGTTGGCTTAGGCATGATATACCGTTGTTCTGTTATAAACATTGAAAAATATCATCATTTCTTTGTAAAGGTTGAGAATTACCAATGTTTATTTTGTGGCATTTATGGTAAACTAGGTTTATTTTACATTTTTTTCAACTTTCCCTCCTCATTTTCACCCAAAAAAAATGTTGTATATGAAAATTTCATCTCCCCATGTTCTTTACAGACTCTTCCTCCTCATATAGCCCAATCCTAAATTAAACCCTAATCCCCAAATCCTACAGACCCTTTCTCGTCGTACAGATCTCCATCTCTCATGCAACGTCACCACCATCGATCCCTATGAAACCCTAGAAACACCTCCAGTTGACCCATGGAGAAGATGAAGAGCTTCGGCCAGAATTTCACCATGGGGTCCCATGGCGGCTGGAACCAATATATAAGGTGTTCTTCGACCTCTTAAAGTCCATGGTGAGTCCTAGTCTAAGACCGAGGAGGACCGTATCATTCTCCGTGAGGTCGACTTCCTTCGTAGTGGCATCCTCGGCCCGGACACCCCCTATTGAAATATGGGGTTCCTCATCCGCCTCATCTACGTCGAGATGCTCGGCCACGATGCCTCATTCGGGTACATCCATGCCATCAAGATAGCTCACGATGCCCCCCTCCCTCTCCCCTCAAGTGGACGGGGATGTCCGGCATCATTGCTTTAGATTTTTATGGCTTCATTTTAGTCCCTTCTCTTATTACTTCTTTAGGGTTTCAGTTTTTTAATTTTAAGTTTAAACTACAAAATCTTGAACCCTCTTTAGCTTGGAGTATTGTGCATTTGAGGTTGTGGTGTTGCTGGCTGGATTGATACCAAGCTTTGAGAATAATACTTCTCTTTTTACAATATTGTAGGTATGATTCCTTGTTTATCTTCTAAATATGGCTTCAGTTGAGTGCCAATGCTAGAAGTTCTAAACTGAGACTTGCAGGAAAACTAGTGCCAATACAGAAGGTTGTTGGGCTTTTCGTAATTAATCTTTCTTCTGATTATGGACAACATTAATGTAGGACAACACTTGTCTATCAAACGAGATGGGTGCTAAAAACTAAGAAGGATAAGAATGTTATAACCATGACACTAAACTTTCTTTGCTCTGACTTTTGTGGTGTTATTAGCACTTAGTCACAACATTTGGGCCAACTCTTTCACCAGAAATGCTAAAATTATCGAAGAATTTGCTTCCACAACTCCTTCACACTTTCTATATTGTTGGACTCGGCCCTGGGAGTTTTATTAGGTTGAGGGTAAAGCAACGTTTCTTATTTAATTGAGATACTTTTTGAATATTGATTCCTTCCAACTCTACATATGTATCTCCTAAGAAGTAAAAAAAAAATTGTCGAGTTTTTTGAGATGATTAGCTTGTCCAAATAGAATTTAGTTAGAAATGTAGTGACTAAACCTTACATCTGTTAGTTAGGCAATTGTATTAATAATTCATATTAGTTACTTAGAAAAGAAAGGAATGAATCTTGTATATGTTTGTCCATAACTAAGGTTTCTGATTCTTAATAAGTGATATGCAGGCGTGGCAAGAGGATCTGGATGGCGGCACTTGGCAGCTCGGACTAATTTAGTTGTCTTCTACTTGATCGGCATGCCATTTACTCCTCTTTAGGTTTAACTTGGGACTTCAAAACAAGGTGAGTAGCTTCATTTTGATTTGCTTCATCATATGACTGTCACAGAGATGTATTTTACCTGATAACCTATCCACTATATCCCTTATCTTGATATAGTTGTCTGTTGTGACGAAGGACTTTTTAATTGAGTAATTTTGACATTGTAGTTGACGTACTTTAAGGGTAACTGCATGGTATAAATTTACATGAAAACCAAAAAGTGTCATTTTCGACTTTTTAGGACTTTTTTTTGAAACATGAAATATCTAAGCATCAAGTACTCTCGAATTTCACTCCAACTCACCAGAAGATCATGCAGTTTGAACAAACTGAGAAAATTTAAATTGCCTTCAATGTCCCCGATTGGCATTTCCTATAAATACTGAACACTTCCTATATACCTGGTATCATCTAAGCTCTATTTCTTAGCAAGATTCATCTATCTTACCATGATTTCAGGAACTGAAGAAACAATTGGTTCACTTGATGTATCAGAGCAATTATCGAAGGACAACACGGGAACGTCCTTTTTTACTTATTGCTCCCTTTTATTACCTAGAGCCACTAGAAAGTTCATGTCTTGGTTATTCACATTTTTGCAATTATGTTAAATTGATGTTAACAACCGAAACAACTCTACACTGTGCATTGGCTCAGATCAATTATATCTTTTAGTTGAAGTTTATGCCGAGATAATATTACAACCATTGAGCCCTGTAAGAAACAATATCCTTGTTCTTTTGACCTATATATGTTTGCAGTGATCTATATCTCCCTTAATGACGTTCATATGGGAATGGAGGTTTCAGAAACTACCTTTGCAAACTCTCTTAGAAGGTATATTTGGTATGTCTTTAATGGAATGGAGGTTTCAGAAGGCACAGTACTCTGCTCTGCTTCTTCTCCAAATGGCACTTCCCAACTAAAGGAGTGCTATAGTGTTATTACTTTACTAGTTAGCACTTAGCATTATATTCACGTAGATAATTGCAATTTCCTATAGCAAATTGTTACCTCTTCCTCTAAACTCTTTATAGAGCAGAAATTGGAAGGTGCTCGTTGGTCGCATGAACTTAAATTGCACAACAAAAATATGTACACTACCTAGCTATCTACTATACGGTAGTTTAGAATATATGGCATGGTCCTCTTTTTCTCAACCTTGGCTAGAAATTTGACACCGATATTTGTTGGGATCTCCTTGATCCTAACGTTCGTCCCATAAAAGTAGCACATATGTAGAAGGTTGGCGGCAGTTCATCCACGGTTCATAAAAACTGTAATTCATATATATGGAGACCAAAGTGACCCCATACAGATGGGAGAAGGCTTGGATGAGACTCATTTATATTTGTTATTATTATTTTGGATCTTCAACCAATCATCAATGTATCAATGTATACCTCTTCCATTTAAATTTGGATGCAATATTGTTTGTTTCTTTTTTATTATGTCCTCTTACTTTTGAATTCAAATCTATTACTAAGTGCTTTAAATTGTAGAAACAATTCAAAAAGGGACAATAGGTAGCTGATTTCTTTTACTAGATAGCTACTCACTCTCTTTATCTTAGAGATGAAATAGTTCCATTTTGAAAGCCTTAACATGTAGTTATGGTTAATGGCACTAGTATTATAGGAACTCATAGGTTTCATGCGTCGTTGGAATATTCTATTATGTTGGCATGCTAACTCTTCTTTTTTTGCAAATGATTTGTAGGTGGACCTTCCTGTTAGTTATTGTCTATTTTATGTTATGATTCTTTTTCTCTTCCTTAATATATTGATACACGACATTTTGTAGCGCAAATTACCCAAATATCATAATTAAATAGCTAGCATGATCAGAAATGTTTAGCGTATGTTAATCTTCACATGATGGAACCATCACTCTTAGAGTTCGGCTTGGTTGCAAAAGTATCTATGCCATTGCAAAATAATTACAATAATAATAGCTTTGAAGATGCCTTTAATTATTTCTATTTTTAGATTATGTTGTGTCTTAACATAGATTGCCATTGGAATATCTGCTCATGGTTCCTGGTTATACTCAAAATGACAAGTTACTGAAAGTGAGGAGGCTAGCAGTTCTCTCGAAAGGGATGTTATGGCGAATGATCATTCAAATTTAGCCTTGAAATTGAACAAAAACAATTACACAATCAGACTACAAAGACAACATGAGCTAGAAGTGAACGAAAAGAGAGCTAGAGGCCTGGGATATGTGATGTAAATTGTCTATCAGGTTGACCTTTCAAAACAATTTAATTTGACCAACAATATGATTTTGTAAACTACACAAAATTTATTGACAAAGATATCCCATTTGGTTCACTGTAATGTAATCGTAATCGCAATGTAATCAAACAAAAATATTTTTAATGCAATTATCTAGCTATATATATGTTGTTGTTTAGAAGTTTAACTTTTGATTTTTCCCAGATATTTCGCTATTAGTAAAGCTATGTGCTGATTTGAATAGTACCATATTTGTATCTTATGGATCAGCAGAGTATGTTTAACTAACATTAAGGGCCCGTTTGGTTTGCAGGATTGGACAACGTAATGTAATTGGCATTACGTTGTCAATCTAACTCGGGTGTTTGGTTGGACAAAAAAAATTAGATGTAATGTAATCGCGATTACAAGTTTGATTACATTACATCAGTTTCTTCTAAACTCAATTACATCATAAAACCTATGTAATCGCAATTACATACAACTTAAGCGGAAGGCTGTATGACTATAATTTGGTCTTTTGTTCGTTTTTTTGTCATTTTTTGTTGTTTTTGTTTGTTTTTTGTCGTTTTTGGTCATTTTGTTCATTTTGGCTCGTTTTTTGGTTCGTTTTTTGTCATTTTTGTTCGTTTTTTGTCATTTTGTGTTGTTTTTTGTTTGTTTTTTATCGTTTTTTTTTGGTCCTTTTGGTTCGTTTTTTGTCGTTTTTTGTCGTTGTTGTTCGTTTTTTGTTATTTTGGTTCGTTTTTGGTTGTTTTTGTTTGCTTTTTTGTTCGTTTTTTGTCCTTTTTGTTGTTTTTGTCCGTTTTTTGTAGTTTTTGTTCGTTTTTTGTCATTTTTGTTCGTTTTATTTGCTTTTTTTTGTTTTTTGTCGTTTTTGTCCTTTTTGTTGTGTTTTGTCCGTTTTTTGTCGATTTTGTTCGTTTTTTTTGTCCTTTTTGTTCGTTTTTCATTGTTCTTGTTTGTTTTTTTTGTCGTTTTTGTTATTTTTGGTCCTTTTTTGTTTGTTTTTTGTTTTTTTTTGTCGTTTTTTTTTTCGTTTTTTTGTAATTTTTTTTCGTATTTTGTCATTTTTGTTTGGTTTTTTTGTCGTTTTTGTCCTTTTTTTTGTTCGTTTTTTGTCGTTTTTGTTCATTTTTTGTCATTTTTGTTAGTTTTTGGTTGTTTTTTTTTTTGTTTTTTTTGTCGTTTTTGTCCTTTTTTTGTTATTTTGTCCGTTTTTTTGTCGTTTTTTGTTCGTTTTTTTTTGTCATTTTTGTTCGGTTTTTGTTGTTTTTGTTTGTTTTTTTTTGTCGTTTTTGTCTTTTTTTTGTTGTTTTTGGTCTTTTTTGTTCGTTTTTGGTCGTTTTTGTTCGTTTTTTGTAATTTTTGTTTTTTTTTTGTCATTTTTGTTCGATTTTCTATCGTTTTTGTCTTTTTGGTTCGTTTTTTGTCATTTATGTTCCTTTTTATCGTTTTATATTTTTTTTTGCTCTATTTTATCGTTTTTTGTCATTCTTTTTTCTTTTTTTGTCGTTTTTGTTCATTTTTTTGTCCTTTTTTTTTGTTTTTGGTCTTTTTCGTCTTTTTTTCCCTTTCATTTATTGTTGTTTTTTGTCAATTTTTTTTTGTTTTTAGTCAATTTTTTTAATCATTATTGGTCACTTTTTATGGTTTTCACATTTTTTATCTTTTTTTTGTCGTTTTTCTTTTTTATCGCTTTTTTCATTTTTGGTTTTTTTTTTTCCTTCTGTTTTGTTCGTTTGTCATTTTTTGTATTTTTTATTTTTTGTCGTTTTTTTCGTTTTTGGTCTTTTTAGCAGAAAACAAACCATTTTTTCCTTATTTATTTTTAGTTTTTTTCTTTTTAAATTTTTTAAAAAAATTTAGTGATCCAATTTTTAAATTTTATGTTGTATTTAAAAAAATATTAAATTAGAAACTTAATTACATTACATGGTAAACCAAACATATGAATGCAATTGGCATTACATTACATGGTTTGATTACATGCTTCAACCAAACATAGTAATGTAATTGTAATTCCATTACATTACAAACCCAATTACATTACAAATCCAATTCCATTACGATTACGATTACATTACAATGAACCAAACGCAACCTAAGTTTATTTCTGACAGACAAGTGCAGGTGCTGTAATAATAACGGAATTCGTCTTCTGGGACCTTCTAGTACCTTGCTATCTGTTAAACATTTTAACTTGAGCACGGTAAGTATGCTTAATCTCGTGCTGTCTGATTTGTCCAGTATATGTATCTTGGTTCCCTTGCCAATTAAATTGTTTGTGTTTTTGGTTTGCATACCAGTGATATTCTATATGTTTTTTCATGGCTCATTTTCCATAAGATCCCCCATCCTAGGATGATAATCTTGTATTATCTTATCATGCATTATATTGTCAACTGCAAGATATCCAATATATTCTTACGAGAATTTGTGAAATTTATTTTGATAAAGGGTTGCTGAATCACTTTCATAGATTCTAAAGGGCTTGTGCTGTTAAAATAGCGGACTTTGCATTTTGCTTGAGTAAAACAATGGACTCACTAGCTACAGCCTCTTATAACTTTTTTGACTTTATTCAAATTTGTGGTCAAAATATCTCTTGCTTGAATGTTGTCAGTTCCGGTATGTAGACAATGATGTATGTGCAATCATGAACTTTATGGGGACTGTCTAACAGAAGAGCCCATGGATTACTTCATGAAACCATTTGCAGACAAAAGTATATATGTTATATTTTACACAATTATGTTTTTAAGGAGCTCGTTGTTCTTGAATGCATATATAAAAGGTTCTGGAATGTCTGTTAATTTACCTAAACTGTAGTTGTATATGCAACTTGTTTACTTGTTTAATTTTCTATTGATATCAGCCATAGTTGTTATATTCTCTGTACTTATAATTTGTATTAATGCCCTTTCATTTTTTAACTTTACAGATCAAAGTTTCTAATTCTGCACTTATTAGTGCATTCATGAAAGAGCTGGAGCCAGATTCTCTTGTGGCACAGGTTTTATTTTCTTACCGAGTACAATTTCCCTCTCTTATGGCACATGTTTTATTCTCTTATGGCACAGGTTTTATATATGCCCATACTTCCTCTTTCGAAACAGCGTAACAATCAGGGAAGATGTTAGTGTGAAAGTCTGTCTTACATATGTACATTTTCTTTTATACTTATGTAATATACTTCTCTAAGTATTCTTCAAAGTGAATATGAGTAGGCGGGATGCGGGTGGTATATTGCATGGACGCAAAATGGCATGATATTGACATGGCCTCTATTTTTGTGTTTCCTATTGTATTTTTAGAGTACTTGTATCATATCAAACACGGGTCGGACATGGCACTGATTTTTTGAGTTTTTATGCTTCATAGGTCTGGAGGGATTCACTTTGAAGCATGGGCACTCCAAAAGTAGCAGTGTACATGTCATACACATATTGGACACCAGCCACATGACACATTCTAAAGTATGCTAGGACACAAAATTTGTTGCCTTATCTGTCATATAGTCCATTTTGTTTTGTCTATTCGTGGTCTTTCAACATAGCATTCGAAAAGAGATTATTTGTGAGATTGCTCATATATTGTTAAGTACGTGAGTGCAGAGGCTTCTTGTATTTAGATATTAAGGTTTTATTTATTTATTAAAGTAGAAACTAATGCATAATTTACTTTATTAAAGTAGAAACTAATGCATAATTTACTTCTTATACTTCCTTTGTGTTGTACCTTATGTTTTACTCATCTACAAATTAATGGATTTATTTTCTGACATCTTGAATTTTTACTTTGATATTCCTCCTCGTTGCACTACCTATTATAAGCAAGTATAAGTGCGTTTCTTTTGCACTCGAAATTACGTCTTGTGCACATAATGGGAACTGCATTGGTTCTTTCAGTTGTCAAAATATAGTGTTCTTCTAGACATATCAATTTTGTGAGGGGTACTTCTTTACTGTATAAGCACTGGATTCTACTAAAGTCCTTAACATGCATATTTATTTAACATGAGTTCCTTCAGTAGCTTATATGCTTAACGAAGGAAATATTGAGTTTCCATTGAAAAACTTGTGTTGCAGGATCTGCCTCCAGTTCGTTCGGTTAAGTATATCTTGAACCGTATCAGCAGACAATTCCACTGGGAGTAATTTCATCTGTAAGTTGCCTAAATACCTCATCTTGCTATTTTATTTGAGGCCATTATTTTATCTGAAGCATAGAAAAACAAACAGACACTCAAAACTATATTAAATGGTTTAAGTACATGGATCCTGGTAATTAAAGATCACAATTTTATAAATAATTGGGGATAAGCTTTGGTGAGCTTATACATGTTTGTTTCATATGGAGTTAATCCAGACAGGTTTATACTAGCCACTTTTGAGGCCAAAAGACTAAAACATCGATATAGAGAAGACCTAATTAAGACCTAAAGTCAAAAGCAGATTAGCAGGAATTGTACTGAACTACAAGAAGTGTCCTTTTAGGATGAATGAACATTAAAAATATTAAGATTAAAGGTCAACCAGGCTCTTATTGTTAACCAAATGACAAGATTAGTCGACAAGTGTTCCATTGGGGATAAGCTCGCTTCATTTGCCCATATGTTGCGGATTAACTAGTTTTTTAAGTGAGTCTTGATCCTTGGAAAATTTCTAATATTTTCTTTATAAGCATATGTAATTAATATAAAATTACTAATATTTTCTTGATCCTTGGAAAATTTCTACTATTTTCTTTAGAATCTTAGTTAGCATCCTCTCACTCTATAACAAATTGTGGTTGTAGCGAGAGAGGCGGTGGTTCTTAGTACCTGATGAAGGTATACAATTGAGTGCTGAGGTAATTTCCTTACATGGTTCTCGTTAAATTAAACTTAGTATATCCATTCATAACCTACTATTTCATGTTTTCTCTACTCTTTTTTTAAGTGCATCTTTCTAGAACCTTATGTTTGATCAATCATTGAAGTACATAGGAATTTTAGCTAGGTGCACTATTCAGAAAGTTTGCATCCATGAGGGATGAGTGGGCCGTTAAGAAAAGATACATCAGTTCAGGTTAGTTTTTGTGTTTCATGTGAAGTTCATCGTTATGACTGTGATGTAGATAAAACTAAAGCTTGATATCTTTATGATGATCTCTGAGCAGGTCCTATCCAATTTATGGGTGTTGGTTATACATGCTAAGGAGTGAGGCTGATATACTCACAAATTTGAAGACATGAAGAAGGGATGTACTAATTGGTTGATCTTGCATGATGATGAGAAAAAAATGTTGTATTTTGACTTGTTTTATTTTGTTAAACATGATTGTATGATAAAATGTTATATTTTGATCAATAAGTTTATTTTGTAAATTATATATAGTTGAACGTATAATGTTAATTGGAGTGTGGTTTAATTACTCATTGGGAAGCTGGATGAACACAATTAAAGCATGGCAAATATATTCAAATTTTTTTTTAAATAACTTTACCTATAACGACGTTTTTGTTAAAATGTTAGATGGAAAAGGGTTGGGAAAGCAAATCCCAACGTTTTTGCAAAGGGTTGGGAAAGTAGTCCAATTATCGACGTTTTAGTTAAAACGTGGAAAAATTTCACCCATTATTGCACAATTTCCAACGTCTATTAAACGTTGTTGTAAACGTCGTCTTTACGTATACTGACGTTTATCTAAAACGTCGGTAATTCCCAACTGCAGCAATGACGACGTTTGTCGAAAACGTTAAAGAAACGTCGGGAATTTCTATACCAACGTTTTTGACCTTTTTTCTGACGTTTATAAAACGTTAGAAAAAATCAATTTTCTTGTAGTGGGTGATGGGACTTGCTTTAACTATGGCAAGAAGGGCCACTTTAAGAAGGATTGTAGGGCCATGCCCAAACCAAAATAACAGGTATAGCTAAACTTGGTTATTTTGATTACTTAACTTGGTTGCTATTGTTGCACAAGTTGAGTTTTCTAGCATGGTAGCTGACTAGTGGTCGGACACTAGTGCATCTGACCATGTGTGCTCTCGAAGGAGCTGTTCACCGAGGACGAGCCTTGTTATGATGAAGGTCTCGATGGAGAACATATATCTAGCAAAAGATCTGAAGATCGAGACGGTGGTTATGAACCACCGGCAAAGATACTCAAATGCGTGTTGCACGTACCAGAGATTTTTGAAGTTCTGATCTCAGAAAGTCTGTAGTATGATACAAACTTGAAAGATGGACATTCATACTAGCCATATGGTAATTTCTTGGCGAGGAACATGCTTCGAAAAGATGTTCGGTAATGAAGGCGTGTTCGAACTTCTACTGATGGCAATGAAGTTACTTCATTGAAGGGACTGAGAGTTGTTCTATGACAGAAGCAGACTCAAGATGTCATATCTAAGTCTTATCTCCAGAATGTGGGGGTAATGAGGTGGAGAGATTTGAGGTATGTGCAGAGACAAGACTGCTAGGAAGCTGCTCAGACAATTGAACTAAAGTACGGATCATCTAGAGTTAGTACACTCAGATATCTGTGACTTTTATCATTCTCTACGAAGGCCGGTTCGAAGTGTTTCTCGAAGTGCACGTTCACATGACTTCTTAAGTCAAAGGATGAAGCATTCAAGAAGTTCAGGGACTTCAGGCTGAAGCTGAACATTAAATCGATCTACAACAACTCAGAAGGGATCATGGCGGAGAGTGTCATTTCTTTTGGATTCATATCATTCTGTTATGAACATCGGATTGGTTATGAAATGACTGCCCTGCATGTACACTCAGCATTGATCAAGACGGAGAGTATCGTTTTTTGGATTCTAATCGTTCTATTATGAACATGGAATTGGCTATGAAAGGACTGCTCTGTAGTATTAATCCATGGAGTGTCAGAAAGGAAGATCAGGACGCTGTCAAAGATGATGATATCTATACAGTGGATCTTCTAATATGCTTCTGGGGATAGATTGTGTGTACGGCTATGTTTATTACTGAATAAAGTACCGTTCATATATCTGACTATGATTCTCATCAACACTGGTTCAAGGTTAAACCTAATTTGAATATCATTCAAGTGTGGGGGTGTCTGGTGTACGTGAAGCTTTCGAATATTAAAATTTAGAAGTTAGGGACGAAGACCAAGAAGACAGCATTTCTGAAATTAGCTCGGAGATCACTTGATATTGTATCAATCATATCATTGAGTCTCGCGAGGCAGAATTCTTTGAAGACAAAATTGCTAGGGATAAGAACATTATTCTCACGGATGTTCCGGAGAATATTGTTGGTACTTAAGGAGCAAGTACTTTCAAAGATGTAGTAGTCCAGAAGGTGGTTGCCTTTGATGACAACACTTGAACCAATATTCGTTAAGCAGTAGGCAAAGCGAGTGAGAAGGACGAAAGATTTTGGAGATAAACTTTATCATCCATCACGTGGAGGCTGATGAGGTGATGAAGTCCAGAGATACGATCTTCTGGAGGAAAAAGTCAATGAAGAGGTTGACTCTGTAACATCCAAGTATAAGTGGATGTTAGTTAATCTGCCTGAAGGAGCTAAACCTATTGAATCTTCGAAAAGAAAAAGACGAAAGCCGACGGAACTGAAGATAAGTTTAAGGCTAGAGTACTTGCTCAAGAACAGGAGATTAAGATGTCAACCATCTAGATGACGATGGCCGTGGTTGCTATTCATAAGTTGTTCTATCATCAGATGGATGTCAAGACAGTAATTTTGGATAGAGAAATGACAGAAGAGATTCACGTACAACAACCAGATAGATTTGTCATTCAGGGTATTGAAGACAAGGTCTGCAAGTTGGTGAATTCTGTGTACAATTTGAAGTACACCCCCAAGTTGTGGCTCGAGAAGTTTGACTAGGTTATTAGGTCAAAAGGCTACAGTATCAGCAAGTCTGTTAAAGTATGTTTACACGAAGTTCGCTGAAGAGAGAGGAGTCATCGTTTGTCTCTATCTGGACGACATAATAATGTGTCACTAGAACAAAGATGTTCCTCATCCAGATTCAGTATGAAGGATATGGGAGATACGGATGTGTAGCACCCAGTTTCTAAAAATAAGGGTAATTTTGAAATTTTGTGATTTAATTATTTATTATGATATTTAAATCGTGATATGATTTTTGATGATTTTTAATCATTTAAAACTATTTATAACCATGACTTGTGATTTTGATGTTTGGCTAGTGTAACCATAGAGACTGCATGACCTAGAGACTAACCGTGACCATGGGGACCTAACCATGTGATTAGGATGTCTATTTGTTACTTTTTAGCCTAAAGGTATTTTGGTTATTTTTGACTTATTGATGAAAATGAATTTTGATTGATTATTATGATGCTAATCATTTTATTAGAGACTAACCTAGTTTGGACCTAACCTACATGTTAATGATGTTCATGGGGGCTTAGTTAGAAGATTAGAAGACTTAATGGCTAAGTTGGATAAATATCTAAATATTTTGTTGGGAGATATTATGTAAGAAACCTACTTTTGTTGTGAGCCATTAATTTGACTTGAACTTGTTGGAGAAGCCTCAACCACTCATCTAAAACCCTAACCCTAGCTTTATCACAGCCATCATGAGCCCCTCTTCCCATTATAATCATCTCTTCGCAATATTGGCCTCTTGTTAATCTCTACAAAAATCCCCTTTAGTGTTCTTCCCCAATTCTTCAACATTTCTCCATTTCTCCTCCAACTTGGACCAAACCAATTGCATTGGACTCCTCAACAGTAGAGGATACTATTGGAGACTAGCTAGCAAGGATTTGGAGGCTTGGAACCATTGTAAGTTGAGAAGAAGCTCTCATTCAAGGCCCTTTACATTGAGGTTTCACCCTCAATAGGTAAAACCCATCAAAACCCTTTCAATTCGCAATTTCTTTCCATAGTTGCATTCATTTAGGTCAACCCTAGCTGTCCCTCAAGTTTGGTAGAATTTAGACTTGGTTTCGTGTCCGTATCGGACACGTATCAGTGTTTATTGCATGGTGTTTGATGAAATAATTGAATGGATTAAATCTTTGTATTTTCAAAAACTAATTTCATGAATTTGTAGCCCTATATGTAGGGATTTGATTTTTATTTTACTGAGTTGATTTTCATGCATGTTTCGTGTCCAAATTTGGACACGAACATGCTGTTGGACACGGCACAGGGGAGTGTTGTACTCCCCTGCTGCTTGCGTCTCCTAGCGGATACGACATGGCACCTCGACACCTGAAATTTGGTGCGAGGGTGCAGGCAGTCACTGACAGCATGCACACAAAATTCGAGACAAAACTATCGAGTGGTTTGGGATAATTTCAACCCGCATCGACTTGCACTGACACGCACACTTTCAGCAGACACCTTCTGATACAGGCTTGTATTTTGGACATGACACAACGTGGACACCTTGCAGGCGGTTGGACACCTACCTTTACACCTGGCAAACATGTGTGCACGACCACGTGTCTCCACGTGGCCTGTATCGAGTGTACGAGTCCTTGGACTCACAGCACGACAATGTGTGCACGTGTGTGTGTCCGCGTGTATGCGTGGGTGTTTGGACATGATGTGTCCTATTTTGGTGGATACCTTTGAAACGTGAGACTCAATGACACATACACAAATCATTACCAACCCTCACTTGGGTTTTTTTATGTGTTTTCAAATTCGATTTTGGTTTTATTCCCTATTCTCTGATACTCTATAAGAAGAGTGTATATTTCTGAGTTCAACTTCGTTTTAAATGTTTTTAAAATGTTAATTTATAAGTAATTAGCATACCAGTATGTTAATATGTATATATATATAATTGATATATACAACTGGGAATGGAGTTTAGATGGAATTTGATGAATCGAGTTCAAGATTTAGGAAACTCTGATACTTTCTGATATTTGTTGTTCTTCTTCCCTTTTTCAGAGTTTAAATTCAATTTTGTTTGTAAATTTAATTTTCAGTTGTTGGTGTTAATATATATGCATGTTCACCTATTCGAGAGACATTAGAAAATGTAATGTATACATTGGGTTTTGGGTTAAGGGTTAGTTTGTATATGCATTAACTTAATGTATGCATAAAACTGAACCCTGTTGAAACCGAGAATTGATCATTGACTTTGAATTTCCAATGAAAACTTAATTTGTGTTGGTTATGAGATGTCTGTAATTAACTGAACCCTTAGCCATTCATTACATTATGACTGAAACTAACATTGTAGCCAACTGAGCATTACATTACCTACATGTTCTGATACTTTAATTCCCTTAACAGATATAATATATGTTAAATCAATGTTTAACAGATCATGTGATGTATTAACTTGACTGGGAGCATTGTAATGTAGTTGGGTTGTTGCATTTGGGATTACATGAGGGTTGGGTTTGAAACATGAGTTGGATATGGAGTTTAGTTAAATATTGTGCTTGATTCAACATTTACTGGGTGAGGGTTCAATTTTTCATTGATAATGTAACTTGAGATTGAACTAAAAAGAACTGGACTTGACTGAAAACAGGACTGAACCTACATTCTCTTTACACAGGAAAAACCTCTTGCATGTGAACCCCTGCACCCTATGTTGCACTGTGATACATTAACTAGCAAATGCATGTCCTAACTACTCACCTATACATGTATACATGCCATGACTTTTTCCTCTATCTCTATGTATATATATATATATATATATATATATATATATATATATATATATATATATATATATATATATATATATATATATATATAATGTGATTAATGTATGAATGAATACATGCATGTCATAAACCCTTTGATTCAGTTGACCCTTTCACTCTACACTTGACACCTTACCAATACATTGCACACACACACATTGTATATATATGTATGTATATATATATATATACAAAAAAAAAATATATATATATATATATATATATATATATATATAATGTGAAAAAAAAAAAAAAAAATATATATATATATATATATATATATATATATATATATATATATATATATATATATATATATATATATATATATATATATATATATATATATATAATGTGAATGATGATAACATGAATATATAAGTACATATATACTTGTATGTGTGATTAGTTTGGCTTGGCCTTGTCCTGTGTTTGAGTGCTAGTCTAGGCTTGGTTAGGCCTAATGAGACTTGTCTAGCCTAGAATGACCTAGTTGACTTAAAGGTTGACCAAGAGTTGACTTGGGTCTAGAAGGACCTAGAAATCATGTAGAATGCATTAAAATCTTCAGCCTTACTATTTTAGACATGTTGTGACTTGTGTTGTTCTAAATAGGAGTCAGGTACCTCACTTGGGACTCTATATTCTCAGCGGGACATTCAGGTTATCAGGCGAGTACATTCTCTGATCATTTCATAACTTGATTAGGATTATATTCCTGCTCTAGATTACCTTATTTGATGTTGTCACGATATTATCACGGATTGATACTATATGGATCCCTACATTGAGATGTTATCCCCCTCGGGAGCATCGGATACTTTATGTCATGTGTTTCATGTACATCATGTATTCCTCGCTCTCATGTTATTCATGTATACTCATGTGCTTCATGTACGTTCATGTACGCTTGTGTACTCTCATGTGCTCTCATGTACGGCCATGTTTCTCATGTGCTTCATGTGTAACCTATACTTCATGTGTACCCCTTCATGGGCCTTCATGTGGAATTCATGTGCACTCAGTTCTGAGCCCTCATATATACTTCATGTACACCCATCTATGGACTTTTATGTGAAAATCATGTGTGTAACATAACTTGTCTGGATCCTTGTGTATTAATTGGGGTATGGGGGAGTATAATAGTCATGTGAACAATTCCAAAGTAGTATAACCATGTGAGCCTCTTGTTTTCCATAAATAAATTTACTTTATTTATTGTGTTTCTGGGAAAATTACAACTGTAGGAATCCGATCTAGAAGACGATCGCTTTATCCCTTGGACTATGCGAAGAAGAAAAGCTCTCAAAATTTTGACAGTAAGTTAGATAACTATGTATCTGTACAATGAATGAGAAAAAGAACTCTATTTATAGAGTCAAAAATAACTGAAAAGATAACTGTCTTCACAGCCTTTGCCTAGTTGAAAATCATGCAGAATTTAACATACGCAAGGTTGTGAGCAGTTACTGGACGTGGCCTTTAACTGTTGGACACATGGCAATCATGCATGAGTCGTATGCAAGTTACAGGACATGCAGGCGAGAGATCAGTGGCATAGCTGCCACGTACTCCAATTTGATGAAATCCACGCAGACTTGTTGAAGACGAAATCCACGCAGACTCGGGGTAGAAAGCTTCAAAATCCACGCAAACTTGGGGCAGGAAGCTTCAGGATCCACGCAGACTTGGGGAAGAAAACCTTAGAATCCACGCAGACTTGAGAAAGAAAACTTCAGAATCCACGCAGACTTGAGGGAGAGCTCAAAAATACACGCAGACTTGAGATAGAATTGCCAGCTGTCTTGATTTGGCGTGCCTCGACTGACACAAAATCTCTGACAGTGATTGCTTTTGTCAGTCGCATTAAATGACAAGAAGCTCTTTTGGTACGCCAACTTGACGAAGGCTGAGTCTTGCTGAAGAAGATTTCAAAAGTCATGCAATAGTCGGCTGTGATCTCTCGAGTTCCGTGCATACGTGGCATACGAAGAGACATTCTTCGACTGTCGTGCTGTCAGTCATAATTATACCCTGACAAATGATGAGCTGTCTCCCAGCGTGACTTGTAAATATTGTCCTGATCAACTCAGCGTGACTGTTGACTCTGTCCTGATCAACTCAGCGTGACTGTCATTTTTAAAGGCCTACACCTCTTTAGTATATTCATGTGCACATCCAGCCATTCACATGTCGACTTTGTACACTACATCACTAGTCACTGATAGTTCTCTACTTATAGTAGATATTTCCATTACAGTTCTCTCTTTTACATCATGTACATTCTTTCATTTTTTATGTATCGTACTCTTTTGCATGTCTATATTTCCTAACCTGCTATGATCTGTGTGAGATGTATTGTGCTCGCGCTTGTCCTGACTGGACCTGTTGAAAATATTACAAAGGATGATAAGGAACCCTGCACCCCTTACTATGGAGCTTGTCTAGATGAAACTCGCGACCTGGACCCTTGGGAGGTTCAGGCAGCTGCTGAAGATGATACCCATGCATAGTATAGATAGTTTAGACTGTTCTTTATTTTCATGTTAGTTGTTGTCTTTGATTTCAGAGTTGTATTATTATGGAGATGTTGAGACTTGTGTTTGTTCACTTTGATTTATTTTACTTCTGTTTGTACCTCAATTTTGAGGATTTTCTTTCCTATTCCATCGTGCTATATTCTACCTCTAGATTGTGATTGAGTTGTACCTTCTGTGACTTGGCCTCCAGTTGGAGAGTATTTCATATTGTGTTAGTTATGTTTATGACTTAGAATAGCGTTCTATCGCCGACACTGCAGCTTAGGCTGGACGTACCTACTTTTCGTACCCCTACACTGGGTGCGGGTCATGACAGGATGTCATCTTGGGGATTTAAATAATTCAGACGGAAGTTGAGCTTGCCTTGTCACAAGCTCACTACGTGAAAAGTTGTCCACATGTTATGGATATTAGGATCTTCCAAGGATCGATACTCCTTACAGGTGTGATCAAAGGCTGAAGCCAGATCCTGGTGAAACGTCAGACAGTTGGTGTACTTGAACATCATTTGGAGTTTGATGTAGGCTACAAGTATCACCAGGACTGACATAGCTTTTGTTGTAGGCATGACGAGTCGATTCACGAGCTAGCCATGTTTTGATCTTTGAAAAGCTATAAAGAGAGCAATTGGATAACTCTCAGGGACTCAGAAAGATGCACTATATCGGTTACCTTGCAGGGGTAGAAGGCTTCAGTGATGCCAGTCGGTGCTCAGAAGGAGAGAAAGAAGAGGTTATATCTTCAACATGGATAAGGCTGCTATATCGAGAAAGTCGAAAAAGTAGATCTATAGGTGATGGTGTTATATCAAAGAAGTCGAAAGAAGCAGACATTTCTCTCACTATGGGATCTAAGTTCTGTTAGCTGTAGTAGATGAAGCAAAATTGCTTCGGGAGCTCAGGAAGGATCTCTCTATGGTTGATACGCAAATTCGGGTGATGCCAATGTATTGCGATAACCGGACACGATCTTCCTGTGGGTGGTGCGCATATTTCGACAATGCCGATTTATTGCGACAACCAAGCGACTGCAGCGGTGGCATCAAATGATCTCTTCAATGGCAAGAAGTGGGTTGTGTGATTAAGGCACAGGTCGGTGAATGTTCTCATTAAAAGAGGAGTCATTATCGTGGTAGATGTTCGGAGCCAAAAGAATCTGGTAGATCCGTTCACTAAAGGTCTCAAGCGCCAGCTGGTCGAGGACTCAGCAAGAAAAATGGGCTTGAAGGCGTTCTAATATTGTGTCTCTGTAATCCTACCATAACGTTTTATGCTATTAGTTCAAAGAAAAATCTACTAGGCATCTAACTTTTGGTTCAAGGGAGGACCATTGACTAGAAGAATATCAGGTGCAGTAGGCAATCCATTGGTATACTGCGGGATCACAGACCTAGAAACACAGTTAGTGGGCAGTCCTTTGGATATTGTGAGGTCACGTACCTAGAACCATTGTTAGTGGGCAATCCCTTGGAATATGGCGGGGTCTCAGACCCAGAACTACTGTAAGTAGGTAATCCTTTGGGACTTTGCGGGCTTATGAGCCCAAAACCATTGTTGTCTACTGTTTGTTCTTTGTATAGAACAAAGTCCTATGCGTGGATGGCTTGAAAGCCTTAATGAGTTCTCGGGCATTTGGGATGTTTGACGTGCTTTACAAGAAGTACGGGTAGCACAACACTATAAAGGAGTGTAGTACTCCATGCTTCAATGGGGTGACACCACATAAGGTACCTAGTAAGGCTAAAGCCTCAGCTTCGGGCCAAGTCACAGGGACGTAGCACCGCATATAGGCAAGTAGGCCTAATGATATAGAATGAAGAGTGGTAGGCAGCACTCCAAAGAGGCTTTGCCTCATGTTACAGTGGTATGACACCACATGAGGCAGTGCCTCGGCTTTGCAAGCCATGTCACAACAGCGTAACACCGCAAGGAAGCGAAAGACTTCATGCTGGGTAGTTTGGCACTACAAATAGGTTGGGCCTTGTGCTACAGTGGTATGACACCACATGAGGCATTGCCTCAGATTCCGGCCAAGTCATAGCGGCGTAGTACTACAAGAAAGCGAAAGGCTTCATGCCAAGACTCTTTAAAAGAACTCACCTAGAGTGTATGGATAGAGATGTAGGCCGTCTCTTGAGGGAAACTTTGTATACATCCAATATACATACACCGAAACCAGGCTAGCATAAGACCTTTTATGTGTAGCCAGAAGTACAGTTGATGTCATTATATGAGTGGAAAGAATTGCAGTTATGGTGCATAATTCAAGGCTTCGTCCATTCTTGTATCATGCTGTTATTTAACCCATGCGGAAGATTCAAGTCATAGCGACATCTCTCCTAATGCATGATGGGCAGTCACTATGGGGAACACTCAACCCATATATTAAGATATATAGGAGATTATTTTTTGCCTTTAGATTAGAAAAGATAGTCTCACATCGGTTACACCAAATGATGAGTATCTCAATATAATGCATTGCTTGTGTTGAGATGTGTACATAAGGTGTGGTGGGGCACAAGTGTGTGCCATGTAGGAGTATTTTCCTAGAAGGAAAAAGGATTAATTCTAACAAAGATGCAAGTTGATTTTTGTTGATCGGACTCGGACTCGGACTCCAGGATGCCTCGTGCACGCACGGACGGATGTTCGGAGGGTAGGCGTGGACTGGCACTCGACTATATTGATTATGGGATGATGTAAAATATTAAACTCTATTTTAGAGTATTGGTATGTTAGTCCCACATCAGATAGAAGAAATGGTGAAGTCTCACTCCATTCTATAAATAGAGCCCTCTGGCCTCCTTTCTAAGATGCACCAAAGAAGACAGTTTAGGGAGTCCGTAAAGTTCACGAAGCCCGTTCAATTCTCAAAAATTGACTGACGAGCGTTCCAAAAGTTCTTTAAGCACTTGCTGGTTCCTGGAAGCGGATCGTATATAGGCGAATATTGCTTTGGCAACGGTGATCTGATCACTCCAGCAAAGCTGCCTTTCTCTTTCGTCTTTCCTTCTCTTCTTCTTTGATCTAATCAGAAATCTCTTGTGGACTTTCGTCGCTACTGCTGCTAGCAATTCGATTTGAACCTTCTTTTAGAAGCATTACATTCGTTTGCTGCTATAATGAAATATTTTTAGATTTTCTTTACCCAGAATCATCCAAGGATCTTTGTCGAGTACCTTCATTGAAGTGGTGCTTCGAAACATTATTTTTAAAATCGTTACATTTCTTAATTTTTCATCAAAAATTACGCCTCGGGAATAACAAATAGTTGGTTGAGTTTTGCTCTTCTACGCTTCCAGGGATGCGTACGGATGTGTACTTGGAGAGGACTTGGTATCAGGAGACTACCTCGTGCCCGACACAGTGTCGAACAGGATGCATAACAGAGGGGACACGAACCGACAGAGGACACGGTTCTTCAATATTGATTAGCATGGCGTTTAATTGGAGTGGCATCTATGGTTGTTAGCAATTAAGTTCGAATCCATCTACTGTTCACTGACCGTTAGGTCAGTTGTAGGTGTTAGGTTAGACACTGAATGTGATAGTTTGAACTTAGATTTAATTCAAAATAGAGCTTGAGTGTGAACCCCTTTGGGTTGTGATGTAGCTATAGACTGAATCAATTGTTTCCTATAGGAGATGGCTCGATTATTTGGGCCTAACATTAGATTATGGTTGTAGGTATTTGCTATGGAATTGTGTCTTTTGAAGCTAAGACATTAATAGGCCAGAATGATGTATACTGGAATTTCTAATGACCAGTACAAGTTTGGTGAGTGTGGACTATTAGACTCAAGACAATAGGTTTTAGTTCTTGTGGATAATTTGAATTATTGACTAGATTTAGTCATATGGAGTAGTTTGGACTTGATTAAGGAAATTTTAGAATAATTATATTTCTCTACTTTCTAGGTGGTTTAGAAGTCATTGACAAAACTTGGAAGAGAGGCAAGTACTCGTACTCGATCATCACATGCATACATTTCATATTGCACTTGACTTGCTTGTACTTTATTTCACTTGCTTGCATTTTGTGTCATGTCGGGGAGGGGAGGGAAGAACACCCAAGGGTATGTAGTCACCTAAGTCTGAGTGTGTACTTGATTGGAGTATAGGCACGATATATCTTATACTATACTTGCATGCTAGTATATTGGCGTCCTATGCTACACGCTTGTTTACTTGACTACTAGTGCGGTATGCCTTACACTAGACATGCCTGATAGCTTACCGTTGCTATATACTTTACTCTTGATAGCGTAGCGTACATGGTATGCCTTACTATACATTTGACTGATAGCATGCCATTGTACTACACTCTTGACTTGATAGCCCTATATACTTGACGATGTTATATTGCATATTCATATAGATAGTGCATTTGTCATTTACTTTCCTTTCCTGTACTTATTAGTTTTATTATTCCATTAATATTCCGTGCTTGGTTGAGCTACTTGTACTTTGCTTATTTTCTTGACAGGATCATTGATTACAGGTGAGATGAATCTTTTAGATTGCCATGGCTAGCATTGGAGCTCACCGTATATTGAGATGTAGATCCATGTATAGAAGATTGATCGGATGTATTTGAGTATTATGTTATTGGCTAGAAAGTTTTTAGATTATTTACCGGCTTTGTACTCAGACATTCATGTATAAGCCTGTAATAATTGTATAGTGATCTGTGATGATTGGTGGTGATAACTCATGATAGATGCTATGATGAGAATATATAGATGATGACTAGACCAGGCGGCTCACTACCGCTGTCAACGACAGTGTAGGCCGAGTATGACTCGACCCGTGCCTGATTATTCAGGAGCGGGACATCAGGAGTAGGACATGACACAAATACATCCGCTTATTTCCCTTGAATCACCCATACACAAGAGCAATGGTGGCTCAAACATTCATACATGGAGTCTTCAAGTTGCATGACATGCCAAAATATAGTCTCAGACAAGGACCCTATACTCACAAGCACATTCTAGAAAGATTTTTTTAAACTACATGGCACTACACTTAAAAAATACTGTCTATCATCCTCAAATATATGGGCATACATAGGCCACTAACAGGTGTATTGAAGAATACTTGAGGATCTTTTGTAGCCACAAACCCAAAGAATAGAGTAGATACCTGTCATAGGCAGAATTCTGATTTTAATACTAACTGTCACTCAGCTACTAAAGTCACTCCATTTGAGGTTGTATATGGTAGAAGACCTCCTTATATCCTTACGTATATTTCTGATACAGTTGAGGACAGAGAGGTTGCTGGGGCCCTATCCTCAAGAGATAATGCTCTACAAATGTTAAAAGACATTCTGCTGCTAGCCCAGGATAGGATGGGGAGGATGGTCAATCTGTACGGGACTGACATAAAATTCTCTATAGGGGATATTGGGTATACCTCAAGCCGCAATCTTATAGGCATGTATTAGTGGCCCATAGGAGACCCCAGAAACCATCTCCAAAGTTATTTGGTTCCTATAAAGTCCTATCCAGGATTGGACCAATAGCCTATAAACTTGAACTTCCTGAAGGATCCTTGCATCATTTGTTTCATGTTTCCCAGCTTAAGAAGAAAAATAGTGAACAAATTGAGGTGTAGACAGTACTACCAACTCAAAGAGAGGAAGTAATTATTGAACCAGATAGGATATCAGAAGGAGGTTAGTGCACAGAAAGAACAAGGCAGCAGTGGATCTATAAGTCCAGTGGAAGAATAAAAATATTGAGGATGTTATATAGGTGCCCTATACAAAATTTGTTAAAACATATCCTAATTTTAACCTTAAGGCAAGGTCAAAATAAGGAGAGGGTATTGATGAAGCTCTCTAACTAGCTAGCTAAGCTAAGTAATGCAACCATCTAGAGTGTGAATGCTCGGGAATGGAAAGTGCTTAGATAATCAGTATCTACTAGCATGGAAGTAGAGTATTATAGATTATCAGCATTCCCCAGTCCTCGATCATATTATCATATAACTAACTACTAGTATCGGTTGGTGTTTCAAAAATCGGACCGGAGATTGACCCGGACAATGCACTGGGTCAGATTAAATCGGATCATGTAAAACCCCTAAATTTCTACTATTTTTTATATAAATTTGGTACTGATTTTTTTTATTTTATTTTGTATTTGTACTTCGCGTAGTTGCATTGTACATCGCGCGCAAAATTTCATTTTTCGTAATTGCTCGACGAGTGCGAATATGTGCGAGCGTACATATTTTAGAAAAACATTTTTTTCCTATTTTTTATAGTTTCAAAATAATATATGTAATAATTATTTTACCTATCATACCCACATTTCCAAGTCCATTATTTTATTTATTTTATTTAAAAAAAAATCTTCCGTTTATAACAGTTATTACTAATAAATAATATTCTTTGTGCATACAAATGTATTTCATAAATATTATATTAGTTTATTTTTAAATAATAATGTAATTTTTGAAATTAATTATTATTATAATTTTAGTATACATAAAAATATATTTTAAAATGGTTGATATTTGTTTAAAATAATTATGATGATTTACAAATTTGAATTTATGGATTTAGATTTATCTATATTTAAATTGGATTGAATTTGGAATTGATTTGAATTGTTTTGAAAATTATTTAAATTAAGTAGCGAATTATCTACTTTTGGTTTTAAATACTCCTAATCCTTATCTACTAAGATTTTCCTCAACCCTATAAATAGGGGAACATCCATATTATTTTTCACCACAAATATTTTACAGATTTTCCACCACAAATAGGTGTGCCTCGTATCGGTGTTCCATCCATCCTCGTGTCAGCCATGATGGCCTCAGGTCTGACCCCGGGTGTCTTTCTAATAGGTTATTTCTTTTACATATACATTCATCCTCTTCTTGGTGTCCGACAATCCCGGACCTCATCATCGTCCTCGTGTCCGACACTTGGACACGATCCCTAAACCCTAATCCTAAACCTAACCCGGCCCCTGACCACCACCCTACACGACGTCCACACCCCGCCGCTGCCATCATCTTGGCCATCCGCCACAGCACCCCAACCTCCAGGTTCACCCCGACACCCTAGCACCGAGCCCCTCCCATGTTTCTGTGCCACCAGTCTCCCCCTCTGCCTCCGCAATCGCCACCGCAACACGGACCCCCACCAAATCTACTCCGGCCACTCACAACACCCAAATCTATCACACCTCCACAAGCCACCGCTACCAAAAGTTTAGAATTCCTCACATGAGCCGCCGAGTCCAGTCGTCGTCCCTTGACCCGTCTCGTCGAGCTTTTCTCCACGCGAACAGTTCTCCGCTGTCGTTGCGTACAACTCGGCCGCTCCGTTCCGGCCATCTCCACACCCTCGCGATCCCAACTCTCTTCCAGCACCACACGTGTGCCCCAGGCGGTGTGCCCCAGGCGGTGAGCCCCGTCAACCCCGGGCTTCCGCACCACAGCGGCTCCGCCAAGCACGAGCCCAGCCACGGGCGTGGAACACCTTCCACTGCCAGCAAGCCGCTGAAACCTCGACCGACATCACCCCGCACTGGACACAGCCGCCTCCGTGCCTCACTCCATCGGTGTAATGACCATGGTTCGTATTACGTATTTTGGGATACGTATACGTATCTGACTCGTATTATATGTCTCCTGGCTTGGTTCGGCTTGTTTGGGTTGGCTTGGTTCGGCTTGGGTTGCTTATTGGTTCATCATGAACCAATGGGAGAACCCTTACCTACCACCACCATCCCCATTTATTAACCCAACACTCTTTCTCTCTCACCGTTCACTCTTCTTCTTCCTCACCATTACTCTCCACCTACACCCAAGAGCCCTAGGCAAGTGCAACTTGCTTCATGATGGATCTCAAGTTTTATTGTTCCATTCCCTTCTTTACATAATTATAAGCCTCTTTAGAACTTGGAGTTTTTGATTTTTATGGATAGATTCTTCTAGATCTACATTATAACTTTGGGGTTTCACGAGTTTATAGAGTTTTTCTTGGTTTTGATATACTAAAACTTGTTATTTTCGAAAACTATTAGTTCCATGAGCAAGAGCACGAAATTTTGTATGAATTTGGTGTTTGATTCACCTCATTTCGCGTTAAAATGAAGTTTTTATGGCCGAAACAAGTTTTCTGAATTTTTTATGTCAGCTGAGTGAAATTTTACGCTGGATGGCATCCAGAATGTAAGATTTTACGCTGGAAACCCTGAAATTGTGTATTTTATGCTAGATGACATCCAGAATGTAAGATTTTACGCTGGAACCCTAAAATTGCATATTTTACGCTGGACAACATCCAGAATATAAGATTTTACGCATGGAACCCTGATGTTGCGTATTTTACGCTGGATGGTACCCAGAATGTGAAATTTTATGCTGGAACCCTCCCCTTTTGCGTATTTTATGCAGAATTGAATTTTTGGCGTAAAAAGTGCACATAATGACTGTTTTTGTCTGTTTAAGTTGTTCTGTAGCTAGAATCTTGAAAAACTCAAAACATAAGAGTTGTAGATCTTTTCCTTGGCTTCAAGAATATGTCACTAGTTATTTTATGCAAGTTTCTCTCATTCATGATAATGTAAGAATAGAACATGATAGTGGCCCGCTATGGCACACTCTTGACAAGTAAACTGACATGATATATCTCGACATGTTGTTATGACAGCTAGCCTGACATGACAAGTATGAAAGACTTGGACTCCGTGGACGATTGTGTTTGTACAAATAAACTGGTACTATCTTGCATCATGTCTAGGATAGGGATCCCTGAGTATCACGGTCAGGGGTACCTACTGAAATTGACAAAGGCTAATAAACTAGAATAATTTATTAGACATGAAGAGATTTCCAGCTACAGGAAATCCCGTTATCTGGGCGCATTGAGTGGACTTGTAGCCTACCGACGAGTAAGGCACATTTCTAGCACACAGTCACGTGTTGCATTCTTCATAAACGGACATTCGACCTGGATAACCGGATGGTCTGTAGGGCTTGTGGCTGTTGGGATAATCTCATTGCATCTTGCCAATAACTAGGCCTGTGATAACCCTAGTTAGTTAAAAGTATCAAGCCGTACTCTTGATTGGTCGTGATTGATTGGATAGAGTTTATTCCAGCTTAGTCCTATCCTGATCCTGTGCAAGATTGTGACATGACACGATTATTTATGCTTGTCTTAAAAATAACGATCGGGGCTCCAGTTCTCTCAGGCGAAGGATTACAACCTTGGTCCCTGTTTGGTTTAAGGGTTGTAACCTGGCTCCCGGAGCAGTTATGTGTCCTCTCTTCGTTTATTGTCTTTTTGCAACTCCATGCCATGTTCGTCATGTTTTACCTTACCTTAATACCATGATTACTTATACTGGCCTTAGCAATAAAGATCGGGGGTCCAGTTCTGTTCAGGCGAAGGGTTACAACCCCGATCCTTGTTTGGTTTAAGGGTTGTAACCTGGCTTCTGGAGCAGTTCTGTGTCATCTTTTTGTTTATTGTCTTCACTGTACCAATAGTATTTGAGACGGGTTTCTATTCAGGTGGAGGACTGTAACCCCGGTCCTTGTTTGGTTTAAGGGTTGTGACTTGGCTACTTGAATAATTTCCTCGTACTCAGTTTACTGTTGTTATCTTTATTATTATCAGTTCTTTATTTATTATCTTTAATATTCTATTGTGATATGCTGGTTTTAGTTCCTAAGTGAAGCCTCCTTGTGGTACTTGCTCTTTCTGGGGTCTGACCCAGCTAGTTTTGTGTGGTCAGATATCGGAGCAGCACCAGAGGATCCACCTGTCTTCTAGCCAGATGGTGACCACCATGCATAACCCTGGCAACGAGTAGATTTCTTTTTGTCCTTCCACTTTATTGTAAAATTATTCATTTGAGACATTTAGCCGGCGAGCACATGTTAGCTCGTATTGTACCTTTATTTACTGTCCGCCTACGGGCTGTAACATGATTGACAGATCCCTAGGGTTGATCATGTATGACTAAACTCTTGCTATCTTGATATTTTGTACGACTAGCTTCATGATCATCCAATATGTAATGTATGGGACGCCTTGCTATTATATATTTGGTGTTCTGACATCTTGTAACTATTATAGCTTGCTTGAGATTGAGACAATAGGCTGGTTCATGATCATAGGAGACTGTTGGCTTGTAGTTAAACCCTCATGTATCTAGACAGCCGTGACCGTATAGCGAGGTGGGTTGCACAAATATACATAGCTGGCTATATACGCTCCCGCTCTCCAGTATTCTGGTTTTGGGATGTTACATGGTTTAAGTGGTGGCCCATGCAGGTCTTGTAAATCAAGATATGTGAGGGTTTACCGAATAGATGTCTCAATCAGTACTCATCCTTGATCTCTGCTCGTATCTTCTGAATCCCTGTAATCTTGACCTGATCACATGCTTGTATCATTGAACTATCCTGGTCCTTCCTTATTGTTCCCTATGTCGTCTTCTTCAGCGGCATTGTTCCTGGAACTACCGATCAACAAGGCGGAGCACCTCCCATGGACCAGCAGCAACCTGGAGATCAAGTCCAGCATTCAGGAGTAGCCTCCAGAGTCATGTCTACTGGAGGAGAGCCACCAGTTCAGTCCGTCCAGCTTGTAGTGCCTGATGATGGCACTTTGGTGGGTCTCATCAGGTCACTATTAGCCTCCTAGGATCGTCGAGGAGATGCCTTGCACCAGGCGGTGGCAGACGCTTTGACAAGAGGAGGTTATCAGGGTAATAGCGCGGCCAACAGCTTCAAGCGCTTGAACCCTCCCTTCTTCGACGACAGTGAAGATGCGATCGCTGCAGATGCATGGCTTCAGGATATAGAGGTGATTCTGAAAGCAGCCAGGACTCCAGAGAACGAGAAGGTGGCCGTGGTGCGCCTACAGCTATTGGATCCTGCCTGCAGCTGGTGGGCGGCGCAGGCCGTTGGATTAGTAGCCCCTATTGCCTGGGCAGTATTCAGGGAGAGATTCCAGATCAAGTATTTTGATGTTGTAGCTCGGTACGATCTACAGACGAGGTTCACCAAACTGAAGTAGATGGGCAGGACGGTCGACGGATATGCGACCGAGTTTTCGAGACTCAGTCGGTTTGCTCCCACCTTGGTAGCGACCGAGTTCGATAGGGTCCAGCAGTTCCAGCAGGGGCTTCACATGGAGATTTTATTGGCAGTAGAGAAGTTTGAGCATCAAACTTTTGATGCCGTATTGAGAGCAGCTAGGAGGCATGAGTATACCTCCCAGAGGATTGTGGACAGGACCGGAGGTCAAAAGAGATCTCACGGCCAGATGAATCAGTCATCAGCACCAACCCCGACAGCCAGGGCTTTGACCATTGGAGCTCCGAGGAGGGTGGCCTCAGTGACGTCGGTTCAGTATTCCACCCTGACGCACCCTCAGCAGCAGAAGTAGAAGTAGTCTTCCGCAGTGGGATGTTCACACTGCGAGAAGCCAGGGCATGTGGTATCAGAGTGTCGCAGAGCACAGGGTTTGTGCTTGGTTTGTGGTACCCCGGACCACAGGGTTGGGAACTGCCCGAATAGGGAGAGTTCATCGGCCTTCTCTAGTCCTTCAGTTAGAGGACCAGCACCAGTCCAGCAGCAGCAGCAGCTGCAGTATCCATTCTCGAGGCCATTGTCGATACAGGCCCAAGCATTCCAGCAGCAAAGCTGGCAGCAATATGCCCAAGCCCAAGCCCTGATCCAGAGCAGACAGAGGAATTTTCAGCAGAGGGGACCCGCACCTAGAGGGCATGGTCAAGTGCTGGCCTTGACCATGGGAGATGAAAGAATAGCACCCGGTGAGGTAGTGGCAGGTACTATTCTCGTCAACACCTTTCCAGCTTCAGTATTATTTGATTCTGGTGCCTCGCATTCATTTATGTCTGTACGATTCGCGACACGGATAGGACTGAAGCCCGAGTCATTATCAGTAAGGCTCAATATACTTACTGGTAACGGTCTTGTGGGAGTAGATAGAGTGTTTTTCTCGTGTCGGGTTATAGTTAGCGGTAGAGAGTTTTCCGCTAGGTTGATAGAATTTTCGATGGCCGATTATGATGTGGTCTTAGGGATGGATTGGTTGAGGGACCAGTATGCCAGGATAAATTTCCATATTGGCAGGGTTGCTTTTAGCATCCCAGGCGAGCCGAAGTTTTCCTTCTCCCGTGGCGAAGTTGAACCTTCTTCTCCTGTATTGCGGATGCCAGTAGCAGCAGTGCAGTTACCCCGGATCGTCGAGGAGTTTCTAGATGTTTTCCCAGAAGAGCTCCCAGGAATGCCGCCAGAGCGAGAGATCGAGTTCACCATAGACTTGATCCCCGGGACCGCACCTGTGTCAGAGAGAGTCTACAGGATGGTACCGTCAGAATTGGAGATATTATACAAAATGATTGAAGAACTCAGAACCAAGGGATTCATTTGTGCTAGTGGATCGCCTTGGGGAGCCACGATGCTTCTTATAAAAAAGAAGAATGGTACGTCCAGATTATGTGTTGACTATCGTACCTTGAACTCGGTGACAATCAAGAACAGATATCCTCTCCCAAGGATAGATGACTTGTTTGATCAACTCAGAGGAGCAGCAGTATTCTCGAAGATAGATTTGCGGTCAGGGTACCATTAGATCAGAGTCAGAGAGCAGGACAACCCGAAGACAGCTTTCAGATCCCGGTATGGGCATTGGGAGTTCCTTGTGATGCCATTTGGAGCAACCAATGCGCCGGCTGTATTCATGGACCTCATGAATCGCATCTTTATGTCTTATTTGGATCAGTTCGTGATTGTGTTCATAGACGACATCCTGGTCTATAGAAAGAGTAAAGCGGAGCATGAGCAACATCTTCGAGTTGTCCTCCAGATTCTCAGAGAGCACCATTTGTATGCCAAGTTTAGTAAATACGAGTTCTGGATCGATCGCATTTCATACTTGGGCCATATCATCACCAGAGGAGGAGTAGAAGTGGATTCCCAGAAGATCGTGGCCATTAAAACGTGGTCGGTACCTAGCACAGTGGCAGAAATTCACAGTTTTCTTGGCTTGGCCGGCTACTACCGGCAATTTGTTTCAGACTTTGCTCGGATTTCAGCACCATTGACCTAGTTAACCCGCAAGGATGTGCAGTTTGCTTGGACAGCAGAATGTCAGGATTCTTTTGAGAAGTTGAAGCGAGGCTTGATGACGGCTCCTATTCTCACGCTTTCAGATGGGACCGGAGGATTCTCAGTGTATTATGATGCTTTAGGCGGAGGTTTAGGATGTGTTCTGATGCAGCATGGGAAGGTAATAGCTTATGTGTCACGACAACTTCGTGATTATGAGAGGAATTACCCAACCCATGACTTGGAGCTGGCAGCAGTAGTGTTTGCACTTAAGCTTTGGAGACACTACTTGTATGGAGATAGGGTGGAGATTTTTACCGACCACAAGAGCCTGAAGTATGTGTTCACTCAGAAGGATCTTAACATGCGTCAGAGAAGATGGCTAGAGCTGCTTGTGGATTATGATATCAACCTGCAGTATCATCCTGGAAAAGCCAATGTTGTTGTAGATACATTGAGCAGGAGAGCCGGAGTCTATTTTCTGACAGCGCAACCAGAATTGTTAGCAGATCTTCAGAAGATGGGTATAGAAGTTGTCCTTCCTACCAGTATGGCATTAATGGCCAGCATGCAAGTTCAGTCCAGTATAGTTGAGAGAATCAAGATAGCTCAGTCATCATATTCTAAGCTTCAGCGGCTTAGGACAGAATGTGTAGCAGGGCGAAGACCAGAATTATGCATTCATGAAGACGGTACACTTCGATATGGTAAGCGTCTTTGTGTACCCAGTGGAGATATCAGACAGGAAGTCATGACCAAAGCTTACAGTTCTCAGTATTCGATTCATCCCGGTGGCACGAAGATGTACCGAGATATCCGTCAGCACTTTTAGTGGAATGACATGAAGAGGGAGATAGCTCGGTTTGTTTCTCGGTGTTTGGTTTACCAACAAGTCAAGGCTGAACATCAGAGGCCAGCTGGACTTCTTCAGCCCTTGCCAATTCCAGAATGGAAGTGGGAGCATATAACCATGGATTTCGTGACCGGATTACCTAAGTCCCCGACCGGTAGAGATGCTATATGGGTTATAGTTGATCGGCTCACGAAGGTGGCTCACTTTCTCCCATTCAGAGTTGGTCAGTCGACTGCTCAGCTAGCAGGGATGTACCTCAGGTAGATTGTCAGGCAGTACGATGTTCCAGTCAGTATCACCTCGGACCAAGATTCAAGATTTACGTCACACTTTTGGCGTAGTCTGCAAGAGAGTTTGGGAACTCACCTCCAGTTCAGCTCAGCTTATCACCCACAGACAGATGGTCAGTCGAAGCGCATAATCCAGACTCTTGAGGATATGTTAAGATCTTGTACGCTCGACTTCGATGGTTCGTAGAAAGATCACCTGCACCTGGTGGAGTTCTCGTACAACAATAGTTTCCAAGCCAGTATCCAGATGGCACCATTCGAGATACTGTATGGTAGGAAGTGCAGATCCCCACCAGCATGGGACGATGTTGGAGAAAGGCAGATGCTTGGTCCCGAGTTGATCACTCAGACAGTTGAGGTGGTCAGAAGGGTCAGAGATCATCTTTGCGTTGCACAAGATCGTCAGCGCCATTGGGCCGATTCTCATCGGCGTCCCCTTGAATTTTCTGTCGGCGACCATGTATTCCTTAGGATCTCGCCTAACCGTGGCATCATTCATTTCGGCGTACGAGGAAAGCTTAGTCCTAGGTATATAGGGTCGTTCGATATCCTGGAACGAGTAGAAGATGTGTCATATTGTCTCACTCTTCCGCCGTCTAAGAGTGAGGTGCATGACGTGTTCCATGTATCCTAACTGCGACGGTATATTCCGGACCCGGGCCATATCCTGGATCATTCGAAATTGGTTGTTGGTACCAACCTTTCGTATGAGGAGAGGCCTGTATCCATATTGGACCAAAGAGAGAAGATACTCAAGAACAAGACTATCAAGTTAGTCCGTGTCACGCCCCACTCCCAAATATATGGGATTAGGGCCTAACCTGGCCAGCTGATACGACCTAGAGTGAGCTACCCAATTTAATGGACTCACTTAGGCGTACTACGCTGTAAAAGTAACTAACCAAACACAGGCAATATCTAAATCTCATCCACAAATGACATAGAAAGAAAGTGCTAAATATAAACGCAGAGTAGTCTGAATATCCAAATACAACTGAAAGGAAATACAGGTCTGGTGGAAACAATCCTACGGTACATCAAAATGAAAGTACATGAATGGAAGATAACTAGCTAAGAGTATCAGCTAACTAGATATGAAACTCTCAGCCCAAGTAGCAGCATACCGAGATCAAGGGAACTCCTCGGGGTAGACCTCGTAATCCTTGCCAAAGTCTCCCGCCTCAGCTCCGGTACCGTATATCGTCGAGTATGTATGCTCGTCGGGATCTGGAAAAGAACCAGGTCCTCAGGGGACATAGCAAGATACAAATAGGGACATGTCATAAAGTAAATACTGATCTAACATAAAGGGAAACGCTAACCAGTCTAAGTGAATGCATACAAAAACAACTTTGGAACGTATGGGTAGGTGAAAATAATGTCGTCGAAGTACAGGCCGACGTTGGATCACGAGCCGAAGGATTTGCGTCGGAACACGGGCCGAGCGTCGGATCATGAGCCGATTAGCTCAATACTAGCGTCCTCCCGACCGAACCTAGCGCGCAGCTAGTGGCCGCTGCCGGAGATGTACCTACTAGTAAGGGCCCATGCCAACAACGGCCATCCCTGAGGCTAACATAAAATAATGTAACTGTCTGTCCCATACGCCTACTGGTTGTCTTTCCCCGTCCCGTGATGTATAAGTCGCATCCACGACCCAACATCTATTCTCTATGAAGAGTCAGCTATCTATGACCATCACTATCCTATATATGCCGTCACACGAGCCACTCGTACTGATGGCCAGTCGAGAGCGACAGCGCGTGCCATGATCTGATCTCACTCAGTGCCGTGTCGTAACATGTGTCATGGTCAAGGGAGTTGTGACAACAACTCCACAATCCAAGGGTACGTCGTCTATAACTAGGCCAAGTAGGTAGTCCTAGTGTCGACGCCAACATCGACTATGCCCAGGATAATCCCGGACTCTACTAATCAGATCTACACTACAAGAGTATAATGATGTATATGTAAAGCAGTAAATACAAGGCAAGGTATACTTGCCTTCAATCCCGCAATGTGCAAATAGTGCTCCGGTCCCGCCTGCCTCAATCACGCAGTCCAAGGGACCTACAACAACACAACCAAGGCTCACAATGAACATCCAAGACCATACATCTATCCATACACAAGTAGGAGTACGGTATTCGTACGGGATACCTCATTCAAATATTAAGTTATATTTATCCAAGGGTGCACAACCATAAGCTACATGTGACAAGTTTATACATATATATAGGCTTAGGAATGTACAAATACAAATCCTATATTACATAATTCACTGGTATCCCTAGAGCATGTGTATATACAAGTATAGATATTTATGTACGTAAATCCTATATTTAAAATGATACGTGTGTACATGAGTGTACATAGAGCATATAATATATATGTACATAGAGACAAATATCTATTTTTATTTATACAAAATACATACGTATATAGTTGAAAGAGTTTATATATACATATATACATAATGAGGCTAAGAGTACACGTATATATATATATAATATATATATATATAATATAGATATATATATATATAATATATATATATATATATATATATATATTTTATTATATAGATATATATATATATATATATTATATATTTTATATTATATATATATATCTATATATATATTATATATAGATATATATATATTATATATATATATATATATTATTAAAATATATATATTATATATATAATATTATATATATATTCTAATATTATATATATATAATAGATATATATATATATATATATATATATAATATAAATATAGATATATATATATATATATATATATATAAAATATATATATAATATTATAATATATATATATATAAATATATTATATATATATATATATATATATATATAATATATATATAATTATATATTATATCTATAGATATATATATTAATATATATATCTATATATGTACGTAATGAAAAAAGTGTATATTTTACATATATTTGAAAGGGGGGTATCATATATATACATTTAATTTGTGTGTATGAAACTACATTGTTACACTTATATGTGTGAGAGTATATATATATGTATGTATATACATACAAGAATACATACATATATATATACACAATATTGTATGTGCATGGATTCATTTCAATAATAATTATGAAAATTCCTAGATTGCATTATACATAAATAAACCATGAAAACACCACCATTACTCACACATTCATATTTATATGTATTTATAAATATAAATCATTTATTTTAATAACCATATGTATATATATAAGGCTATATATATACATGAATAACATTCCATTCACAAATTATTACAATATTCCTCCAAAATGCAAACATTTAAATATAAAAATTACTACACATCTACATATTCACATTTATATATATATATAGACATATATATATATATATCTATATGTTTATATATGTATATACACATACATAAATATTAAAGAAAGGAGGGGAGAGGAGTTACCAAGGAGGAAGGATTGTGATGGTGAAGGGGGTGGTGGTGCTTCGGCCTAGGGGAGGTGGTGGCCGGCCATGGTGGCTAGGGTGGTCGGCCAAGGAGGTAGATGGGGGTGTGGTGGAGGTGGTGAGTGGTGGTGGTGGTGAGTTGATGATGAAGAAGGAGGGGTGGTGGTGATGTGTTCGGTTTTGTAGGGGTGAGTGGAAGAGAGATGATGAAGAGGGGGAGAGAGAGGAGGGACCGAATAGAGAGGGGGGACTGCTACTTTCGGGTAGGGGAAGGTGAGGAGAGGAGAATATGGTGGTGGAGTATGTTGTTTAAAAAAGTATGGAGAGAGAGAGAGAGAAAAGAGTGATGGTGATGGTTGTGGTGTGTTTTATTAAGAGATGAGAGTTAGAGAGAGGAGAGGAGAACGTAGGAATGGGGGGGAGGGGGGAGAGTGTGTTGGCTGCTACTTTTTGTGGGGGTGAGGGAAGAGAGAGAGAGTGATAGTGATAGGTGATGGTGATGGGAGTGTTGTATTATTTAAGGAAATGAGAGGGTGTGATGGTGATGTGTGTTTTTGGGTTTAGGGTGTTATAGGAGTAGTGGGTGTTTGTGTGTGGGGGGGCATGATGAGGGATGTTGTCATGGTGTTGGGTGTTGGGTTAATTAAATTGGGTTGGGTCACAATTGGGTCCAAATGAGTCATAATAATTAAAAAGGCTTAATAGTCATTTATAATCATGGTTAAATAATAATACATGGGGACTAAATTGATGGGACAAAGTGGCATGTGTGTAGTAGGCTCTAAATGGTCGTGTCCATATCTTGGGTTGACAAGTTTGGGTCAAAATGGTGTCTCAAATTCAAGTTGGAATAAAATGCGACCCGGTAGGATAAATCGAAATTGGGTCAAATGTTCAAAAAGTTGTGCGATAAAATGGAGCACAAGAGAGTGTGTCTGAGTGGGACACGAAGGTCATGGGTGTAGAGCGTCCGAGTAGATCGCGCATGACAAATTGGTTTGGAGAAAATGACCAGCCTTGTGCCTAATTTGAAAGTCACGGTAACGTGTCAATAATAATCAAAAATAAAAGTGGAAAATATTAATAACTTAGAAAATCATAATTAATCATATAAATTCCTAATTAAATACGATTACTCTAATTAATTCTAATTAAATCTAATTAAATTTCAGAGAGCTTACAACCTATCCACTTAGAGAATTTCGTCCTCGAAATTTAAACATATATATAGCAGAATTAGAAATTGTTGGCCCATTGGTCATATGGTCAACCTGATTTTAATAATTGATAAAACTCTGTCTGGATATACAAAGCTAGTTGGGACATCTTGGTTCTTGGACATAAGCAAGATGGCTATCCTCCGTTCAAGACTGAAGATCTATTACCTACTCGAGTCTGTATTTCCTATGCAATATAATTTTATTTTATTGAGTCTAGGAATATGTTGTACACCGAGTCGTACTGGCAATAGGCCATCCCCAAATAGTTCAAAATGTTTTTAAAAAATGACCTATCAAAATGTTTTCAAAAAAGTTTTCAAAAAGGTTTTCAAAAATCACCAAAACATTTTTTTTTAAAAACCCTAACTAACCCTGACAGAACTCGGCCAGAGTTCGGCCAGAGTTCGGCCAGAGTTCGGTGGTGGCCGTTTGATTTTTGAATTCTGGAACTTGGTCCTCCTACAGTTGCGTATTTGATCGAGATTTGCTCATCGAGTTTCTGCCCGAATTTGCCCGAATCTGACAGAGTTCTCCCTTTGGATTCCTATAAATAGAGAAGGATTCGATCATTTCAATCACTCATTCACTTCAATCTTCTCTCTATCTAAAGCTTTCAGTCTTCCAAAGAGTTTTCTAGAGCTTACAATTTCAGATCCCAAGCCAGTTACAATCCTCTAGTCAATTGCCAGTGCGGTACGGTCTAGAAGTTTCTGAGAGATTGTAATCAGAAGGCTGATTGAGAAATACCTCTTCACATTTGAAGTTGGACGAGTTCTTCGTATCAAAGCTCGCGTTGTAGAAGTTGCAAGGACTTCGTAAGAAAAACTGCGTTTTTCCAATAGTGGATTCAACTGGTAGCAAGAGTTCTACCGAGGGATTAGTCCTCAACAGAGGGATACCAGTATATATCGCTGTCTTTGCGTTTGCTCTCTTAACTTTGCTTTACATTATTTCAGTTGTGATTAATATTCTGTGATTGTGCTGCTAACAATTTTATTTAGCATTATTCCGCTGCCAACTCTATTCACCCCCTCTAGAGTATTACGCTTTACTATTTCGTTCCTACAATTGGTATCAGAGCGGGTGCAGGTTAAAAAAAAGGTAACAGTGCAATTATTATTCTTTTAATAATGTTATATAGATCACAGCACATCACATGACAACTGTGAAATTCACAGTGAAGGCCAGGCCACAAACAGACCCTCATGTTGATGGTACAAATTATATATATTGGAAAATACGGATGAGTTTCTTCTTGAAATCTCTTGATTTTGATTTATGGTCCATTGTTCTGATGGCTATCAAAAGCACCTCGTATAAATGTTGATGGAGGTTTTAGTGAAAAACCCATAGCAGATATAAGAGGAAGAAAAGAAAAGGAAAAGGGCCAGTCTTGACGCCGTGCATTAATGCTCTATTTTGTGCTTTAGACAGAACAGAATTTAACAGGGTGTCTATTGCACAACGGAATGAAGTAGGAAGCTACTCGGAGTCACACATGAAGGCACGACTCAAGTCAAAGAATCTAAAGTCAGCAGACTTACTCAAGAGTACGAGGCGTTCAAAAATGAAGCCCAACGAAATAGTCACACAAATGTTCGAGAATTCTTGGATATGTAAATCCTTTGTCCTCCCTAGGAAAAAGATTACGTAACCATGAAAAATTCGCAAACTCCTGCGAGCTCTCACCAAGAATGGATTCCAAAGGCTACTGCAATCATGAAGGGAACGACCTCACAACTATGTCCTGAAGTAACTCATGGGTAAGCTATCACTCATGAAAATGGAGCTACAAGATTTTGAAGAGATGCCACCAAAGGAGAAGACTATCGCCCTCAAGGCTCAGCACAGAAAAAGCTGCTGAAGATGACTCAGAAGCAGTGGATCTGACGCTGAAGATCAAGCTCATAGCAAGGAAGTTCAAAAGATTCATGAGACATGAGAGAGAGTCAAAGAGAGAACAACAGCAACAACTGGTACCAAGAGATGTTGTCTGCTATGGTACAAGAAGAAGGGATATAAGAGAAGGATTGTCCCACCAACTCATCATCGAGCAAGAAGAACAATAGGTATGAAAAAGGGAACCTGAAAAGATCAA
>JANAVB010002938.1:0-145100 GCA_029216955.1 Iris pallida
TAAGTTTAGGAAATTTTTTGATGTAGAATATTGGGAGTGTCCAATATTTATAGGGTAGGGTAGAAAACCCTATTGTCAAAAATGTAAATATAATAGGTAGGAAAAATTAGTAGAAATTATTGGCAACTAATTCCAACACGAACCACTAATAATTAGATTAATTAATACTAATTAATCACTAGCTATTAATAATTTGGGTTATTTACACTAACTACCCCTATGTTTTTGATTTATAACACGGGGTACCCCTGATTTAAACTATTTACACTAACTACCCCTCCCTTTAGAAAACGTAGGGGTAGTTAGTGTTATAATTTTTTTATTTTTCCTTAAAGTAGGGGTACCCCGTGTAATAAACCAAAAACATAGGGGTAGTTAGTGTAAATAGTTTAAAAGTAGGGGTACCCCGTGTTATAAATCAAAAACATAGGGGTAGTTAGTGTAAATAACCCTAATAATTTAGATATTACAACTAGTTAATTTATTAGCTAATTACAATTTATCTACCACTATCAATCCCTACGTAAACTCGAAAGACCTAACTCACGATCTTAGTCCAAACTTGGTAGGCTAGAAGACCGAATTGGTCTTAGCCAGATACGAGGGAAAAATTGAATAACCTGCAATCATTATAACTATAGGATTTCAAAATAAATATTTTATAGTAAATAAATCATATTTAATTAAAAATAATATTTTGACAAATTATTTCGTATATAAAAGAAATATTTATATCAGATGAAAATTCTAGACAGGAAATCATCTAACTAGCATAATATAGTTTTTCAAGTCGATGACTCAATACTGATAGCATATTACAATTGAAAATATATTTCATATTAAAATTCCCGTTTTCAAAGACTTGAAAAAATTCAGAGAACAGAAATTACAAAATTTTAAATAATCCAATATTTCAGTTAACGGAGGTTATAAAATGATAATGCTACTAAATACTGTTCACGCTTTGCAATCAGTTTCATATATTAAAATGTTCATTCCTTGGCATGGTCATGGACAACTTGTGCACAAGTTTCGCTTTCCTCGAAACTATATTCTAGGAACCTGGAACCGAATCGACCTAGGGGAAATATGAGTCGTGCTTCGGCACGAGGCATTTCGAGACTTCAAACGGGCTTGCAACCTGGATTAAAGGTGCGTCGTAATGCCATTGATAACTGTTCCTTGTGGTGGCGAACACCAATGACCGCATATAAGATGGTAGCATGCTCACTTATGGTCTTATGCAGGTGAAAATTATAATCTTTGTTTTATATAGAGATTAGCACGGTCGTGGTAAGAATTGGGATAAACTGTTATGCTTTACTGTATGCTTTTACTGTTTTAGAGAAGGTTATCAATATGAACTGAATTCATTTAGTTCTGAATAGAAAGAAAACTCCAATGCAAGCTACCTTAATAATCAGGGTCGGTTTAGACGAGTGGGTTCATCCCGCTCACTAGTGCATTCCCAAGTGTACTAATCCCCCAACCCCACAGGTGACGAAGACTCTGGTGGTGCACGGTGCTAGGCCAAAGCTGAAGTTTGTGGAAGCATTTTGAAGCTCTGCCTATTTCAAAGTATTTTGAAGCTAATTCATCGAAAGCATTCAATGTATAAAAGGGTGAATGTATGGGACGACAAAAATTAGTTCAGACATCTTGTCGAGTATTTTTTTCATTTCAATCAATGTAGCCGCAATGACATATCCGATGTAATTATGAATTGTACTTCCTTGCAAGCTATGAATGAAAATCATATTTCTATCTTCCAATGCCGCCTGTTCAATTACTCTGTGATTTATGAAGTTTCAACTTGATGTTTCAAATAATTGATCAAATGTAATGTTTTTGCCTTGTATGAGTGCAACTCTAAACTCATACAACATCACGTCCTAGAGAGGACGATCGATTCGGCATAATCGATGTGAGGACGAATGGTTTGTCGAATCGGAGCATGACAAATTGGTATCAGAGCACAGTTAAGTTTTCTCGAATTTTTGAAAAATATTTCATTTGGAATGTTCATTACGATTGCTCGGTTGAATGCTTGTCGACATGCTGCATAAAATAAAAGTTCCATACATGTAAGCTCGTAGATATTTTGAAAATACTAACGGGTTTACTTTGTTTTATAGGAATGATTAAGAAAAATAGAAATAATTCCGCCACAACAACCAACGCTGTGGATAGTTCGTCTAGTTCGAAGGGTGCTAGCCCTAGCGAGACTACAATGGAGAAAATGTTGTGCTTGATAGAGCAGCAGCAACAGCTTCAGATGCAAATCCAAGCCCAATTTGGTGTGCAACAGAAGCAAATGGACGACCTAACGCAGATCGTAAGCAATATGGTGGCCACCACCAACGCAACGGTCGTGGCATATGAAGAGAGGGAAGATGTTCAAGAAGAAGTAGAGGAAGAAATTCAACAATAAACGATGAATTCTTCTTCCTTGTTTAAAGCAACGGAGTTTCAGAAGATGAACCCGCCTAAGTTTAATGGTCGAGAAGCGCCTGATGTGATCGTGGGATGGCTCATGGAGATTGAGGACTTACTTAATCTTCTCTACCTCGAAGGGTCCCAGAAGGTAGCATGTGCGGCCTTACAACTGCAATTGAGGGCCTATGACTGGTGGCGGCGAAGAAACATAAAATCTATGAAACCGACCCCAACACCAAAATTTCTTTAAAAACGTTGAAGGAAGATTTTTTGAACAGTATGTTCCTCGGGCCGTCCGTCGATAGAAAGGGGACGAGTTCATGATGTTGAGACAAGAGAATATGTCTATTGAAGATTATGACGCATGCTTCTTAAAACTTGCAAAATTTGTCGATTCCATCCTGCCCAAAAAAGAAGAATGGTGCAAACATTTTCAATAGGATCTAAATGATGAATTGCGTAAGGACGTCATGAATCAGTGATGCCAAACTTATCGTGATTCCTATAAAGCCGCACTTGATAGCGAGCAGATCTTTGACCGTATGTCACAACGAGTTGTGCTAGTCGTCCGTAATAATTTTAACAAGCATCCTAACGACGCGGGAGGCTCGGGATTAGTAAAGCATTTGGACATAGGGCAGTCGATTGCCGAGTAGGATGCTTTCAATGTGGTCGGCAGGACCACAAGACTCAGGAATGCCAGACGGGGAGGGTGAATCAATACCCTCCAAAGAACGTTCCGAATCAATGTCCGCCGAGGAATGTTCTGAATCAGAATAGAGCGCCTCCACTACAAGGCGCAAATGCGGTGTCAGTAAACCCGCCAATCAATGCCATGGAGCACAAGACCGAGTCTATGCATTGACTCGAGACGAGGCATTCGAGTCCGATGCTATTGTAATAGGTATATTAATCTATAAAATACATGCTCGAGTACTATTCGATTCGGGTGCAATGCATAGTTTTATATCTGCAAATTTTGCTAAAAGATAAATTAGCCATGCAATCGCTAGATATGAACATCAGTGTTAGCACTCCATTGGGAGTCAATATGCCTGCAAACTTTATTTGTAGGAACGGCCAAATTTGCATCGAGAGTAGAAATCTATCCTTGGAAGTCATCATACTAGACATCAAAAAGTACGACATAATCCTGGGCATGGATTGGTTGGGCGCCTACCATGCAACGATTGAGTGCACGGAGAAAAGAGTTGTGTTTTGTCTTTCCGTCGAGACAGAGTTCTCATATTCGTGCGGTGAAGTATCAAAGACGGGGATGGTGGTATCGGCAATATCGGCAATGCGTATGTTACGTTTTGGCTGTGAGGGATACTTGGCATCAGTTCGAGATATGAGGAATGATAATGCAAACACAGTGGATACTGATGTTATGGCAGATTTTTTTAACGTTTTCCCAAACGAGATACCCGGGATGTCGTCGGATCGAGAAATAGAATTCAGGATCGACACGTTCCCGGATACATGGTCAATATCAAAAGCGCCTTACCGAATTGCTCCAGCAGAATTGATGGAGCTGAAAGTGCAATTACAAGAGTTGCCAAACTGCAGATTTATTTGCCCTAGCATCTCTCTGTGGGGAGCTTCTGTGATGTTCGTGAAAAGGAAAGACGGATCGATGCGGCTATGCATCGACTATCGAGAACTCAACAAGGCTACCGTGCGAAATAAGTATCCACTGCCACAAATTGAGGACTTGTTTGACCAACTACAAGGTGCGTCAATATTTTTAAAAATCGATCTTCGTTCAGGCTACCACCAGTTGAAGATCAAGCCTAATGACATATCAAAGTCTGCCTTTCGCACTCGATATGGTCATCATAAATTCCTAGTCATATCGTTCGATTTGACGAATGCCCCAGCCGCTTTCATAGATTTGATGAACCGAGTCTTCCTTTAATCAATAAATTTGTGGTCGTATTCTTCGGCAATATCCTTGTCTACTCAAAGAATTGGAAAGAACACACGGAATACTTGAAGACGGTGCTGCAGACTTTACATGAACACAAACTATATGCAAAGTGGAGTAATTGCGAGTTCTGGATGAGTAGCGTGACGTTCCTCGGACACGTTTTCTTTATAGAAGGTGTTGTGGTGGACCCAAAGAAAATTAAAGCGGTGGTAGATTGGAAACGACCTACCTCGGCTAGTGACATTCGGAGTTTCCTAGGCTTGGCGGGCTACTGCCGATGGTTCGTACGAAGTTTTTCTAAATTAGCGTCGCCTCTGACTCGCCTCACCCAGAAGGGAATCATATTCGAATGGAGTAACGACTGTGGAACCAACTTTTAAGAGTTGAAGCAATAGCTCATCTCACACTACTAAAATAAGGCAAATTAGCGACGTCAGGATACGTCGCTAATTAAGGAAAATACGTCACTAATCGTAATTAGTGACGACTTTAGCGACGAAACATGAAGGTCGCGAAAAAGCTAGTCGCATATGACAAATTCGTCGCCCTCCGTCGCTGTTTGCGACGTGACCACAATGTCGTTGGGTCGTCGCAAAATTAGCGACGGAGGGCGACGAAATTGTACGTCGCCAAATTAGCGACGTAGTGCGACTACTTAGCAACGTTATTTCTTTTTATGTGATGACATGGCATGCCTGCCACGTCAGCAGTGTAGCGACGTACAGCGACCAAATTAGCGACGTCAGGATTCTACCACGTCAGCTTCTGAGCGACGGATAACGACATAACGATGCTAATTAGCGACGTCAGGGTACGTCGCTATACGTCGCAGATCGTCGCTATACGTCGCAGATATTATAAAAAAAATTTAAAAATATAATGCGTATTTTTGTTATGCTGTGTGTCTGTGTTTATAGTGTGTGTGAAGTGCAGTGTTCGAACCATCGACAGTTTTGCTTACTGTTCTATGTTTTATCTTGGATAGAAAGAGCAACAGTTCAGGGTGCACTTCTCAGGCTTCCTCTTCACGTCCTTCACCTTCTCGGGATCCTTTACGACGTCCTGAGAAAGTGAAGGATGTGAAAATAAAGCTCTCAGAAGTACACCCTGAACTGTTGCTCTTTTTGTCCAAGATAAAACATACAACAGTAATCAAAACTATCGATAGTTTCGAACACTGCATTTCACATACACTGTAAACACAGACACACATCATCACAAAAATACACATTATATTTTTTTAAAATTTGGACAGCACCTCCTTTGTATATCAGATCATCGCTTATAACCTAGCGTAGGTATATTTGTCATCCCCGTCGCAGATATCATCATAATTAACTATCTTCTATCATAATAGTCTACAACTAATAGATGAATAACAGTCTCCCATCATAACAGTCTCCCATCATAACAGTCTCCCATCATAACAGTCTACAACTAAATATCATACATGTACTCAATGAAAATACTAACAAAGTAAATATCACAAACATACATGTCCAACAGAGTCAAATAAGAATGAAAATCAGTGTACCAATGATCAATGGGCCCATAGGGCCAATACATACAAAGATGATAAAAAAATCTACTGGATTACTGAGGACCCCTGCTGCGCATCTAAGATAGCATGTACTCATACTGCTCCTGTGTGAGCTGCACCATAGGGTCAGTAGGAGGCAGTGCAACATCTAGAGTCGGCATCGTCGATGGACCGGGAGGACGTATCTGTTCCAGCTCTCGCAGTCGCTCAGCATGCGTAGCAAGGGTACTCACCATCCTCTGAGAACTCTCCTCAATCGAAGTATGTATCTGAGTGAGTGAGGCAGACATGGTCCTCTGTGATCCCACCAGCTCGACCCGTGCCTTATTTTACACCTTTCTTTTTAGGTGATTCAAATGTCGCTCGAACGGGTACATCCATCGATATTCGACGGGTCCACCAACACGTTCCTCATAGGATAAATAAATTGACAAATGCTCCATAGAGTCGAAGAATCCAGGAGGAAACACCCTCTCTAGCTTGCACAGTGTTACCGTAATGTCCTTCTCTTACTTTTCTAGACGATCAACGAGCAATTTCTTCGAACAAAGATCCCTGAAGAATATGCTAAGCTCCGTCAATGGATCCCAAACTTCCTGCGGTAAGAATTCTCGAAATACAATCGGAATTAACCTCTCTATGAATACGTGACAATCGTGGCTCTTCATACCCGTCAATTTGTTTTCCTTCAGATCGACACATCTTCTCAGATTTGACACATATTCGTCTGGAAATTTTAGGCCCTGGATCCACCGACAATGTCTCACTTTATCCTCCTTGTCCAGTGAGAAAATTGACTTCGGCAGGAACTATTTTCTATACTCCTCTATCAAATGCAACGCAGGGCGTTTGTATATTTCTTTTAAGTCCAAACTGGCCTTGGGATTGTCTTTCGTTTTTCCCTTTACGTCCATCACAGTATTAATTATGTTATCAAACACATTCTTTTCAATATGCATGACATCAAGATTATGTCTGATCAGATTGGTACTCCAATATGGCAGATCCCAGAATATGCTCCTCTTTGTCCAGTTATGATCTCTACCAAATCCATCGCACTTGTACCCAGTTGTAGGATCTTCGATAGCACTTGGAAAATCTCTAACCTCTTCCTGTATCATGGCTCCATACTACCTTGGCGGTGGATCACTCTTCTCTACAACACCGGCACGGAATGCATTCCTGTTCCTTTTGAACGGATGATCTTTTGGCAGAAATTGCCGATGACAATCAAAGAAGCACGGTTTTCCTCCGTATTTCAAGCGGAAAGCCTTAGTACGGTCCATGCAATACGGACATGAGAGACGGCCATGAGTGCTCCATCCAGATAACATTCCATAAGCCGGAAAGTCGTTGATGGTCCACATAAGGGTTGCCTTTATCTAAAAATTCTGCTTCCTGGAAACATCGTACGTGTTAGCGCCTACTTTCCATAACTGATTCAACTCATCTATCAAAGGCTGTAAGTACACATCAATGTTTCTCTTGGGATTGTTCGGACCAGGAATTATAATGGTTAGAAACATGTACTGAGTCTTCATGCACATCCAAGGCGGTAGGTTATACGGAGTGACAATCACAGGCCAGCACGAATACTGGGATCCCGAAAGACCAAAAGGAGTAAAACCGTCAGAAGATAGCCCCAACCTGACAATACGCGGATCTGAAGCAAAATCAGGATACACTCGATCAAAGTGCTTCCACGCTTCTCCATCGGATGGGTGATCCAACACTCCTTCAATTCGTTCCCGCATGTGCCAACTCATATTTTTGGCCGTCTCTTTCACCATGAATAATCTTTGCAACCGCGACGTTAAAGGCAAGTAGTACATTGAATCGGTCGATCTTCTTGCACCGGTAGACCTTCTTGTACTAGTTGTCTTATAGCGATCAGCACCACAAAATCTGCACACATCTGCGTCCTTGTCGTCTTTGTAGTACAGTATGCACCCATTACGACAAGAATCGATTTTTTCGTATCCCATCCAGAGCGATCTCACCATCCTCTTAGACCGATAGAAGTCTTTAGGTAACTTAGCACCCGCCGGTAAGATCTCCATAATCAACTCCAACACTCGGTTGTAGCATTCTTGCGACATGTTAAAATCTGATTTAATGCTCAACAGTCTTGTAACCACCTCCAACGGTGAATGATCCTCACCACCAGGATACAATGGAGTCATTGCATTCTCTAGCAACTCCATGAACTTTGCAGCATCGACATTCGGTGCCTCCTCAGCTGCATCATGAACGAAACTAGGCCCCGCAGCGTCGAAAACCATGTTCACGCATTCGTCGTCGTATGTATGATTATCTGAAACAAAATTAGGTCCCGCATGCATATACGGCTCAACATAAGGCTCCGGCTCTGATGCTAAAGACATAAGTTCTCCGTGTGCGGTCCACTGATAGTAATTAGGCGTGAAACCCCTCGAGTACAAATGATATGTCACTTCCACTTCTGGATAATATTTCACGTTATGACATTTCACACACGGACACTTAATTTTGGTGTCGTCCATGTACTGAGGGAACGCCTTGGCAAACTGCAGGAACTGCTCTACTCCCGCTATGTATTCATCCCGCACACCGCACATATCATCAGGACGACGATTGTACATCCATGAACGACACCGCAAGTAGTAATTCATATCCATTTGGAAATTATTTTGCAGAGATGGACACACAATTATCCAATAGGCACAAATTCGTATCATAAATACCTACACTACTATTATAACTTGATATCTAAGTTCCAAAATCCTACCATACTTGCATTAAGAAATCACCACTTAACCTATTATCTATATATCCTCGTATCCTTGTCTACCTTGTATCTCACTTAATAATATGTGTGTGTGTGTTTTTTGCACTCTAAGTATTTATTATAATGAGTAGTGTATCTTCATAATTTGAGTAATGAATTCTGTTGGATAACCTGAACAATGAAATTGTATCTCATATATATATATATATATAACTCTTTCTTGCCTTCAAGATACCAACTCTCATCTCTCACTCTATTCTCTATTTTTGAGTCACTCTTAGAAAACCAACCTGTCCTACTCTCTTGTCTATCCCCTCTCACTGGACACATCTGACACAAGGAGCCTCACATAGGCTCATACAACCTCTGATATTGAGTTACTGACCTCTAACACATGTATCCTAACTGTTACTCTCATGCCCGGCTAATTTCTGACACTAACACATACTAACCTCACTCAAACTCTCTCATAATGATTTTCTGCAGTACAAAACTGACACCACTATGCAACACACATTCCTAATGCATGGGCTTAATTAATCTCACTCTCTGATACCCTCTAACAAAGCCACTAATACTCAACTCTACAGGAATACTGATACTTTAGTATCTCTAAGACACACAAACACTCACTGATACAAGCTCCTAACTATCCAACGGGGTCACTTCACTCCATGTCCTACACAGGACAGATAACCTTCCTTCACGGTCATTGATAGACACATAGGCCAACTCGCATAGGCTCTAACACAGGTCCAACAGTGGCATGTTCACCCTCTTCTCTACTTCATTTTCACTAGCGGAGAACCGAAGCACGCGTAGTTCGAATCTAGGCCGTAGCCCTGGTGATGCAGCGGGCAGTGGGTGCTGCTCGAGAGGACGTGGCCTATGAAATATACGCCGACGGAAGGGTGAGGCGGCGGCAGCGGCGGATAGGGGGAGGGAAAGGGAAGTGGGTGCGAAGAAGAGGGAGGGTTATAAATGTAAGTGTCCGTGTCCGTGTCTATGTCTAGATAGCTAGGGCTAGGGTTAGGGTTTACCTGAATAGGGCGGCTCGGTCGGAGGAGGGAGGCGGCGAGGAGGGGGGCTTCGTCGGAAGAGGAGGCTGCTGTCGTCGGAGAGAGAGAAGGGAAAATAAAAGTATTTTTGGGAGAGAGAAGGGGAAAATGAAAGTTTCGAACGGGACACATTAAAACATTAGCGACGTCTGCTTTTGACGTCGCTGAACGTCGCTATGTAGCAACATAACTTAAGTTACGTCGCTGAGCGTCGCTATTCAGCGACGTACTTTATCTCATGTCGCAGAACGTCGCTATTCAGCGACGTTTTGCGATGTCTATCAAAAGGAGTCGCTATATTCAATATTTAGCGACGTTATTTTATTCCGTCGCTACATTACGTCGCTAATAGAGCAGATTTTAGTAACTCCAATCCTTGTACTTTCAGATGGTCCAGAAGGCTTTCAAATATTCAATGACGCATCTGGGACTGGCCTAGGGTGCGTGCTCATACATAAAGATAAAGTTATCTTGCTATGCTTCAAGGCAGTTGAAGTAAAATGAAAAGAACTATCCAAAAATGAAAAGAACTATCCAACGCATGATCTAGAATTGGCAGCAATTGTGTTTGCGTTGAAACTCTGGCGACACTACCTTCATGGTATGGCTTGTAGGATCTACACGGATCACAAGAGCCTCAAATACTTATTCACCCAACGAGAACTCAACTTGAGGCAGTGACGTTGGCTCAAACTAATAAAAGACTACGCGCTAACGATCGAGTATACTCTGGGCATATAAAACATCATCGCAGACGTGCTGGGCAGAATGTTCATGGGATCACTAGCCCTAAATAATAATATGGACGACCGACTTTGCGAAAGACGGAGACGGGACGATGCGACTAAAAGAAAGGCTCTGCATTCCTGAAATTGTCGAACTCAAAAAAGAAATTCTGACAGAGGCACATTATGCGAAGTACTCATTACATCCTGGGAGCACCAAGATGTACAAGGACTTGCGCACAAACTTTTAGTGGCACGGCATGAAGAAAGATGTAGCTACTTTCGTATTATAGTGCATGACGTGTTAGCAAGTGAAGACAGAACACCAAAGGCCAAACGGGGAGCTCCAGAACCTCGCCATTCTCGAGTGGAAGTGGGACAATATCTCGAATGATTTTATCGTAAGATTTTTGAAGACGTCGCGAGGGAATGATGCGATTTGGGTCATTGTTGATATATTGACCAAGTTTGCTCACTTCATCGCAATCAATAGCATGAAGCATTGATCGGTTAGCACAAATCTACGCTGATGAAATTGTTCGACTGCACGGGGTACTAGCCACAATAATTTCGGACAGAGATGGGCGATTTCTATCACATTTCTTGACGAGCTTAGAAGCTGCAATATGGGCCAAATTGAATTTTAGTACTGCATACCACCCCTAGATGGACGGTCAAACGGAAATAGTGAATCAAATATTAGAAGATATGTTGCTTCTGTGTGCAATCGATCTAAAGACTAGTTGGATACGCACTTGCCCTAGTAAAATTTGCATATAATAATAGTTATCAATCGAGCATTCAGATAGAACCATATGAAGTGCTCTACGGGAGGAAGTGTCGGTCTCCGATATGCTGGGATGAAGTCAGAGAGCGACAAGTGCTTGGATCGGAACTGGTGGAGCAGGCCGTCGAAAGGTTCGCTTAATTTGAGACAGACTTCAAATCGTACAAAGTCAACAAAAGAGCTACACGGATCTTCGTCGACGTCCGCTGGAATTTCTGGTCAGAGACCATGTGTTCTTGAAAGTAACGCCCATGCATGGCGTGATGCGGTTCAGTGTTAAAGACAAATTAAGTCCGAGATTTGTAGGTCCTTTCGAGATCCTCGAGTGGGTTACGACAGTTGCTTATCGGATCACACTACCTCCTGCCTTGGCTGAAGTGCACAATATTTTCCATGTTTCATAACTTCAAAAATACGTGCATGATCCAAGTCATGTGGTTAGCTTCGATCCGTTAGAACTATGTGCGGACTTGTCTTACTCGGAGGAGCCTATTCAAATTTTGGACCGAAAGAAAAAGGCCTTACAAAATCAGTCAATGTCTTTAGTTCGTATGCTTTGGCAGAACCATTCAATTGAAGAATCGACATGGGAGATGGAGGCAGAGATGAAGGAGAAGTCAGACCCCTGTTCTTAAGTTTCGGGACGAAACTTTTCTTAGTGGTGTATTATGTAGCGCCCCGTCCCGATAGGCGGCGGACTAAATAATATGCTTGCGGCGAGTTAGACTCGGTCGGAAACTTAGATAGCTAGTCTGACTCGATCGCTGAGCTTGGATTACGATAACTGTCACGCCCCAGAACCAGAATACCGGAGAACGGAGGAATGACTCAGCTAGCTACGTATTACGGGTAGATGAATACTGTATAATACGATCAATGATGTCTAAAAGACGAGGGGGTGCATACTACATGAAAGTCTCACTAGGGTTACTCAACATCTATTGTCTTAATCATTCAAACAAGAAGCAATAATAGAGAACATGTAAGATAAAGCAGTAAGGCGTCCCAAACGCTCAGTCAAAATGTTCTTGAGATCTGGCTTTACAAAACATAGCCAGATGATATGACAAGGTATACACAATCGTTATCAGCTGCAGTCTGACTTAGTTACAATTATGTAAAAGTAAGTGCAAGACAGTCCGACTAACATGTCGGTGCCAAGCTGCAAAATGTATAGTAAGTAGAAAAACGAGCAGGGAAGCAAGGAACCCACTCGTGTCCTCCTGCGATCATCCCTCTAGTATTGACCATCTTGGAGGTGGAAGTAAGCTGAGCCCTCGGGAGCTGGCTCTAAATCTGGCCATGCAAAACCAGAGAGGTTAGACCTCAAATAGCAAGTACCACAAGAAAGTACGACATGAAGAATTAGAACCAGTGGTAAGAGTTAAGAATATGATAAATAAGTCTCCGCTTGCTACTGGGATTCACACAACATCACGACACTTCAAACCAACTTCCCAACCAAAAAAGGACAGAAGTTGACCCGTCATGTCCTGACATTCTGATCATCTCAGTAGTTAACAGAGTAGGTACAGTACACTAACAAATCAATTTAAACGGCAATACAACTACTACGGCTTGCTAACTGTAAGTTCCAAGTTGCCGTGGAAATATGCAATAAGGGATTCCTCAGTTCTTACAATGTACAAGCAAGGCTAGTCTACCCAATAATCAATTGTGCCAATCATGAATTAGACGTGTCCCAGCGGGATGCCCGTCATCAATATATATATATATATATATATATATATATATATATATATATATATATATATATATATATATATATATATATAAACAGATACAACTCCCTGCCCGTGTGGCAGGTTTGCAGTATCTGTAGGAACCAGCCGGCATGTCGGGGTACTAATTGTTTCGAGATGGCTGCCATGTAAGAACTCGGAAATTCATTCTCTCCATGCAATCGTTATTTTATTTAGCTTAATAGTCCCTATGTTAATTGAAATCTCATGCCGTGGATCATGGTCATTCGGAATGAGTACTTTCGTACAGAGTACGATATGCATAACTCTACAACGATGCCCGTGTGGTTAGGTTGTAGGTCTTACATAGCGTAATGCAACAATCAAACCTAGCCACGGAATAATTATGCCTTGACTGTAAGGTACACATGCTGCTTTTGTAGAAAATAAGTTGAAGTCTGCACGTATCCATATGCCAATGTTCGGGATCGGCTAGTCGATTGCGATGGTTCGTGGTTAGTATATGAATGTGTCTCATTCAATTCGCTAAGACGACTAGCCAGTATTTTAGTTCCAACTAGGAACGCATGATCAATCATTTAGTCAAGGTAACAATCAATGTCAATACGTGACCAGCGTGAAAGTCAAACTAGTATTTAGTATGGTCGAGTCTATAACTCTCAGGGTTAAGTTCCAGTCATACTGGGTATCTATAAACCAATCGAGACACAGTGCACACTCCACACAACAATATGTATTAAAATATTAACATATCATGATTATATCGAGTTCATGTCAAAAAGGCGTAAGGATATAATAAGGGGTGCCATGCGCCTAAGGAGTACGCTAACGGAGTACGCCAAAGGAAGTACGCACAAAGGAATAACGTTTACGCGTGAACTTGTACGCGTAAAGTAAATAACGTTACGCGTAAAGGAATACGCGTAAAGGAAATAATGTTACGCGTGAAGGAATACGCGTAAATTAATAACGTTTACGCATGAAATTTGTACGCGTAAAGTAAATAACGTTACGCGTGAAGGAATACGCGTAAAGGAATAACGTTTACGCATGAAACTTGTACGCATAAAGTAAATAACGTTACGCGTGAAGGAATACGCGTAAAGGAATAACGTTTACGCATGAAACTTGTACGCGTAAAGTAAATAACGTTACGCGTAAAGGAATAACGTTTACGCATGAAATTTGTACGCGTAAAGTAAACAACGTTACGCGTAAAGGAATACGTGTAAAGGAATAACGTTTACGCATGAAACTTGTACGTGTAAAGTAAATAACGTTACGCGTGAAGGAATACGCGTAAAGGAAATAATGTTTACGCATGAAAGAATACGCGTAAAGTAAATAACGTTACGCGTAAAGGAATACGCCAAGCCAGAGTAGACGTGCATAATCCAGATTCACGCTGACACGAATGAACGTGGGCGTAGAGCTTGATACTACGTGGGCCCGTATAAACGTGGGCGTAGAGAACCTCCAGAACTCCAAATTCATGAATCCTTTAATCTCAGCCAAAAATAGGACTTCCATGGATCAAAAATGGGGTATAACACAAATCTCGACAACCTGAAATGATCAAAACTTGAAAATAAGGAAGTTTAATAGATCAAAACCACCAAAATCTGAAAATGGCAAATTTCTAGATCTACAAAAATAAAACTTTAAAATGCAAATTGTCAAGTTCTAAACTATCTTAGAATTACGAGAGGAAGATAAATGAACCATAAAAATGGGTTCTCATGTGGAAGCAAGATGCACTTGCCTATGGGTTTTCTTAGGTTAGAAGAGAGGTTAATGGAGAAGAAGAAGAGTAAATGAGAATGAATGAAGAGAGAGAAAGTAGTTGGGCTTTAAATGGAGATGGTGGTAGGTAGGGGGTTGGGTTCATGATGAAACACCCTAAACCAAAACAAACCAACCCAAGCCGAACCCAAGTCAAAAATAAACCAAAGGCTAAGCAAAAGTAGAAAATAAAATACAGAAAAATAATTAGCATAAAATTAAAGGAATTAAATACAGAACAAATGCATGATAAATATTAAATAAATAAATTCAAGCAGTACACGTATTAAAATACGTAATCTGGGAACGGAGAGTGACATCTCTACCCTCCTTAGAAAAATTCCGTCCTCGAAATTTCAAATCCAGCAGGCCAGAAACATCAGAGCTAGAGTAATCCAAGTACAAGCAATTCTAGCGAGCAAGCAGTCATTCTACAATATCAATAGCAAGTAATATATATATATATATATATATATATATATATATATATATATATATATATATATATATATTTATCAATCTACGATATCAAGCAATTTCTACTCATAGGGTGATAAGCATGAGGAATCAAGACAATCTAGGTACACAGAAAAAAGTATACCTTGTGAGCTAAATAGGTGCGGATACCGTGATCGGATATCATTCTCACGTTCCCACGTTGACTCTCCTAAGGAGTGATGACCCCAAGCAACTCGGACAAGGCTAATTGTTCGATTCTTGAGTATCTTCTCCCTTCGGTCCAAAATGGACATCGGCTGTTCCTCGTAAGACAGGTTGGTACCAACAACCAGCTCAGAATGATCGAGGATATGGCTTGGATCCGATACATACCTACGCAACTGAGATACATGAAACACATCATGCACCTCTCGTAACGAAGGTGGAAGGGACAAACGATAAGCAACATCGCCTACCCTATCGAGGATAGCAAATGGGCCTACGTATCACGGACTCAACTTCCCACGAATGCCAAATCTAGTGACCCCACGGGTAGGTGAGATCTGCAAGAACACGTGGTCCCCAACAGAAAATTCTAGCGGCCTGCGATGCTGGTCTGCCCAATGACGATGCCGATCTTACGAAACTCGAAGTCGCACTCTAATCCCCTTAACCACTTCAACCGTCTGAACAATCATCTCTAGGCCTAACATCTTCCTCTCCCTGATATCATCTCATGCCAGTGGCGACCTACACTTCTTACCATATAGTGCTTCGAATGGCGCCATCCGGATATTGGCTTGATAACTGTTGTTGTACGAGAATTCGACTAAGTGTAGGTGACTCTCCCAAGATCCTCCAAAATCTAGGGTGCAAGCTCGTAACATATCTTCTAAAGTCTGAATTGTTCTTTCTGATTGCCCTTCTGTCTGTGGATGGTAGGTGTACTAAATCTTAACTTGGTACCCCCAGGCTATGATGTAGACTCTTTCAAAAATATGATATAAAACGTGTATCTCTATCTAATACAATACTGACAGGGATCCCATGCTGCCTGACTATCTGCTGCATATACAACTCTGCCAACTTCTCTGTAGGTTGCCCTACTCTAAAAGTAAGAAAATGTGCCACCTTCGTAAGCTGATCCACTATCACCCAAATAGCATCCTTACCACTTGGTGATCTCGGTAAACTGGTCACAAAATCTATTGTGATATGCTCCCACTTCCATTCCGGGATAGGAAGCGGTTATAATAATCCTGCTGGCCTCTGTTGTTCTGCCTTCACTTGCTGACATATTAAGCAACGAGAAATGAATCTAGCTATCTCCCTCTTCATTTCGTTCCACCAGAAGTGCTGCTTGATATCTTTGTACATTTTGGTCCCTCCGGGGTGTATAGAATACTGAGAACTGTGGGCTTCTGTCATAACCTCCTGTCTGATATCTCCACTTGGCACAAATAGATGTGATCCAAATCTAACTGTACCATCTTCATGAATTTTCATCTCCTTCTTGAGTCCTGACTCACATTCTGTCCTAAGCTTCTGAATCCTTGGGTCCCGTGCCTGAGCTGCCATGATCCTGTCTACCAAGTCAGATTGAACTCGTAGACTTACAAGAATTCCGATATCACTAGGAAGTATAACCTCGATGCCCATCTCTTGAAGGTCTTCTAAGATATGTTTTTACGATGTTAACATAAATGCACCGCCTCTCCTGCTAAGAGCGTCCGCTACCACATTAGCCTTGCCTGGATGATACTGAAGCTCTACGTCGTAATCCTTGATCAACTCTAACCATCTTCTCTGTCTCATGTTTAGTTCCTTCTGAGTGAAGATGTACTTCAGACTCTTGTGGTCTGTGTACATGTCCACTCGATCACCGTACAAGTAATGCCTCCATAGCTTCAAAGCAAATACTACTGCTGTCAACTCCAAGTCATGAGTCAGATAATTCTTTTCGTGGTCTCTAAGTTTCCTAGATGCATACGCTATCACCTTCCCATGTTGCATTAGGACACACCCAAGTCCCTTCCCTGACGCATCATAATGTACAGTAAAACCTCCGGGTCCAACCGGTAATGTAAGAATAGGTGCCGTGATCAACTTCTGCTTCAAATTCTCAAATGATGCCTGGCACTCTGCCGACCAAATGAATGGCACATCCTTCCGTGTCAAGCGGGTCATGGGTGCTGAGAGTCTTGCAAAGTCTGATACAAACCTTCTGTAATATTCTGCCAATCCCAAGAAACTTCGCACATCTGCTACGGTCTTAGGTATTGGCCAACTTTCTACTGCTTCTAATTTCTTGGGATCCACTTCTACTCTAGCCCCTGATATGATGTGCCCCAAGAATGAAATGCGATCAGTCCAAAACTCACACTTGCTGAGCTTGGCGTACAACTGGTTCTCTCTCAAAACCTGTAACACTTTCTTGAGGTGAACTTCATGTTCTTCATCACTAGCTGAGTATACGAGAATGTCGTCGAGGAACACAATGATAAATTGATCTAAGTACGGCATAAAGATGTGGTTCATCAAATCCATAAATATTGCTGGAGCATTGGTCAAACCAAACAACATTACTAAGAATTCGTAATGTCCGTACTTCGACCTGAATGCTGTCTTAGGAATATCCTCTTTCAGAACTCTTACTTGATGATACCCTGACCGAAGATCTATCTTGGAGAAAACTCTTGCTCTACTCAATTGATCAAACAAATCGTCGATCCTTGGTAGTGGGTACTTGTTCTTTACTGTTGCCGCGTTAAGCTTTCTGTAGTCAATACACAATCTTGATGACCTATCCTTCTTCCCTACAAGTACCACTGGTGCTGCCCATAGTGATTCGCTAACTCGAATAAACTTCTTTGCCTTCAGTTCCTCTATGTGCTGACACACCTTGGCCTGCTCTGAATCTGCCATTCTTTAAACTTGATCTGATATCGGTTTAGTTCCAGGTGCCAACTCTATACTGAACTCAATATCCCTAACCGGTGGTATACCTGGAAGTTCTTCGGAAAATACATCAAGAAACTCTTTAATTACCTTCGGGACTTGAACTTCTTCCATTGCCGTCATTACTCTTTGTTTATGTTGGCAGATCTCTGATCTGACTAAGGGGAACAGCTTCATGCCTAGAATATTAAAAGATACACTCCCTCTACGACAAGCTATTGTCGCATGACTGTCTTTCAGCCAGTCCATGCCTAAGATAACGTCAAAATTTTTCATAGAAAATTCTATCAACCTGGCAGGTAAGGGACGCCCGCACACTACAACTCTACACGCTAGAATAACTCTACTAACTCCTACGAGCCCATTACCAGTGAGTATATTCAACCTCCTTGGCAATGTCTCGAATTCTATTCCTAGTCATGTCGCAAATTGTGCAGATATAAATGAGTGTGATGCTCCCGAATCAAACAATGCTACTGCGGGATATGAGGCGACGAGAATGTTACCTGCCACAACATCTCCCGATGCCAATGCTTCTTCCAAGGACAGATTGAATGCCTGCTCTCGATCTCCTTGTTGGTTCCCATGCTGCGACCTAGCCTGGTGCTGCTGCTGGCCTCTGCCTTGGTGATGTTGGGGTGGTCTATGTTGTTGCTGCTGCATCAGCGGTCCCTGCTGCCGAAATATCTGAACCTGTGACATCAACGGACGTTGTGCCAACGGTCTCACCGCTACTGCTGGTCCTTGATACTGGCCTGCCCCTGGTGGTGGCGGAGCAGAAAATTGTTGTACTGGTCCTCCTGACCTCGAATTCATGGGACAGGTGGAAACCCGATGATCTGGACTTCCACATATCAAACACTGTCCATTCAACGCCCGACACACACCTCTAGTGTGCCCTGCCTTTCCACAATAAGTGCAGCCCGCTGAGGGTTGCTGGTTCTTCCTCTGCTGTTGTTGTTGCCTTGCTGGGGGTGCTGGCCCTTGCATTGCCACATCGTGAATGTGAATGCCAGGGGGTTGTGCTGTGACTCGGGGCGCTGCTCTCCCTCCTTCTTCAATCTGATTGTGAAATCTCTTCTGACCTCCAGTCCTAGATGTGATCCTCTGGATGGTGATCTCATGCCTCCGGTTGCCGTCAATACCTTATCGAAAGTCTGGTAGTCTTGCCCCTCTATCAGTTGCAAGAGTTCAAGATGAAACCCTTGCTGAAACCTCATAGCCCTCTGGCTCTCTGTTGCTACCATCTCCGGGGCAAACCTACTCAGTCTACAGAACTCTGCTGCATAAGCATCCACTGTCTTGCCGGCTTTCTTGAGGTTGATAAACTTCTGCAGTAGCTCGAACTATGCCACAACTCCATAGTACTTCGTCTTGAACCTTATAGTAAAATCATCCCAAGCTATAGGACGTCTGATGCCCACTTCTTCTGATTCCCACCAATCACGTGCGAGGTCCTGAAGTAACAGCTTCACTAGATCTACACATTCTTTCGTCGGTACCTTAGCCGCTGTCAGAATAGCCTCGATGTCCTTAAGCCATGCATCTGCTGAAATGGCATCTTCCGTACCCTCAAAATGACGGGGGTTGTACTTACAGAACCTGGTTGATGCCCCTGAGTCAGTCCTCACTCCCATTTTCAAAGCCGTTTGCAATCCTTGGTTGAGCAATACATTCTGCTCTTGCAGCTGAGTGTGCATGTGTTGCTGGGCCAACATCTGATGTTGCTGAGTAGCCATCATCCCTCTTATGATTTCCAGGAGGGCTGGTGTGTCTACTGCATAGGGGTAGGCGGAACTGTTGGTAGTGTTGGAACCTTCGGATACTGCGGTCCAGTTGTTGGTTCCACTATCATCTCTTCTTAGATGGTCTCTTGAGGTAGTACCGGCCTTTGTTGCTGACCAACATGGTCATGTTGTTCGTGTTGCCCTTGTTGTTGCTGTCCAGCTCTGACAGATGCGGACGAGGTGCCCCTAAGAAAAGGGACAAGAGAGCAATCAAACGATCGGACAGAAAAGATCAATGAAGTCAAAGGATATCGAAATGTCAAGCTAGGGTCGAGAGTAACGAAATCATGAGATCAAGGGGAAACATGTGTGATTGAGACATCCTATAAATTAAAACACCCCACAAGTCTGAAATCAGACCTGCATGGGCCACCACTAAAACCTTGTCACGCCCCAGAACCAGAATACCGGAAAGCGGAGGAATGACTCAGCCAGCTACGTATTACGGGTAGATGAATACCGTATAATGCGATCAATGCTGTTTAAAAGATGAGGGGGATGCATACTACATGAAAGTCTCACTAGGGTTACTCAACATCTATTGCCTCAATCATTCAAACAAGAAGCAGTAATAGAGAACATGTAAGATAAAGCAGTAAGGCGTCCCAAACGCTCAGTCAAAATATTCTTGAGATCTGGCTTTACAAAACATAGCCAGATGATATGACAAGGTATACACAATCGTTATCAGCTACAATCTGACTTAGTTACAATTATGTAAAAGTAAGTGCAAGACAGTCCGACTAACATGTCGGTGCCAAGCGGCAAAATATATAGTAAGTAGCAAAACGAGCAGGGAAGCAAGGAATCCACTCGTGTCCTCCTGCGATCATCCCTCTAGTATTGACCATCTTGGAGGTGGAAGTAAGCTGAGCCCTCGGGAGCTGGCTCTAAATCTGGCCATGCAAAACCAGAGAGGTTAGACCTCAAATAGCAAGTACCACAAGGAAGCACGACATGAAAAATTAGAACCAGTGGTAAGAGTTAAGAATATGATAAATAAGTCTCCGCTTGCTACTGGGATTCACACAACATCACGACACTTCAAACCAACTTCCCAACCAAACAAGGACAGAAGTTGACCCGTCATGTCCTGACATTCTGATCATCTCAGTAGTTAACAGAGTAGGTACAGTACACAAACAAATCAATTTAAATGGCAATACAACTACTACGGCTTGCTAACTGTAAGTTCCAAGTTGCCGTGGAAATATGCAATAAGGGATTCCTCAGTTCTTATAATGTACAAGCAAGGCTAGTCTACCCAATAATCAATTGCGCCAATCATGAATTATACGTGTCCCAGCGGGATGCCCGTCATCAATATATATATAAAAATATAAACAGATACAACTCCCTGCCCGTGTGGCAGGTTTGCAGTATCTGTGGGAACCAGCCGGCATATCGGGGCACTAATTGTCCCGAGATGGCTGCCATGTAAGAACTCGGGAATCCATTCTCTCCATGCAATCGTTATTTTATTTAGCTTAATAGTTCCTATGTTAATTGAAATCTCATGTCGTGGATCATGGTCATTCGGAATGAGTACTCTCGTACAGAGTACAATATGCATAACTCTACAACGATGCCCGTGTGGTTAGGTTGTAGGTCTTACATAGCGTAATGCAACAATCAAACCTAGCCACGGAATAATCATGCCTTGACTGTAAGGTACATATGCTGCTTTTGTAGAAAATAAGTTGAAGTCTGCACGTATCCATATGCCAATGTTTGGGATCGGCTAGTCGATTGCGATGGTTCGTGGTTAGTATATGAACGTGTCTCATTCAATTCGTTAAGATGACTAGCCAGTCTTTTAGTTCCAACTAGGAACGCATGATCAATCATTTAGTCAAGGTAACAATCAATGTCAATTTGTGACCAGCGTGAAAGTCAAACTAGTATTTAGTATGGTCGAGTCTATAACTCTCAGGGTTAAGTTCCAGTCATACTGGGTATCCATAAACCAATCGAGACACGGTGCACACTCCACACAACAATATGTATTAAAATATTAACATATCATGATTATATCCAGTTTATGTCAAAAATGCGTAAGGATATAATAAGGGGTGCCATGCGCCTAAGGAGTACGCCAAAGGAGTACGCCAAAGGAAGTACGCGCAAAGGAATAACGTTTACACGTGAACTTGTACACGTAAAGTAAATAACGTTACGCGTAAAAGAATACGCGTAAAAGAAATAATGTTACGCGTGAAGGAATACGTGCAAAGGAATAACGTTTACGCATAAAACTTGTACGCGTAAAGTAAATAACGTTACGCGTGAAGGAATACGCATAAAGGAATAACGTTTACGCGTGAAAGAATACGCGTAAAGTAAATAACGTTACGCGTAAAGGAATACGCCAAGCCAGAGTAGACGTGCGTAATCCAGATTCACGCTGACATGAATGAACGTGGACGTAGAGCTTGATACTACGCGGGCACGTATAAACGTGGGCGTAGAGAACCTCCAGAACTCTAAATTCATGGAACCTTTAAACTCAGCCAAAAATGGGACTTCCATGGATCAAAAATGGGGTATAACACAAATCTCAATAACCTGGAATGATGAAAACTTGAAAATAAGGAAGTTTGATAGATCAAAAACACCAAAATTCGAAAATGGAAAATTTCTAGATCTATAAAAATAAAACTTTCAAAATACAAATTGTCAAGTTCTAAACTATCTTAGAATCACGAGAGGAAAATAAATGAACCATAAAAATTGGTTCTCATGTGGAAGCAAGATGCACTTGCCTATGGGTTTTCTTAGGTTAGAGGAGAGGTTAATGGAGAAGAAGAAGAGTAAATAAGAATGAATGAAGAGAGAGAAAGTAGTTGGGCTTTAAATAGAGATGGTGGCAGGTAGGGGGTTGGGTTCATGATGAACCACCCTAAACCAAAACAAACCAACCCAAGCCGAACCCAAGTCAAAAATAAATCAAAAGCTAAGCAAAAGCAGAAAATAAAATACAGAAAAATAATTAGTATAAAATTAAAGGAATTAAATACAGAACAAATGCATGATAAATATTAAATAAATACATTCAAGTAGTACACGTATTAAAATACGTATTCTGGGAACGGGAAGTGACAATAACACTTTGTGGCATCAAATAAATCGATTTAGACGAATGTTACAAAAATTGATCCAACTAATGGAACGGCTTCTATTGGAATAAGTCCTAGATGCAGCAGGATACGTCTCGGTGAGTGAGCTCTATATAAGAGTCCCTTCGACCGGACCGGACTGCTGTATGGTTTTCTTGAGTTTTTGCTGCTTGGTTTTGATGAATGTATTTTTGCGTCGATTTCTGCATTCATTTTACGAATATCGAAACGAAGGATTAAAGAAGGAATTCTGATAAAATTTTGGTGCCATTGCAGGAGCTCGCGAAACTGAAGCTTGAAAGTTGCGAAGCATTTCGACTCTCGGCACGATCAAATACTTGGTGGGTGGTTCGACCCCTTCTTTTCTACTCCTTTCCGCAAATAAAATTCTGTTTGTCCCGAACTTATTTAAATCGATGATGACAAGTTAAATGCATGTCAAATCACTAAGATTAAGATTCGGGACTGTATCAATTTAGAGTAATTTACTCTAAAAATATAAGTTTCACACCAAAAAGAGAAAAGTTAAGGTTTTAGAAAATAGAAAGACTATTTCATGATCTACAAAATATAATGAAACGTCGGTTGTGGCATATGGTGCCTCGGGAAATTTTTTGCCTACGGGACGCTAAATTAGAACGTACAGCTTTGAGAAGGAATTCTCTCATGAGTCAAAATGATAATGCTACCAAATATTGTCTGCGCTATACAATCGGTTTCATATATTAAACTGTTCATTCATTGGCATGGTCATGGATAACTTGTGCACAAGTTTGGCTTTCCTCGAAACGGTATTCCGGGACCCTGGAACCAAATCGACCTAGGGAAAAATATGAGTCGTGCTTCGGCATGAGGCATTGTGAGACTTCAAAAGGGCTTGCAACCTGGATTGAAGGTGCGTCGTAATGCCACTGATAACCGTCACTTGTGGTGGTGAACACCAATGACCACATATAAGATAGTAGCATGCTAACCTATTGTCTTATACTGGTAGAAATTATAATCTCTATTTTATGTAGGGATGAGCACACAAGTGGTAAGAATTAGAATAAACTGTTATTCTTTAATATATGCTTTTACTATTTCAGAGAAGGCTATCAATATGAACTGAATTCATTTAGTTATAAACAGAAAGAAAAATCAAATGTATGCCTACCTTAATAATCAGAGTCGGTTTAGACGAGTGGGTTCGTCCCACTCACTAGTACATTCCTAAGTGTACTAATCCTCCAACCCCACAGGTGACGAGGACTCTAGGGGTGCACGGTGCTAGGCCAAAGCTGAAGTTTGGGAAGGTGTTTTGAAGCTCTACCTATTTTGAAGTATTTTGAAGCCAATTCATCGAAGGCTTTCAATGTATAAAAGGGTGAATGTATGGGACGACAAGAATTAGTTCAGGCAGCTTGTCAAGTATTTTCTTTTGTTTCAATCAATGTAGCCGCAACGACATATCTAATATAATATTTACAACTTGTACTTTATTGTAAGCAATGAATGAAAAGCATATTTCTATCTTCCAATACTATGTGTTTAATTACTTTATGATTTGTGAAGTTTCAACTTGATGTTTTAAATAATTGATCAAATGTAATGTTCTTGTCTTGTACAAGTGCAACTCCAGACTCGTACGGCTTCACATCCTAGCGAGAACGATCGATTCGGCATAATCGATGCAAGGACGAACGGTTTGTCGAATCGGGACGTGACAACCCTAATATAAACCATAACCCTGATCCTATGTAAATCCTAACTATGACTATTAAAATATGCATTTTGACAACCATCTTTGTTTTTAAAATACCTTTCAAAAGAAGTTGTATTCCACGCATCAAAATACCTTTCAGAAGATGTTCTCAAACCGTTTAAAAACCAAGCCCAAGAATCATTGTTTTCACTTTCAGCAACAACATAAGCAATTGGATATAATTGATAGTTAGGATCATGAGCACAAACAATAAATAAAATACCTTTGTATCTAAAGGAAAGAAAAGTAGCATCATTACTAATCACAGGCAAACATCCTCATAAAAATCTATCATTGTATGCCTTGAAACAAATAAAAATTCTTTGAAAGCTATTGTTTTCTGCATTCTTTATAAGATATTGGCTACCTGGATTTGTCTTAATAATTCTAAAACCATACTCTTCAAGGCTATTATATGCATCAATATAACTACCATTTATTTCAGATAGAGCAAGTTTTCGAGCTTTCCAAGCCTTACAATATTTAATATGTATTCAATGTTCCCTATATATATATCATTTACAACATGCGATGGACTATACGACTGTTATCTCGAATTTTATCAATAATCTTATTTTTAACCCATACAGTAGTACCTAATGGATGACAACCTGTTGTAAGTCCACCTAAACATGAATGTATATTTTCTAGCGTAGCAATGCAAAAAATTTCGCCTTTACCAATGACTTTAGCGTATACTCTCCAATAAGAACTTGAAGCGTTATATTTATATACAATCCCACTAGCATTGTTCAAAGAAGCCAAACAAGTAAAATTATGTTTAATTGCTATATCACTAATAAAACTTCTAAAGTTAGAACGTTTTTCAAATTATTTTCCAATAAATAATTCAGGAGTGCTAACACTATCAACATAATCATCAAATTCATCTAAATTTTTAATTAAATCATCACTATTTTCATCATCGTTATTACCAAATTTACTATATGTTCTTCTTCAGTAAATAGAATAACTTGGTGAGAAAAACTAGCAGCAATATTAACATTTATATTAGAAGTAGGTATACTACTTACACTATTAATTCTTGGTGGTGGTAAAGTGACATAAATACTAATATATGGTTATTGTACATTAACTTCAAGAATAAATTTTTATGCTTGTTCACTATCTATATTTATACAATTTGATGCAAAAATATATACTAATATAAATTCATAATCAATAGAATATTGGTCAATAATTAGATTACGTAAACTAATAAAAGAAAATTTTCGATCAATTTAAAGAACTTGAGTTAAACCTCCTTCATAAGCTAACCCATTTAGTATACCTCCAAGCGAGCATAGTATTGTTAGATTTTGATCCTTGCCGACTACAAAATGAGCTTTCCAGTGAAGTAGGACGAGATGAGTTTCTTCTTAATGATTGTTTATATTATGAAGAGAATGAAAATTTTGAGAGAGAAAGAGATTGTTTGGTTTGATACTTACATGCCTCAATTTATAGGTGATATGAAATAGTCGTTGCAAATGAACGTTGGATTGGAACGTTGGACTAGCCGCTGAAAATTAGTCGTTAGACTCAACAAAAAAAATAACCTAAACCAAATAACTAAAAAACCAAACCTAATAAAAGAAACCAAACTAGTTACTATAAAACAAACCAAAATAAAAGAAACCAAAAGTTACTACTTAACCAAACAAAATAAAAACCAAACCAGCAAATGAACCGACAACCAACCAAAATGCTCAAATTTCGCTATATTGTCGGGAGGAAATTAGACCGCCAGACTATCTGGCGGAAGCTTTCGGTCTAGTTAATTTTTGTAAACTTTTCTCGTTTTAGACAATTTTTTTATAAATTTCTATCGCTAAAGTAAATTTTTTGCAATTTTTTTTAAGTTTGCGGAATTGCTAACAAGGCTCCCAAGTTCCAACTCAAGGTGTAATTCGGTCCGGTCCAGGCCGGACCATTCCCAAAATAATTGGGCCCAACCGGGATTGGTTTGGGCCCAGCCCAGACCGGTAGCAGCAGCGGTCCGGGCCTGGCCTGGCCCGGCCTGGTTCGGAGGAACCTAGCCCAGCCTGGCCCAATGACCCAGGTTGGGTAGGGTAGGGTTGGGCCGGGCCGGTCTGGTTCGACGGGCGGACTGGGTTGCGGGCTTGGGCAGGCCGGATCGGGTCGGTCCGGTCTTTTCTTTTGAGTTTTTTTTACTGGATTTAATTTATTTTTGAGTTTTTTAAATTTTTTGTTTTAAATTTTATGTTTTAAATTTATGTTTTTTTAGTTTTTTTTTCTTTCTAGGTTTTAAATTTATGTTTAAAATTTTTTATTTTATTTTTCCCTCCTCTTTTATCCGGGCTTGGGACCGGCAATGCAAGCTTTGCTTGTCATAGGCAGAGTTAGAAATTTTTGTTTCAAGTTTTTGTTTTTTTATTTTAAGTTTTTTTGTTTTGTTTTAAATTTGTGTTTTTTTGTTGTTTTGTTTTAGTTTTAAGTTTCTTTTTTAGTTTTTTTTGTTCTAAGTTTTTTTGTTTGTTTTTGTTTGTTTTTGTTTTAAGTTTTTGGTTTTGTTATGTAAGTTTTCTTTATTTCTTTTCTTTTCTTTTGTTTTGTTTGTTTTGTTTTGTTTCTTGTTTTTAAGTTTTGTTTTAAATTTTTTCTTTCTAAGTATTTTTTTAAAGTTTTGTCTTTAAGTTTTTTGAGTTTTCCTCCTCTTTTTTTAGTTTTATTTCTAAGGTTTTTTTTTAAGTTTTGATTTAAAGTTTTTTTTGGTTTTTTTTCCTTCCTTTTTTTGGTTTTTTTTTAATTTTTAGTTTTTCTTGTCATACCTTTGAGTCATTCTTCTTCCTCCTCGGTTCCAAAACCCATTGTAAGCGATTCAAAGTCCAGATCGTTGATGTCAGCAGCTTCATCTTTCTTGTTTTGGATTCTTTTTTTGCTAAAATTTAATCTTGAACACATACACAAGCTTCCAAGATATCTGGTTTCAATCGGCTCCTCTTTACGCTCAAAATCCTTGATCCTGCACTAAACATGACTCCGATGCTACCGTGGACACCGTGACCATTAGTAGATCACGTGCTATGGTAGAAAGTACAGGAAAAAAATTTGTCGTGTTTTCTCCACCATTCTAAAATGGTGAAGTGATTTGATGATTCATCTTCTTCTTCATAAGAACTTAGATATAAAGACAACTCTTGAGTGGATTGGGAAGAGTGTTTTTGTTTCTTCCTTTTTAGAATACGACTAGCGTGGTCGACTATGCCAAAGCTACTACTAGTACTCACTTGAGTTGGTCGGGTCGACACAACTTTGTCTTCATAAAGCATTACTAATCTTTCCAACACTACCTTTAGTTCTACTTTCAAGTCAATAACATCAAGATCCATGTTTTATGCATAGTCATCTAACAAAGCCTCTACACCCTCTAATTTTTTGCCAAAATCCAATCTTGAACACATACACAAGCTTCCAAGATATCTGTTGGCCCATTCCATGGTCACACCCGATTTTAATAATCGACATAAACTTAAGTCAATACACAAAATATACGAACTGCTGCTAATCATTTCAGGTCTTGTGAAATCAATATCAAAAAGCATACTACTACATCAGCAAGCACAAAAATCATCATTCTGAAACTTATTTTTCATTGGAATCTAGTCCGAGTCATTTTATAATTTATTATGTATTTTATCTTTATTGAGTCTAGGATATAAATTGTAAGATCGACTGGATAATACTGGCTTAGGTTAATCATAGTCCACTTTCCTATACTGACTACCCATCCATAGTCCACCTACCAAAAATTTTATTTCCCTTCTGCAACAAAATTTGACAAATGTCTTACATTTTTACTGAGACAAAACTCAAGCCGAGTTCGGCCCGAGTTCGGTCAGTTTGAATTTAAATATTTGTTGCCTCCAAATCTGCATGCAACGTTCATTTGTGAAATCTTTGCATCAGAACTCTGCCCGAATTCTGTCCGAGTTCGGTCCTCGAAAACACCTATAAATATAAGAGAATTTCTCATTCCAAATCACTCAATCAATTTTATCTTCTCTTCTCTCTTCAATAAGTGTTTTCATCTGATCAGAAGCTTTTATATTTCACCTACACATCTCTTAGCCAAAAGCCAGTAATATCTATTCGATCTATAGTTTTTTGGTTCTCAAGAGTTGTAAAGAGGTTGTTCAAAGTACAGAAACTATCTCTGTTGTGGAGCCGGTCGTGCGCTCGTCGCCACGCACGGTGTTGTGAAGTTGGTCATGCACTTGTCACCAAGCACGGTGTTGTAAGAGACTACAAGCTCTCAATTAGCTTGTTCCTTCGTGGATTAACATCGAACAAGAGTACTCGAGACTGGATTAGTCCTCTCAAAGGGATACCAGTATACATCGATGTGTCACTGAATTTGATCTCTCTATCTTTTGCTATATTTATTTACTGTCTCTTATTCACTGCCATAGTTATCTGTTTATAATTTTAAATTGGAGATTATTTTTTACTGCACTCGCACTCACTCTATTCACCAACCCCCTCTAGAGGTGCTTAACGGTCCTACAATATCTGGCTTCAATCGGCTCCTCTTTACGTTCAAAATCCTTGATCCTGCACTAAACATGACTCCGATGCTACCGTGGACACCGTGACCATTAGTAGATCACGTGCTATGGTAGAAATTACAGAAAAAATTTTGTCGTATTTTTTCCACCATTCTAAAATGGTGAAGTGATTTGAAGATTCATCTTCTTCTTCATAAGAACTTAGATATAAAGACAACTCTTGAGTGGGTTGGGAAGAGTGTTTTTGTTTCTTCCTTTTTAGTATACGACTAGTGTGGTCGACTATGCCAAAGCTACTACTAGTACTCACTTGAGTTGGTCAGGTCGACACAACTTTGTCTTCATAAAGTGTCACGGCCCACACTCGCTTTTTAGGATGCAAGTGCGTGAGCAAGCCAGCTATGTATCAAGCGGACTCCAGCCCAACTCGAATACGTATAAGCTGTCAAGAGCATGGTATCATGTCTATGGTAATCTAAACTATATCTCAATCCACGAGATGTATATAAATCAAGAATGAACAAGTATGGTTCATGGTCTGCAGCCCACTAGCATATTGTCCGATTAGACTCCAAGAATAATATGAGTCTATGAAACTAGGCTAACAAGCAGGATATATCATAAGTGCACGAGAAGATAATAAAGCAATATCACTAGCAAAATACCTGAATCATGCAGATGTAATCGACTACCACATGCTCAGCTAACTAACTCCGTACAACCAGCTACCTGAAGAGATCATCAGGTCCTCAGGGGACATAGCAAGATACATAAAAACATGCATATCTAGCAGTTCTATCATGCATAAGAATATAAACAAGCTATAAACAGGAAACGAGACGGAAACTGACAGATGGCTACTGACAGGTGACTATGAACACGGATACGGAAAACAACTACGCATAAATGAACTGCTGGAAGAGAACTGATGAACAAGAGATCAAAGGATATCAAACCCTTGTCCCAAGTGTGGACTCGATAGTTTGAACTAAACACTAACCCTCGCCCCGAATATGGACTCGCAGGTTAGTTCACGACAAACACCCTCGTCCCGAGTGTGGACTCGTAGGTGCAAATAGATCAAGACAAACACCCTCGTCCCAAGTGTGGACTCGCAGGTACAAACGGTCAATCCTCGCCCCGATTGTGGGCTCGCAGGTTAAGAAAACGAAACAGAAATTAGCAGTTCAGTTACACGCACTCACTCCATGACACGATACGACTCAGTCAAGGCACATGTAAGGACAACTCTCGTATAGTCTATAATGTCAAAATCTGGACAACGACGGTATATAGACTGGACAATAACTAATATACATGATAAGAAGAAAAGCATACCAATAAAACCAATCCAACTAACTGATGACATATAACTACAAGATAAAGAAATAAGCATGCAATAAACTGTAGAGGGAGGTAAGGTATACTTGCCTGATTCTGCGCTCTTAATATGAAACGTCGCTCCCGCGTCCACGCCTCCAGAACCCGACGCTCATAGATAATTAATTAGCTAGTTTAAGTCACTACTCATGAAACTTATGATACAAATTAATTAGTTAAAGTAATGTTTTCAAATTATATTAACTATATTCAAATCTCCTGTGGAACCATTTAGATTCATAAAATCACACACAGGTTCCACGAGACATCGAAACACAATTTTATGATGTCTAACTCTCAATTGGTCGGTTATGCCCCTACTTCAATAACATACTTAAAAATCATATAAATTTCATAAAAATAATATTTAAACAAATTTTATACAGAAATATCTCTGAAATTCCAGAATTAATATTTAAAAAATTATGACTAGTTGATTACTAAGTCAGCTAGTCTACCCGAAACTCGTCTAGAACATAGTCAATTACTCAAAATTGCTAAAATAACCAAAAATATATTTTAAACAGAATTAAAATATCTTATTTCTCAGAATAATATCATGGGTACAAGGGTTAAGTTATACTACAAGTTTGAGACATTCTAGGTCAGCCGATTACCCGAAATTAGCCAGTTTTGACCTATAATTTTTTCGACCAGATTTGAGTTGATAAATTCGTGAAAAAATACTTAAAAATCCTAATTTATATATATGAACACAAATAAAATTCAGTTTTGAAAATAACCACCAATAACTTATAGTTCCTTCACAACGGGGTTAATTTTGATCCTACCGAAATATGAATATTACGACTATAAATCATGAAACTTTTATAGATGATTATACATAGAAAAAGCCATCAAAATATGATTTCTACAGATTTAATAACATATTTTCTACAGAAATTTAGTAAAGTTTTGAGATAGAAAAATTAGGGTTTCTTACCAAAAGTCCTTGCTAGAGAGGTTGTGAAGACTTCTCCTTGCCAAAGCTCCAACCTTTCTTGCTATCTTTTCTTGCTAATCCTCTCTTGGTGAGTTTTGAAGGGTTGGCAATGGCTATATATGGTTGGATGGAGAAGATGAAGTTTTTAGGGTTTATTTTGAGTGGTTGGGTGGATGTATGGTGGAGGAGATGAGTTTTTGTGAAGGATGGAGAGATGTGCAATGGAGAAGATGATGTATGGAGGGCTATGAGGGGAGAGGTGCTTCCAAATATGAGGGGGAAGTAAGGGAGTGGTCGGTCAAGAAGGAAAACAAGAAGAAATTAAGTTAGGGTTAGGGTTTGGGTATGAGTTGATGTACATATATGGGCCTTTTGGGTTGTATGCATGAAAATGAGTGGGAATCCTATTCCTAATGAGATGCTTGGCCGAATATCCAAGGGAGGGCTGCTTTGGTCGGCCAAGAGTGCTCCCACTTGGTTAGGGTGGTGGATTGGTGAGTTGGCTAATTGATTGGATTGAGGATTAAAAAGGTCATTCCTAGTATAGACAAATTAAATCTATCTATATAAATATAATCCAAAATCTGAATTAAATACAAAATATATGTATTTATTAATATTTATTAATGTCCAACATGCCTACTTAGGATTGGGTTGAACTTTGGGTCAAATATAAACTAATGCCAACTAGGATTACACGTAGACATTTTCTATAAATAGAAACTTTCCAAAATTGAAAACATATCAATATTAATAAAAATATATATACAAAAATATATATCAACATGAAGGTATTTGAGAGTACTACATGTTTATTTAGATTTGGATTTGGTTCGGGGCAAGTCGGGTCTAAATTGGTACAACCGGGTCTCCTAGAAAGTCAATAATCTAATAATTAAATAAATAAATCATCGGTGGAGGTTAAGTCGCAACTTGGCCTGGTTTTCCTAGTTAGAACATACCTATGGCTCGGTCTTCCCTACCATAGCTAAAACACTAGTCAAGGCACCCAACTATACTATCCGTGCCAAAAATTTTGGTCATCTTGTACTCTAAATTTAATCGTGACTAAAGGCATCTACCGTAATAGTTAACTAATTAATTATTTATAACATTCAAAAATTACCATTTAAATCAAATAAATAAATAAAATATTTCAAAATTTTCGGGAAGAGGAGTTACATAAAGCATTATTAATCTTTCCAACACTACCTTTAGTTCTACTTTCAAGTCAATAACATCAAGATCCATGTTTTATGCATAGTCATCTAACAAAGCCTCTACACCCTCTAATTTGATCGTAGGATCAAAAATGGAAGACAAACAATATAAAAGAGGTACATCACCCCAATATTTAGTGAACTTACCTTCTATTCTCTTTACAACATAGTCAAAATTTGTAACATTTCTATATTAGAAAATAAGTAAGACATGTTACAAAGTTTCCGTAAAGCTAAACAAGAAGTAGGATAATAAACACCAGAAAGAGTACATATATCATTGTAAAAAGTTTCTAAAAATTCACAAATAGAAGAAGCAACTATCCAATCATCTTCATTTACTTGATATTCAAAATTCTGATCCATATTACAAAAAATATGTAATAGCATCCTTAAAGGGAATTATGGATTTTAACATTAAATATTTCGAATTCCATCTATGTGGTACATCCTTAACAAATATTATAAAACGAATACTAAAATGTGCACATGTGGCTTTTAAAGTTTGTTGCTTACTTGGAGACGTGTTCAAGCTGTGTAAATAATTTCTAAGAGTCTCTAAATGTGTACTAAAAAAATTCGAGATATTCATTTACAACTAAGTTAATAATGTGGCAAGCACACCTAACATGCAATAATCTACCTTCCAAAATAGGCTGAAATAGTAAAGACATTGAAGATATAGCATAAGTATTATTACTAGTATTATCAAAAGATACAGATAATATTTTATGGTGAATATCAAAGTCACGCACGTGTTTTGAAATAGAACCTGCAATTGCACATCCCGTGTGTGGAAATTCCAAAGTTTTAAAACAGAGGATGCACTTTTTGCAACATCCAGTGTAAATATATGTAGTGTGCCGTGATACAAATATAAGCATAACTTTGCTTACTTGTCCAAATATCAGAAGTAATAGATATTTTACTAATATTCGACAATGTTTCTTTTAAAGCAACTCTCATTTATTTAAAAAGTCTCTTAGCCTATTTCCTAGCAGCGCCTCTAGTAACTTTACTAAAAACAGGGATTTAAAGAAATTGTGGCTTAATCATATAAAGATTCACTTTCACCCGAAGTGAATGGAAGTTCATCATCAATAATATATTTAGTAAATTTAGTTTTATGACGGGCAACTGAATAGGAAAACGTACTCATTGAAGTACTTGCGGTACCTCCGAAACTTATCTAAGTTTGGGTCGCCGGAATTGAGCTTGGGTCGTAGCAGGTATCGTAGTGTCTTGATATTGTGCCCCTGCCACCTCCCCTCTTCCAATTATATATATGGGAGCATTTCTTGCATTGTGCCGCGTACGGAACTGTTTCACCTTTCTGATCTAAAATAAGTGAGCCGTAGGTTTTGTTTCATTAAGAAAAACAAAAAAAATTCCCAAATCTTCGATTTTTGCTTCATTTTTACAATATTTTGGGTAGCGCTAGCAACTTCAGGAGATGGACCAATTAAATCATCAGGAATATGATTTTATTCAAAAAAAAGTATTATAATATTCAAAAGTATGTCCGACAGCGTCAGTAGGTTGGTTTGAACATTGTCCGGCCGTTTTAAAAAGACAAATAAAAAAAAGATAAACAATTAGAAAGAGGGAGGATACCGAAAATTAAATAAATCAAAATTTATTTTTTCTCAAAAAAGAGAGAGATGGAGAAAAGAAAACTATTTTGTAATGTAAATTAAAAAAAACAATTAGAAAGAGGAAGGGAAGAAAGAAAAACTGGATCATGGTTGGGAGCTTGATCAGGAAGTCGTAGATCGCCGGAATTGCTTGAACAACTTTCTTGAAACCTTCTTGTGAGCTTGATTTTTTTTTTTTTTTGGATGGAATGAATTGTTTGTATTTGAAAAATGTGATTCATGACATATTTATAGGATTTGTTTGAAGCGAAATGACCTCCCATGCCCTCCAAATAGAGTTGTTGTAAATGGTTTTTGGTCATTTTGGACAAAATGACCAAAATACCCCTTAAAATGGTCATAAAACGGTGAAATAGTGGGGGCATTTTGGTAAATGGGGGGCCAAAGATTCAAAAAAAAAATCAAAAAAAAAGTTCCGGTTCACTCGGGCCTATCCGGGCCGGGCTCGGGGGGCCTGAGCGGGCCGACCGTTCGACTTTAAAAAAAAAAAACTCGGGCCGGGTCTGGGATTGATTTAGTGAACCCAGCCCGAACCGGTAGAGCAGCGGGTTCGGTCTGGCCGGGCTCAATGGCAGGCCGGGCCGGGCCGGGCCGGACTTTAGGGAAGCGGGCTTGGGCATGCTCGGGCCGGTCCGTGGGCAACCCGGACCCGTTTACACCTTGAGTTCCAACCCATCCCCAATCCCACCGACAAATACCCAAACCAGTACCGGTAACCTTACATGCGGTGACCACATCCACCTCCTCGACTCCCATTTTACTACTCCAAAGCAGAAGACGAAGAAAGAAGAAGGAAGAAGAAGAAGAAGAAGAAATGGCGGGAGCGAGCGGAGCTCTGAACCCCAGCTTCCTCAAAGTGATCCTCCTCATAGTGGGTCTCGGTCTCTCCGCGTACATCTTGGCCCCCCCGCTGTACTGGCACCTAGCCGAGGCCCTCTCCTCCTCCTCCCCCTGCGCCCCGTGCTCCTGCGACTGCTCCTCCCAGCCCCTCCTCTCTCTCTCCGAAGGTCAGCTTCCTCCTCCTCCCCCCCTCCTTCCTTCCCGGTTCGGATCTCGACGATGAAGATCCGATGGATCCGGATCGGATCTTGGGTTCCTCGCCTAGATCCGTTTTCCTTTTTGTCGATTTTGTTCGGGAGAGTGGACCAAATGATTTACTCTTTTGTGTTTTGTGTCTGCAGAATTGAGCAATGTCACGTTTACAGGTCAGTGCAACACTTCAATTTTGTATGTATTCGTTGCAAAATTGCAAAATTCCCTCCTTTTTTTTTCTTTCCAGTATTAGAATTTTATGGTACACGGACACGACACCTACCTGGTGTGTCCTAGTGTATTTCGGAGTGTCCGGACTGTGTCCGATACGACACGGGCTGCGTTCTTTTTCTTTGAACGTCTGTGCTTCCTAGCTCGACCGCATTGATTCTGGCCCAAATTTGAATTCGCCCAATATTGACCGGAAAAGTACTCAGTCCGAACCCGAGGCATTAAATTGAAAGAAGAAAGGAGAAATTCAGATCCCTAATTCTGACCTTCTCTTCTCGCTTCTTCACCAACCAGTAGAGACTGCTAACAACTCCGGCGGTAATTCAACTTCTATGTCCAGGCATTAATATCATTGAGAAAATATGAGATATCGCACCAATGAACAAATCCAAATGATTACATCAAGTAGAAATAAAAGGTTGGGACCCAATAGAGTCACGCGACAACCGAAATTTGCAATCATAAACTGCCATGTTCGTCTTAACTTACCTATTGTACACCCAAAATTTTAGCCTTGGGGCCCCACCTAGGACTTTCGGGTCCTTCTCGCCTCGCCGTCACGTGCCGCCGTAACAAGCATGCCCTACACGTATCGAACACAACACACTAGGACATGCCAAACTGAATGTCGGATCCTTTAGCATGCCCATATCATGTTGTATTGGCAGTTGGCACATGTGCAACATAGCGTACTTCCTTAACTTCTTGACTTAATATATGCACCATGATTTAAAATAAATCAAAGAACTATATGCAAAATACTGTATCATTTCCTTAACATGCCTAGGGTGTTATATATTTATACTATTCAACATACATAATGCACGCACATAGCATGCACAAGTTAATTAGAAATTGTCGTTAATGTTGCCTTGTATACGGGTGCATTCCTTTTACAAGTTTGTAAATAAGTTTAAATTATTGAGATCTCCTCTCTAAATTATGACTAGTATATATGTATGTGCATTTCACATATTTGTTATTCATATATTATAATTAGGAAGATAAAAGGACACTTGGAGTGGATGATTTTGATGAGTCGGTTTAAATCTACTGCTTTTAATTATATAGGGTATGGGTTCAATCCTTCGAATTCCGCAGTAACAACTTAGAAGACTTAGCAAGTAGCAGGAACCCTTCAATTTCCATATTACATTAATTCCTCCAAAATGCATCTTTTAAATGGTTGTCAGTGGAATTTATTACATCTATTCTTTTTAATTAGTATATATATTGAATGATATTTTTGGAAGTAAAACTTTCACGGTGAAGCTTACTTTTCACATTATGTAGTAGAATAGAGAATAGATGAATGCATATTTTCCATATTTTACAATAAACACTTCCATTCTAAATTATCATGTTATATTGAGTAATCTGCACAACATGTGCTTTAAAATTCATCAGGCATATGCAATGAGAAATCCAACATGTTTGTAGTGACAAGATGAGTGGCCACAATATCCCTTCGTGCGATGTACTAAAGATGCTATAGATTAGTGCCTAAACTCTTACTGTTGGTAATACTTGAAAGCACACATTTTTGGATAATATACTGGCAAGCAACCCTGTGAATAAACTAAGATGACAATTATTTTCTTTCAACCTTTCAACAAGGCACAACCAAGAAAAGGTGTGCCTAGGCGCGCCTATTGTGTTTTTTGTTTTTTTACAAATAATTTTGAGGTGGGGAGATGACCCTTATATAAGTTTGAGGGAGGTAGCCCTTCCACGGTTGCCAAAGTTGGCTACAACTGAACTTGAAAAACTAAAATATACTAAAAGCGTGGTAGGGAGAATACAAATTCTTGTTAGTTCTGTTGAGTGCTATTGCTGCCCTCCTAGTTCACTTGGTTATGTTTTAGCATATTTTTATTGGTTTTAATATGTTATTTGGTTTTATTTATTACATTATTAATTTATTTATTTATGTATATTATTATTATTTTTTATTGTGTGCCTCGTTTCGCTTGGACGTGCGCCTTAAGTGCGCCTCGGACGATATGGATCCTTTGCGCCTCGAGTGCGCCTTGTACCTTTGACTACCTTGCGTAAGATACTAACATAGCTTATTGTTCAAAGAAAGTATGTACCTACGAACTTATAAGATAGATACTTGTAACTTTTCTGACCCATGGCTAGGCCTGTCAATGTAACCGACAACCCGACCCGATTTGTAACTCAAAATTTTGATTTTGACGTACAAAGTACAACATATGAAACCTGAAAAGAATTTGAAAATTTTTCGAGTCTTGTTCGGATTTTGAGTAATATAAAAATCCTTCGTTATATATGTACAAACCTTTATATATATGGTGTATGGCTAGTTGGTAGAGGGTTGAGTAAATGTTGTTAGAGGTTTGATTCACACCAGCTACACGAGTGAACCTTATTTTTTTTATTAACACATCAATCAAATCTGACTTTTAAATCAGGTAGGGATGCTATAACCAAAACCCGAATAAAAATCGAATCAAGTTGTGATACCAAATTTGAAAATTGGATTTCTTTTTCCAATTTGGGATCAGATTTTACATAAATTCTACCCAAACCTGACCCATTGACATACGTAAAAGTTGTGGTCTATGATTTGCCATATGCAATATTTGGATTGTAGCCGTTAGTCCAACATATTAGTGTGGATTGAATGACTTATAAGCCGATAATGTTGTTGGTGGGTTGGGGTGGTGGGGAAGGGTTGTGGGCTTGTGATCCTTGGTGGGATGGTGGCTACATGTCGGGTTCGGTCAGATATATGTAAAATCCGAACCCCGACTCGAAAAATTGTGTGTTTCCAAATTTGTACCTGAACCCGATCTAATTTTTATTTTGTTTTTGGTTTCAGCATCTGAATCTGATTTAAAAATTGGGTGGAGTTGACGTGTTATATGTAAAAAGTTGGTGCGAAGCTGACCTAAATACCTCCCACAGCAAACACTCAACCTTCTACCAATTGGCCATACACAGTTCTTTATGCGTATTTAAAGAATAATTTTATATTTACTAGCACCCGAACTAGATCTGAATTATTTTTTGGGTTTCATGTGTTGTTCATTTAGATTTCACTTTTCTACATTCAAACCTGAATTCTAAGTCACAAATGAGGTTGGGTTATCGGTTGCAATTGACAAAGCCTATGTGGCTCCAGTATAGCAGTGTTCCGATGATGGGTGGATGCGATATTAAAAGAGGTCATGTCAGTGGCTGGCCTTACAAGCACTGACAGAGAATAAAACTGCCCCCTGCATTGTACACGAAGATTGCTTGTGAGTTTTCCCTCTGAAGAGATTGGAGATTTCCTATCACAATACCATCTTCTAAAACATACAAATTTCCAAAAGCTGACAGTTAACCTAACCCTTCCCTTCCTGGATATGCAAAGAAGCCCTTTCATAAAGTTTTAGCAATCTATAAACAGTACACTGTTGAGTTTACTAACTTACCCGAAGAAGTTTGGGATCCTTGCTTCAAGACTCGAGGGAGGGCAAGGGACAATCTTTATGTTTCCTAATTTGGAAATCTGCTTACATATTAAGAGGAGATAGATACTGAGTTGGTAGATTTTGTCTGGTTGTGATTCCCAAGGGGTTTCAATTAACTTGAAACTAATTCGGCTTTGATTAATGCAGAGCAACAATTTGGTACTAAAATCCAGCACTATAGGTTATGGCTTGAGCTCAACTTTGATGACCAGAACATGTTGCGTTAAGCCTTGGCTATGTGTTCGGGTTATCAGACTTGTTGGAAAAGGTTTCAAATTGTTGTGAAGTTAAGTGAAAAAAATCACTATAGGTTATCAGGATGTTTTGAACCAAAAATCTTCTTCCACTATCTTTATTTCCATAATAAAAGTTTTGTGAAGTATTTAGTTTTAAACTAGTCTCTTTTAGAAGTTTAACAAAAAAATAATGTGCCCATGTTTGTGTATTTTAGTGTATGCTTTCAGAAATGTATGTCCTAGTCTCTCGTAATTTCTCCGGCAGAAATGAAGTCTAATATTAATATGTGGAGGCTACCCTCAGAAATCAGAATAGAATGTAATTAGTGCTCACCCGTAGAATTCTGACTCTTAGTATTGTTGTATTTCTAGACGTCACTGTTTTGCTGGATATCGAGATCTTTCATAGTTAGTTTTTCCTCTTTTTCTTGGAGTCTAGACCAAACAACATTACTGTATTTTATTAGATGGCAGACCCTATTGCCCATGGCTTACTTTGAATAGTTATGATCAAACGTTTGATGTGTTGCCAAGCATACTAGTGCCTGGATATGTTATTGATCTGTTAAGTCAATACTAGAGTGGAATGCCGAGGTCAGTTCTCCGAAAGAACATATATTTGGAAGCATCTTTGTTTCATAATGACTGAGAAGCAAATGGACAACAAGGGAAGAAGCCAGAAATTTTATCTACTATATATACAACTATTAAATTTGGTTGTAGAATCTTCTATCAACAAAAAGGGTCCACAGTTCCAACTAAATACTAGTAAGCTGTTGTTCCCAGCTAGTAACTTATTGTAGGGCTTGAAACAAAGAATCTGTATGCTCATCCTAACAAGGGATCAAGTAATAATTACGGACAAAGGTCTTAACATCCTACTAAAAGTAATATCTATATTTATGGTAGATATGTGAGTGTGAATTTGTATCAATAAATATCTATTCCTTTAAATTGTAGTTGGAGGTAGATAGTCCTTCAATGCTAACACATTTTACATAATTATTGTTGTGGGTATTTGGATCTGTATTTGAAGTCTAGTCATATACATACATATCGATCAAAACTTGGAAAGTGCATGAATACTTATCTGAATTTGTTGCAGCATGAATATCTATCTCAATCTTTTAACCAAGCACTCTATTTTTTCATGTTCACCGATGCGTGTTACAGCGACGATAACCCACCAGGACTCCCAAGGACACTTCAAGTAATCAAATCATGATGATATCACAAAGCCTTTGCTATATTAACACTTTGAAATGAATGACAATTCAAACAAATTTCTAAAGCATTCACTCTAAATAGTTTAAACAGCAGTCCAGGTGTACCGTTTTTACTATACGTATACAGATACTCAGATGTACATGTACACACTGTAGCCTTGTTCCGCTGTCAGAATTTGGGAAGATTCCCATGTCAGACACTTCTAGACACCTGGACACATGTCTGGATAGCACTGGTTGTATAATGGATGGGTATGCAGATGTATATATGTACCAGTAGTGACCCTTAATATGGTCTAAATATGCATCAGATGATCTCAAAAGAATCGGGATAAGAGTTTTGTCGTTCCGATGATGTTATAGGAATACAAGAAGATGCGCTCACACCTTACCCATGGGAAAATCATAATTGGTTGTTTAAAGATTTATCGGGTGTCATGCTATGGATAGTTTGTTACTTTAATTGGCATATTTTTTGCAGATTAGAAGTTTAACACTGTTTATTGATACACGGTGTCTAAAATTAGCTTTAGAAATTTCTTTGCTAATTGCTGACCTGGTTGTACTTCATGTATATCCAAGAAGAAGCTCCTCAGCATGCAAGTATTAATTTTGCTACACAAAGCCATCACCAACAAGTCTTAAACATAGATTTTTACGTGCAAGGATACTAAAAATGAAATTTAAAGAAAAATTAGTTAACATGCAGCATGTATGCTCTGTTATCCATATCAAACATGTGCAGCATTTACGCTCTGTTATCCATAGCATACATATGAAAAGTCCTAAAACTGAAGTGCCTTCCATCCAAAAAATTTCCTTGCAGATTGTGCGAAACGAGACCCAAATGTGAGTGAAGATATGGAAAACAACTTCACAGACCTTCTTGCTGAAGAACTAAAGTTGAGGGAAGCTGAGGCAGCAGAAGCCCAACGACGTGCTGATTTGACACTGTTAGAAGCCAAGAAATTGGCATCACAGTACCAAAAAGAGGCTGACAAATGCAGCTCAGGAATGGATACCTGTGAAGAAGCGAGAGAGAGGGCCGAGGCTGCGCTGCTAGAGCAGAGGAAACTGTCTGCAATGTGGGAGACGAGGGCTCGGCAAAGAGGATGGAAACCTGGGAATGCAAGAGTCCAATCTTCTTGAACAATCTCTCTATTAGTGATTCGCTCGCTGTCAGGTGCATCCGTGCATCGTTCTTCATTGGAATGCACTTACCGTCAGTAAGGAGTGCAATTCTTGCTGTGGTTGCTCCTCAAAGAGGGCAACTTTGAATGAGGTTATTACTAGTTGAGTGTAAGATTATGGTCCTCTCTCCTTTTTTTTCAACACGAGTAGAATAGTTTTTTCTTCATTCTAGTATTTAAATGATAGCTATGATTGTACCTAAATATTTGTAACCCATTGTGGCAGGTAAAACTTAATAATGTTCGTTTTATTAGAGAATATAATCATATATGCAATTAAATGCATGGGAATTTTATTTCCCCCATTTGGTTAATACAGTGTGCAATCTTTTCTGGTAAATTTCTTCTGCCAACTCCTCCTTTTTGAGGTTTTCTTGGATATCTTTCAATATTTGTCAGCAACTATTTCATTTTTCAAATTGCTTAATATTCTGTATGCAGACAGTATGACATGCTGAATCCATTCTTGTCGATACTCGTTTCTACCGAACCTCGTCTGTTCTTCCCAAAGCATATGGATCTGGCCTTAGGGTTGTCTCCAGCTTCCGGATTGCTGCACAGTATATGTTGTCTCAAGCTTTTCAACCACCAAGTCGACCCTAACTACCAAGTGTAGCATCTCCATAACAATGAGATCTTCTCGAGATCAACGACTCATTAAAGACCAAAGTTTCTGACCACCAGTTGTGTGATCTCAACTTTTGACATCCATTGGAACATAATCTTGTTTTGAACAACTTTCTTCCCCTTAGCTGCGCCAGTCAAGCAAATGGTGTGGTTCCCATACGGTTCAAACGTCTCCTGAACTTTCCAACCATTATATTCAAAGTACATGTCTAAATTGCACCGGCACAAGACAAGAACGTGCATTTGATAATTCTTTTGAAACATACATGTTGAAATCACACGAACGCAGAGAATTGAGGATGCAGTATAGAAAGAAAATAATTTTTTATTAATAACTTGCAACAAAGTTCAATATCGTAATTACATTAGATACGCCGTTGCAGTAGACATGCATATAAAAATATAGGTGATAAAATATTTAGGTAGAATGCAATAATAAAAGGGAAAATTTATCAAATGTCCAAAAAACGCAAACATTTTATGAAAAATCCACCGCAAAATAACATTTTATCGCGTGCCCAGAATTAGCGAAAAATATATAAAAGGGTGCGGAATTACCTTTTTGCCCTTCTAATTTATTGAAAACACCCACGAAATCTACTCTTCAAAAAAAATGTTTCGATTCTTCCTCTTCTTCCATACGCTGCTCACTTTCGAATATAGGTTTTCTCCTCCAAAATCTTCAAATCCTACTTCAAAAACTCGTCAGTGACTCTCCATTCACAATCTTCACACCCGTTGTAAAATCACGGAGAATTGTCATTCTCTGTGTTAAAATGACGGAGAATGGCCATTCTCCGTGTTAAAATCACGGAGAATAGTTATTCTCCGTGTTAAATGACGGAGAATGGTCATTCCCCGTGTTAAAATGCAGGAGAATAGTCATTCTCCGTGTTAAAATCATGGAGAATTGTCATTCTTCTTGTTAAATTGACGGAGAATAGTCATTCTCCATGTTAAAATGACGAAGAATGGCCATTCCCCGTGTTAAAATTACGGAGAATTATCATTTTTCGTGTTAAAATCACGGAGAATGGTCATTCCCCATGTTAAAATGCATGTCATTTTTCGTGTTAAAATCACGAAGAATTGGCATTCTCCGTTGTTAAAATTACGGAGAATGGCTATTCTCCGTGTTAAAATGCAGGAGAATGGCCATTTCCCGTTGTAAAATCACGGGAAATGGCCATTCCCTGTTGTAAAATCACGGAGAATAGTCATTCTCCGTGTTAAAATCATGGAGAATGGTCATTCTCCGTTGTAAAATCATGTAGAATGGCCATTTCTCGTGTTAGAATACAGGAGAATGACTATTCTTCATGTTAAAATTACGGGGAATGGCCATCCCCCGTTGTAAAATTACGGAGTCGCATGGTTGGGTTGAGCGCATAGAAATTCTGGCCTATAGATGCGCCTAAAATTTCATGCTTCTACAAGACCCCCTTCAAAGTTTTCAAATCTTTCTTGCCAAGTTTTGGAATACTTTGAATAAGAAGCATGGGGAGTAACGATCGACTATGGGCGCATGCCCTTCCCCTAGGTGCATGGCTCTTCTTGGCGTATAGTCGTTCTACGCGTCGCTGTGGGGGACACTTGTTGCTTAGGTACATACTGCTAGGGCGCATGCTTCTTCTGAAGAGATAACGCCTCAATCTCAGGAAATACTAATGATGATCTTTTGAAAATAAGCAGCCGTCGCTTTCACGATACCCGAACCGACTGATTGCTGATGTCACGCCTCATCGATTTACACGCGAGGCAACGACAGAGCTACTCACACGCCAAGGTGTCGAATATGCTAAAAATGTCCTGAGCGTAGGATAACCCCTACACTAAAAAACTGTCATACGCCAATTATATGGCGCACGCATATTTTTTGTTTTAAAAAACCAAGAAATTTGAGAAATAAACATGCGCCGCGTGTCATTGACTAAGTGATGCCTATGAACAGGGTCCAACAGCCAAAAATCTCAGCACCTGTCCAAATCTTAACCACGGCCACGTGGAAGTAGATTGCGCTACATGCACACAGTTGCAACTATATTATGTTTAGAGATGCCTTGTTTTAGCTCCTCCGCAGCCCACATCGCAGTTGCAACAGAATTTTGTTACAAACTCATGCGCGCAACGTTCCTGCGCCAAGAAAAACTCATGCGCACATCGCGTATGTTCACATGGGTAGATTTCTTTAGAAATCTATAAATAGAAGGAGCCTTCCTTCATTTTCACCCCCACCCCCGGATTACCAACACAGAGACATCCCTAGAGTTAGAGAAATTTTTTCTCGTCATCAGATCGTCAATGGGGTATAGAACCACTATAGAATTCGATCTCTACCGTCACACTTCCCTAGAATCAAAAACTCTGTACTTGGAGTTCCTATTTAGGATTTTTTTTGTACTCTTTTCCATTTGTGATACAAAAGTTCACATAATTTTTTGTCATGGCAAACAAAATGGTGACTCTGCTGGGGATGTCCTTTTCCTGTGATGAGAGTGTGGTGATGCAATATGACGACAACTTGATCGAGTCTTCTCAAAAGATGTTGGTCGTACGTTTCGATCAACAAGCTTTTGAAGATCTACTCTCCGGAGATGGCACTGGCCCCTCTCCTAGGCTGACAAAGCCTAAGAAGATGCACAACGTGTGGGTGCCTAAGGCCCATGTGGCTCACCAACTGTCTGTTGATGAGGCACTACTTGCTTCTGAAGACCCGCACAATGTGCTAGCATAAGTCGCCTCTGTGGCACAATAAGCTCAACTATCTAGCTCTGGCAAAGGAGCTAAAGTCACCTCCAAGTTAGCGTGTGATACTGGAAAGCACAGTGTTGACTACCAGTCCCAAACCACGCACCCACAAACCAAGGCAGCACACGTTGCATGCACCCAGACTGCTGCATCGACAGTCGGCCAGAAGCCTGCGTCGCTGACTGTTATCCGCACAGCTGATGGCAAGCTGCATAGAACCAACCCATGCGCTTGTGCGCTAGCTCGGGGTCAATCCGCAAAGATTTCCAAATACATCGATGCATCTAATGAACAAGAACCAAGTCTGGGAGCAAACATTGTGTTATCAAACCATGCGTCCATGTGGGCTGTGCGCATAAGGTGAGTTTAATTCATAAATCTTCCACCAATGACATGGGCGCTTGTTAGCGCCTCGAAAAAAGGGTACCGATAGAAGACAAGGAAGAACCTCTTGTTGCCTCGTGTCATGCTACATAGAATTCGCCTTCCCTGAAGAAGAGTTCCAAAACTAGTAATCCTCTGGTCTCGGCTACTGTATCAACAAGCTGGCCTCGAGGCAGCAAACTAGCAGTGCCCAGCACTGGGTGTTTCAACACACCCATTCGAAAACTAAGTTTCCCCATGATAGACTGTTATTTCATCGTTAGTACGAGCTAGGGGTAGTAAACCCTCGGTATTCCATAATAATCATTCATTCCAACCAGAAGAGATTTTTCATGGAATCCGTGTTAAAATCTCGGAGAATGGCCTTTTTCGTGTTAAAATTGTCATGCCTCGAGTCGACAAACCGTTCGTCCTCGATAGTATTATGCCGATTCGATCGTCCTCGCTAAGGCGTGATGCCGTACGAGTCTGGAATTGCACTCGTACAAGGCAAGAACGTTACGTTTGATCATTATATTGAAATACCAAGTTGAAAACTTCACAAATTATATCAGAATTGAACACGTGGTTTAGGAAGATAGAAATATGCTTTTCATTCATAGCTTGCAACGAAGTGTAAGTTGTAATTACATTGGATGCCATTGCGGCTACATTGATTGAAACAAAAAAAATATACTCGACAAGCTGCCTGAACTAATACTTGTCGTTCCATACATTCGCCCCTTTATACATATAGCCTTCGATGAATTGGCTTCAAAATACTTCAGAATAGGAAGAGCTTCAAAACGTCTCTCCGCACTTCAGCTTCAGTTTAGAGCTCCCGTAGCACCTGGGGAGTTAGGGAGGGGGTTAGCACACTTGCTAAGTAGACGAAACGAACCCACTCGTCTAAACCGACTCTGATTGTTAAGGTAGGCATGCTTTAGAGTTTTCTTTCTATTTAGAACTAAATAAATTCAGTTCATATCGATAGCCATCTTTGAAAAAATAAAAGCATACAGTAAAACATAACGATTTATCACAATTCTTATCACGGCCGTGCTTGTCCCTGCATAAAAACAGAGATAATACTTACTACCTGCATAAGACAATAGGTAAGCATGCTACTATCTTATATGTGAGGTCACTGGTGTTACACACCACTTGGGACTATCTCAACAGCATTTCAGCCCGTTCAGTCTAGGTTGCAAGCCTAACTGACGGTTCCGCAATGCATTAGTGCCGAAGCACGATTATTCATTCCCCTAGGTCGATTCGATACCGATGCCCCGAATACCGATTCGAGAAAAATCAAACTTGTGCACAAGCCATCAATGACCATGCCAATGCGTGAATAGTTTAATATATACAAATAGATTTGTATAGCGCAGACAGTATTGAACGGCATTATCATTTCTCCCAACTCATGCAACGATTCATTTTCTCCAAAGTCGTACTTCCGATTTAGCGTCCCGTAGGCACCAAATTGCCTGAGGCATCATAAGCCACAATCAACGTTTCATATTATTTTGCAGCACGTGAAATAGTCTATCTTTTTACTAGAACCTTAAACTTTCTCGTTTTGGTACGAAACTTATATTTTCAGAGTAGATTACTCTAAGTCGATATATTTTTTCCGGAGTTCTTGATCTTAGTGGATTGGCATGCATTTAACTTGGCATCGTCGATTTGAATAAGTTCGTGGCAAAGGAATTTTGTTTACGGGACAGAGTAGAAAAGAAGGGACCGAATCACCCACCAAGTATTTTGATCGTGTCGACCGTCGAAGCACTTCGCAACGTTCAAGCTTTAGTTACGCGAGCTCCTACAATGGCACTAACACTTAGTCAGAATTTCTTCTTTAATCCTTCATTTCAAAATTCGTAGAATGCATTCAGAAAATGACGCGAAAACACATTCATCAAAACCAAGCGACAAAAGCTCCGAGAAAACTATACAGCAGTTCGGTCCCGTCGAAGGGACTCTTATATAGAGCTCATTCGCCAAGACGCAGCCTGCTGCATCTAGGACTTATTCCAACAGAAGTCGTTCCATTAATTGGATCGATTCTCGTAACATTTGTCCAAATCGATTTGATCGATGCCGTAAGGTGTTATCGTTTATCAAGCTCAGCGATCGAGTCAGATGGCCATCTAAGTTCTCGATCGATCTGACTTGGCGCAAGCATATTACGGAGTCTGCCGCCTATCGGAAGTGGGGCAGTACATAATATACCACTAAGAAAAATTTTTGTCCCGAAACTTAAGAACAAGGGTTTGACCTTAAATTAGGCAAACAACGAAGGGTACTTCTCCTTCATCTCCGCCTCCATTTTCTACGTCGACTCTTCAACTGAATGGTTCCTCCAAAGCACGTGGACCAAGGACATCGATCGGTTTCGTAATACCTTCTCATTACGGTCCAAAATTTGAATAGTGTAACCCCTCTTCCCAGAATTTTTGAATTATATTTTTATTTATTTATTTGAATTAAATGGTGATTTTTAATATTTTATAAATAATTATTTAGTAAATTATTACGGTGGATGACTTAAGTCTTTATGGAGTTATGGAGCACAAATCGATTAGGAATCATGGCACAGATAGTGCAATGGTGTGCTTTGACTAGAGTACTAGCCCTGGTAGGGAAGGCCGAGCCATAGCGATGTCCTAACTAGGAAAACCAGGCCAAGTTGCGACTTAACCCTTACCGAAGGTTTATTTATTTATTATTTATATTATTGAGTTTTTTTGAGAAACCGGTTATACCATTTTAGCCCGGACTGGACCCGAACTGAGCCCAAGCCCATGTAAGCATCCAGTGTACACAAAGAGTCCATGTAGACATATTTTAAGTGGATGCAATGTTGATTATTGGATATTATATTTCGTTCTTGTTATTATTATTATTATTGTTTTTATTATCAATACTATTGAGGTTATTATTATATAATAATATTTTAGTATTATTGGTTATACTATTTTTGACAAATAAATAGTATTATATATAGTCATTAGGAAAAGATATTATTGAGGTGCATTCAGATTTTATGGAGAATATTATATTAGTATATATATAAATATATAGATATATGGATGCCTATTAAATAATTGTAAATATATATTCTCAGTATTAATTATAAAATAAAGTAAGTATATATATATAGGGTTATATAAGTATATACATGTGTATATACAAATATATTATGTATGTGTGTATATATGGATAAATATAAAGGTATATAGGTGTGTATATATATAGATATATATGTATAAATATATGTATATACATATATACTTATAATAAAAAAAATATATACTTATAATAAAAGAAAAAAAAAATATGTATATACATATATACTTATAATAAAAAAAAGAAAAAAAAAAGGAGCATACACAGCCCAGTCGGGCAGAGGCCCACAAAGCCCACGTAAAAAAAAAAACTATCTACCCAGCAAATAAACCCCCCCCAGAGCTCGGCTTAGACCCGAGCGACCCTGCTGTACACGCGAGTATAGACATATATAGAGAGAGCCGAGAGTCAGAGAGAGATAGATAGAAAAAATACCAAAACCCTAATCCCACGCCTCCCCAATCATCTGGACGGCCACCCCGACGCCGGAGCGCCGCCGAAGGATCGCCGGACGGCGGCCGAGGACGTTGCGCGTGCGCACACGCGCGGGTAAACGACAGTAGAGTGCGATCGCGAGCCCACTTCGCGATGCCGTTTCTCCCTGCACACTCGCTCGTTTCGCAAACCACTTAAACAGGTATGAAGACAACCTATACGGCTCCGCTTCTCTGTAATTAGAATATTTTAATTCGTATTATCCGCGACGAGAATCGAGTACAAAGATCGAGAAAAATCTCGAAATTCTGGGTATAGAGACTGTCCCAAAGTCCCTAGTTTGAGTCTTGATTTCTTGCAAACCATTAATCAATTTCGAAATCCACCTAAATAGATTTACAGACAACCTAACCGAGATTAAAACCCTACTGGTAGATTTAATACTAGTTGTTTAAATATGAGGTTAGGTCAGTTTAAATATCAAGAAAAATCTGTTTTAAAAACTAGAAAATTTCTCCGATACCACGTCCGTCCCGCCAATCCGAACGACGTGGTCACGAACCGAAAGCATCGAAAGGTGCGTAACGGCTTCGTGGACGTGTGGGCTTTGACGAAATTCAAATTGGTCGCGTGTGCGCGACGAATTTGACCCGTATCCGTCGAAATTCACCGTATCGGCCTCTATGCAAATTCTCCAATTACTTTGTTCACGCTCGTCAGATCGAGACAAAACTTGCGCCAACAGGACCGTATCATTTTTTTGGTCCTGTATGCCAAGTTTGGTCCAATTCTGAGACAGTGGAATCGGAACGCCGTTTTACGGGCCCCACGGTCCGACTCGACGGGCGATTTTGTGCACAGCCCGTCGAAATCCAAATCTGGACATACGGTTGGGTTTGTATCGGAAAACTAGATTCGTAGACATGTAGTTTGACGACTTTAGAGACCGTTGACTTTGACATGCTTTTCGGTGTAAAGCGGGTCCAACGACGGACACCGTTTTAGTTCGAAATTACCGTTTTGCCCCTGTGTCCAAAATTGGACTTAAGGACAGGCAATTCTAGCTAATTTGACTATTCTGAGAACATTGGTAATGTTTATTTCAGCTTTCGGGGACTGTTGTATGGGTTTTGACTATTGGGGCATACTGATTGGTTTGGATTGTCGGTTTCACCAGCAAAGGACCACAGGCGAGTACAATTTATTGTCTGCATTTTGATATTGATTTTCACTATATTTTATTGATTAGCCATTGGTTATGTGATTATTTTCTATTATAAATTGTTGAGTCGGGAATGTGAAGTACCAACGAAGTGTGATCTGACCTTAGACAATGTAGACAGTGATTTATTATTGCAAAGTAGACAGTGTAGACAGTGATTTATTATTACAAAGTAGAAAGTATAGACAGTGATTTATTATTGCAAGTAGACAGTGTAAACAGTAATTTACTATTGTAAAGTAGACCATGTTTCTTTATTGTATTATTTGATGTAGACAGTGTAACTTTATACAATGTAGACAGTATAACTTTAGACAGTGTAGATAGTACAATTTTAGATAGTGTAGACAGTGTAACTTTAGACAGTGTAGACAGTGTCGTGTAATTATCCCAAGACCGATCACATATCAAAGGTACTTTTAACAGTTGGGGAAAGTATTTTGTGTCTATTTATTTGCTATTAGTTTTTCGTATTTTCTGTTTATTTTCAAAAACATGTAATTGATGTCTAATCTTTGTTGTATAGTCTTCTTTATTTGAAATTGCATTCAGTGAATTGTGCTCGTTCTATTCCTGACTGGAAACCAACATTTTCAGGTTAGCCGTGGATTCACTTAGCATGGGGAGTGACGGGTATACTTGCAGACGGAAAGCCTAGAGATTAGCTAGATAGTGGAGTTGTAGCCATTCAAATATTTGTACAAGTTTATATTCTTTAGCAAATATAAAATTTGTGAATATTGTAAGTTAAATTAATTATGTGAATGAGCATTATTTGTGATTTGATCTTCATGGCCGTAACAGCGTTCTACCGCCGACACTGCGGCATAGGCTGGCTTGGACACGTCTCGTATCCGTTAAAAAAAAAACTGGTGCGGGTCGTGACAAGTTTTTGTGGTGGCCCATGCAGTTCTGTCTTCGCAAATCATGCGAACTCGTGATAGTACTTAAATTAGTCGTACTATTGCGAGCCTGCGACAAGAAAATGCTCATTCACGAATTAGGAATTAATTTAATTTAAGAGAATGGCTAGGACTAGGAGTCCCTTATACAAATTTACCGATGGGTAGTCTAGGCCATGCAATTTAGATTAGTTATTAATTGTCTAGTTTGCCAGATCCCCATAGGTACACTATTACCTGTTGATAGGACGATAGGATCCAATGTGGATAGATTATTCATTTGGTGATTCAGAGCTTCCTAGAATTAATGAACTAACCTAGATGAATTATTCAATTCCTTCTCCTTGTCTCTTTAGATATCATCCTCATATCTTAGTCTGAATTGTCTATTTAGTTCCTACTTGCCCTAGGAATTATTATTTTTCTGATTTTGTTATCTATATACGAACCTTGAATAAGTTTCGATTCAAAAATTTTCCTCCATGATTTGAATACATATGAAATGGATACTAGGATGTTTGTATTTTTTTTGTCTTCAGTTATTTTCCTCCCCGTTCACCTTTTATTTTCAGGGTTGTGACTGATAGGACAAATACTTACGCTTTATTTTATAGTCAACTTGTTTGAATCTTTAGAAGCTCGAAAATTTGTACAGATATAGTCAAAGGAATGTTAGTTAACTCATAATGGCAGGACAGCAGCGCACTGTCGCCATTTATTTAAATTTTGGAGACTATAGATTCACTACAGCCAGTAGCATACTGGCAAGGTACGACCCCTAGAGTCAAATTCAGTTTAGGAGAATATAGGTTATAGAATATTGCTAAAACTATGGTTAGTGGTCCTCTTTGATCGTAGTTACCCTTGAATCAATATTGGATAGAGTTAAGAAGTGTTTGACTTTGTATCATATTTGAGTTACGAAACCAAGAGTTTACCACAGCCTGAGTATACGGGCGAGGCATAATCTTCGGTGAAATGACTTCAAACATGATTACCAGTTTAGGATACTATAGAGGATAGAAAATGCCCTGTATGTCCCATAAGACCCAAAGCCAATGCTAGTAAAAGTTCTGTAAGTTGACTAGCATGTCTCCCAACCTAGCATTATGTGGTCCTTGTGATCTTTTGACGAGGTAATTGACCGACACTAATAAGTTACCAAGAATATAGAATCCAGAGTTCCATAACCCATTAGTTGACCAAGACCTTATGGACAGAAAGATTATAGGAAGATTGTATAAGCCAGAACACCATGTGAATTTTTGATTCTCACAAATTCGAACTACTTGCGCCTTCTTTCAAAAATCTGGTATACTTGTACTTTGACTATCTTAACCAATGCTGCTATTACAGCCTAGTTTTGCAAGCTCACTCTGTTCTCGAGCTTGATTCGAGACATATGTATAGTGGGGACGCCTGCTAACATATTGTCTAATCAGAATCGATGTACTACGGTCTGATCAACCGTAGTGCACCCGGTTCGCTCTCCCTCTGATTAACCTACATGGATTGAGATGTAGATGTCTCTAGGATCTCATCCGCGACTGCATTGACAATTCCTCTTGAATTATATGTTCGTCCTTGAATCACGATATTGTATTCAGTAACATCTTCCTTGAATTCTTTATTGTTTTGTCTTTCACCGATTTGGAAAGACGAAAGCTCGTGATGGTAGAGAGATACAGAGTATTCCCATGGCTATGATAATGGTAGGCACAAGTGTAGCTACCATCGGCCAGTCATGTGATTGAGTTACTCGTTCTTCCATCGACCCTCAAACTACTATTGAGACTTTCGAGCCATCTGAATTTGAGAATGATTAGAGTTTTACCCTTAGTCAGAACGCCAACCTAGGAGACTATCTATTCTCAAGAAACCAAATGTTGTGAGTCTCTAATTATTTGCTGGAAGCTTGCCTTAACTAGCAACCCTTAAGCCTTGAACCAACCCTTCATCGACCGAAGCCCATAGTTACACATGAGATGAGTGGACAATAGGGTAATCATTTATCGTGACACTCATCCCGAGATTGGTTTCCAACAAATATTACTCTAGTTATGTAAATTTTATTATTAAGACCTAACTAGTGTTGGAACACCACAGCCACTAGCTTAGCCAATACCATAGCTTAAATACCCTGTCATATTATGATCTACCAGTTGTCAACAGCAATACACGATCACTACAACTCTTGTGACGATAGTCTGGCAGGTTGGCACAAATAGAAATTCACGACTCAGTTGTTAGAAATCTTGTGCCTTAGAGTTGGTTACCCCGTCGATAACTCTACTATACTATAGACGAGTAGATCATCCTATTTTGTTGACCATGTGTCATTGTACGCACTCGTTCTCCATTTATTGAGGAACGATCCTTGACTTGACTTATATCTACCGTATCTCGATATGCCGTGCCTTATTCCCTATTAACAAAGAGTCGAGGTACAGTATTCGGACTTTGGGAACCCTCTAACCTCAATATTCCTAAGACCATGTCCTATTTCTAAGGTGGGTAGACTGTAAGCCCTCAAATTTTTTTAGGATATACCAGGATTACCGAGTGATTAGAATAATTTCCTTTAGGATGATGATTAGTGCCCTTGGACTCCCACATTTCTTTTAGATCATTTTGTGTCCCCGGCCGTGTCATTAATATTCGGAGCACGAGACCAGCTGTTACCTTCCAACAAATTACATATGCAAGATCTAGACGAGTCCACCGTCATCTAGGTATATCATGTCCCACTCAAACACGTTTCCTTATACTCTATTTTTATGGTACGACTTTCAGGACGGAAGGACTAGCTATAACCCTTACCATAATACCGGTATACTTCCCGACTTCCACTAGAGTCTCAACTCTGACTCAATTTATCCGACCCAATATATGGTTATGATCGACTGGAAGCCCACTATGTACATGTCACTAGTGTGCCATTCTATTGTGTCTTCTCGTGCTACTTAAACACGAAAGACATAGAAGGCGCATCTTCAGGGCTTACAGAACCTATTTAACCCATCCGACCGCCCATCTAGCTCAACTACTTGGGTGGAAAACTATTCTAGGTTACCCTAACCTAGTAAAAATAGTTTATCATTGGGACCTAGTTCAGTCCATATAGATTGAAATCCAGGGTTCATCCAACTAACGATTGGTGTCCAATCAGAGAACCCATTAAGACCCAGTTAAACCCATCCATGCATACCACCATAGTTGACTATAAAATTAGACTATTTGAGATAGGTCCCTATACCGATTATGTAGCCTCCATCTCTTAGAATGTGGTGTCATTCGTAACCATTATTCCATTTACATGGGAGTCGAGATACGATCTTGCATTGCATTTATATCCCTTTCTCGTGTGTTTAAATAACCACGGAAAAGATCACGATCTTGACTTCTCAAATCTCGTTCTATTATGGAACCTTGTTTAAATTAATTTTGAGAACGAAATTTATGTATTGCATGGATTGCAAGCTCCCTAAGAAATGAAGGGTTCCTCGATGTAGCAAGTGACTGGACTAGAGTAGTCCACTCTAGCAAATAAAGTCAATGGTTCATAGACCTTCTTTCTAGCTGCATCATTAGATACCCTCTACCGCTCTTGAAACTTCATAATTGCCCTCGATTATTCTTCCTTATCTTTCCGTCCTTCTTATTTCAGAGCGACGAAGGGTCATGCTTATTAGAGTTTACTAATATTCCTTAGCCACTTGTGAAATTTGTTGCTTGTTAAATTTTAGGGTTGCTTGATAGGTAGGGGAGGATTACAGATGTCCTATACAGTAGATATCTTTTGGTAGCTAATTTTAGTAAGTAGTTGGATGATTAAAAAGTTTAGTGACATAGCATTGAGGGAGTAGTGTGTCCAAAGGTGGGTAGAAGTCCTCGGAGTTTCGAAATTGCAAAATGGCTAGGAGGATGATATAAACTATTTTTGAGGAATTAAGATTCGAGGAAATTAAGGTAATGGTAGAGTTTTTTTTTGAATTTAGGGAAGAGTTACGAATTAGAATTTAGAGGACGAAATTATTTTTAAGGTGGGTAAATTTGTAACGCCTCTTCCCGGAATTTTTGAATTATATTTTTATTTATTTATTTGAATTAAATGGTGATTTTTAATATTTTGTAAATAATTATTTAGTAAATTATTACGGTGGATGACTTAAGTCTTTGTGGAGTTATGGAGCACAAACCGATTAGGAATCATGGCACGGATAGTGCAATGGCGTGCTTTGACTAGAGTACTAGCCCTGGTAGGGAAGGCCGAGCCATAGCGATGTCCTAACTAGGAAAACTAGGCCAAGTTGCGACTTAACCCTTACCGAAGGTTTATTTATTTATTATTTATATTATTGAGTTTTTTTGAGAAACCGGTTATACCATTTTAGCCCGGACTGGACCCGAACTGAGCCCAAGCCCATGTAAGCATCCAGTGTACATAAAGAGTCCATGTAGACATATTTTAAGTGGATGTAATGTCGATTATTGGATATTGTATTTCGTTCTTGTTATTATTATTATTATTGTTTTTATTATCAATACTATTGAGGTTATTATTATATAATAATATTTTAGTATTATTGGTTATACTATTTTTGACAAATAAATAGTATTATATATAGTCATTAGGAAAAGATATTATTGAGGTGCATTCAGATTTTATGGGGAATATTATATTAGTATATATATATATATATTTTTATATATATATATATATATATATATATATGGATGCCTATTAAATAATTGTAAATATATATTCTCAGTATTAATTATAAAATAAAGTAAGTATATATATATATATAGGGTTATATAAGTATATACATGTGTATATACAAATATATTATGTATGTGTGTATATATGGATAAATATAAAGGTATATAGGTGTGTATAAATATAAAGGTATATAGGTGTGTATATATATAGATATATATGTATAAATATATGTATATACATATATACTTATAATAAAAGAAAGAAAAAGAAAAAAAAAGGAGCATACACAACCCAGTCGGGCAGAGGCCCACAAAGCCCACGTAAAAAAAAAACTAACTACCCAGCAAATAAACCCCCCCAGCGCTCGGCTTAGACCAGAGCGACCCTGCTGTACACGTGAGTATAGACATATATAGAGAGAGCCGAGAGTCAGAGAGAGATCGAAAGAAAAAAAAACCAAAACTCTAATCCCACTCCTCCCCATTCATCTGGACGGCCACCCCGATGCCGGAGCGCCGCCGAAGGATCGCCGGACGGCGGCCGAGGATGCAGCGCACGCGCACACGCGCGGATGAACGATAGTAGAGTACGATCGCGAGCCCACTTCGCGATGCCGTCTCTCCCCGCACACTCGCTCGTTTCGCAAACCAGTTGAACAGGTATGAAGACAACCTATATGGCTCCGCTTTTCTATAATTAGAATATTTTAATTCGTATTATCCGCGACGAGAATCGAGTGCAAAGATCGAAAAAAATCTCGAAATTCTGGGTATAGAGACTGTCCCAAAGTCCCTAGTTTGAGTCTCGATTTCTTGCAAACCATTAATCAATTTCGAAATCCACCTGAATAGATTTACAGAAAACCTAACCGAGATTAAAACCCTACTGGTAGATTTAATACTAGTTGTTTAAACAGGAGGTTAGGTTAGTTTAAATATCAGGAAAAGTCTGTTTTAAAAACTAGAAAATTTCTCCGATACCACGTCCGTTCCGCCAATCCGGGCGACGTGGTCACGAACCGAAAGCATCAAAAGGTGCGTAACGGCTTCATGGACGTGTGGGATTTGACGGAATTCAAATTGGTCGCGTGTGCGCGACGAATTTGAGCCGTATCCGTCGAAATTCACCGTATCGGCCTCTATGTAAATTCCCTAATTACTTTGTGCACGCTCGTCAGATCGAGACAAAACTTGCGCCAACAGGACCGTATCGTTTTTCTGGTCCTGTATGCCAAGTTTGTTGCAATTCTGAGACAGTGGAATCAGAACACCGTTTTGCGGGCCCCACGGTCCGACTCGACGGGCGATTTTGTGCACAGCCCGTCGGAATCCAACTCTGGACATACGGTTGGGTTCGTATCAAAAAACTGGATTCGTAGACATATAGTTTGACGACTTTAGAGACCGTTGACTCTGGCACGCTTTTCGGTGTAAAGCGGGTCCAACGGCGGATACCGTTTTAGCCCAAAATTAACGTTTTGCTCCTGTGTCCAGAATTGGACTTAAGGATAGGCAATCCTAGCTAATTTGACTATTTTGAGAACATTGGTAATGTTTATTTCAGCTTCCGGGGACTGTTGTACGGGATTGGGGCACACTGATTGGTTTGGATTGTCGGTTTCACCAGCAAAGGACCACAGGCGAGTACAATTTATTGTCTATATTTCGATATTAATTTTCACTATATTTCATTGATTGGCCATTGGTTATGTGATTATTTTCTATTATAAATTGTTGAGTCGGGAATGTGAAGTACCAACGATGTGTGATCTGACCTTAGACAGTGTAGACAGTGTAGAAAGTGATTTATTATTGCAAAGTAGATAGTGTAAACAGTAATTTATTATTTCAAAGTAGACAGTGTAGACAATGATTTATTATTGCAAGTAGACAGTATAAACAGTAATTTACTATTGTAAAGTAGACCATGTTTCTTTATTGTATTATTTGATGTAGACAGCGTAACTTTGTACAATATAGACAGTGTAACTTTAGACAGTGTAGACAGTATAATTTTAGACAGTGTAACTTTAGACAGTGTAGACAGTATCGTGTAATTGTCCCGAGACCGATCACATATCAAAGGTACTTCTAACAGTTGGGGAAAGTATTTTGTGTCTATTTATTTGCTATTGGTTTTTCGTATTTTCTGTTTATTTTTAAAAATATGTAATTGATGTCTAATCTCTGTTGTATAGTCATTTTCTTTATTTGAAATTGCATTCAATAAATTGTGCATGTTCCATTCCTGACTGGAAACCAACATTTTCAGGTTAGCCGTGGATTCACTTAGCTTGGGGAGTGACGGGTATACTTGCAGACAAAAAACCTAGAGATTAGCTAGATAGTGGAGTTGTAGCCATTCAAATATTTGTACAAGTTTATATTTTTTAGCAGATGTAAAACTTGTGAATATTGTAAGTTAAATTAATTATATGAATGAGCATTATTTGTGATTTGATCTTCATGGCCGTGACAGCGTTCTACCGCCGACACTGCGACGTAGGCTGGCTTGGACACGTCTCGTATCCGTTAAAAAAATGGGTGCGGGTCGTGACAAATAGGCTCCTTCGAGTAAGACAAGTCAGTACGTAGCTCCAACTAATCGAAGCTAACCACGTGGCTTGGATCGTGCACGTATATTTGAAGTTATGAAACATGGAAAACATCATGCACATCAGCCAAGGCAGAAGGTAGTGCGATCCAATAAGCAACCGTTGTAACTCGTTCGATGACCTCTAAGGGGCCTACAAATCTCGGGCTCAATTTGTCTTTAACGTTGAACCGCATCACGCCACGCATGGGCATTAGTTTCAAAAATACATGGTCCCCGACCAAAAATTCTAGCGGTCGTCGACGAAGATCTGCGTAGCTCTTTTGTCGACTTTGTACGATGTATAGTCTATCTCGGATCAAGCGGACCTTTTCGACGGCCTGCTTCACCAGTTCCGGTTCGGGCACTTTTCGCTCTCCGACTTTGTCCCAGCATATTGGAGAAGGACACTTCCTTTCGTAGAGCACTTCATTTGGAGCCATCTCAATGCTCGACTGATAACTGTTGTTATACGCAAACTCCAAAAGCGACAAATGCGTATCCCAACTAGTCTTTAGATCGATCGCACACAGACGCAACATATCCTTTAAGATTTGATTTACCATCTCCGTCTGACCGTTTGTCTGGGGGTGGTATGCAGAACTAAAATTTAGCTTGGTCCCATCGCCGCTTGCATGCTCGTCCAGAAATGCGACAGAAATCGCCCGTCTCTGTCATAAATTATTGTGGCCGGTACCCCATACAGTCGAACAATCTCGTCGATATAGATTTGCGCTAACCGATTGACGCTCTATCCTACTTTGATTGCGATAAAGTGAGCCGACTTGGTCAATCTATCAATAATGACCCAAATCGCATCATTCCCCTGCGGCGTCTTCGAAAATCCCATAATGAAATCCATCGAGATGTTGTCCTCTTTTTACTCGAGAATGGCAATTTTTTGCAGCTCTCCGCCTGGCCTTTGGTGTTCTGCCTTCACTTGTTGATATGTCATGCACTGCGACACAAATGTAGCCACGTCTTTCTTCATGTCAAGCCACCAAAAGTTTGTGCACAAGTCCTTGTACATCTTGGTGCTTCTAGGATGTAACGAGTACTTCGCATAATGTGCCTCCATCAGAATTTTTTTTCTAAGTTCGGTAGTTTCAGGAATGCAGATCCTTTCTTTTAGTCTCATTGTCCCGTCTCCGTCTTCCGCAAACTCAGTCGTCCTTCCTGTTGAAATCAGCTCGCGCATCTTCTTCAGGAATGAATCGTCTTTCTGTGCGGTCTTTATTTTGCTAAGCAGGCTCGACCCTAGCTTCAACTGAGCTAGGTGCAGGTGTCAATACTCAATTTCGAGTTCGATACTCATTGCTTCAAGGTTTCGTCGTATCTCATTATTTAGGGCCAGTGATCCCATAAATATTCTGCTCAGCGTGTCGGCTATGACGTTTCCTTTGCCCGACGTATACTCGATCGTTAGCTCATAATCTTTTATGAGTTCGAGCAAACGTCGCTGCCGTAAGTTGAGTTCTCGTTGTATAAACAAGTATTTGAGGCTTTTATGATCTGTATAGATTCTGCAAGCCACATCATAGAGGTAGTGCTGCCAGAATTTCAATACAAATACGATCGCCGCCAATTCTAGGTCATACGTTGGATAGTTTTTCTCGTCCTACTTCAACTGCCGTGAAGCATAGGAGATGACTTTATCTCTCTGCATGAGTGCGCACCCGAGGCCAGTTCTCGATGCGTCGTTGAATATCTGAAAGCCTTCTGGACTATCTGAAAGTGCAAGGATTGGAACTGAGACGAGCCGTTGCTTCAACTCTTGAAAGCTGGATTCACAGTCGTCATCCCATTCAAATACGACTCCCTTCTGGGTGAGGCGAGTCAGAGGTGACGCTAGTTTTGAAAAGCTCCGTACGAATCTTCGTTAGTAGCCTGCTTAGCCCAGGAAACTCTGAATGTCGCTAGCCGAGGTAGGCCGTTTCCAATCTACCACCGCTTCAATCTTCTTTGGGTCCACCGCGACGCCTTCGGCAGAAATTACATGTCCGAGGAATGTCATACTACTCATCCAGAACTCGCATTCACTCCATTTGGCGTATAATTTATTTTCACACAGAGTCTGCAATACCGTCTTTAAGTGCTCTGTATGCTCTTCTCGATTCTTTGAGTAGATAAGGATATCGTCGATGAACATGATTACAAATTTATCGATTTGGGTTCGGAAGACTTGGTTTATCAGATCCATGAAAGCGGCTGGGGCATTCTTCAAACCGAACGACATGACTAGGAATTCATAATAGCCATATCGAGTGCGGAAGGCAGACTTTGATACGTCATCGGACTTGATCTTCAACTGATGATAGCCTGAATAAAGATCAATTTTTGAAAATATTGACGTGCCTTGTAGTTGGTTGAACAAGTCATCGATTCGTGGCAAGGGATACTTGTTTCGCACGGTCGTCTTGTTGAGTTCACGATAGTCGATGCATAGCCACATTGATCCATTCTTCTTTTTTATAAACAGTACGGGAGCTCCCCACGGAGAGACGCTAGGGCGAATAAATCTGCGGTCTAGCAACTCTTGTAATTGCACCTTCAGTTCTACTGGAGCCATTCGGTAAGGCGCTTTTGATATCGGCCGTGTATCCGGGAAGATGTCGATGCTGAATTCTATTTCTCGATCCGGTGGCATCCCGGACATTTCATCAGGGAAAACGTCGAGAAAATCTGCCACAAGATCAGTTTGCATCGTGTCTGCAACATCCTTCCTCGTATCTCAAACTGATGTCAAGTATTCCGCACAGCCGGAACGCAACATACGCCTCGTCGAGATTGCTGATACCATCATTGCCATATGCGAGATCGTACCGCACGAATATGAGAACTCTGTCTCGCCAGAAAGACGAAACATCACTCTCTTCTTCGTGCACTCGATTGTTACATGACAAGCGCCCAACCAATCCATGCACAGGATTATGTTGTACTCTTTGATGTCTAGTACGATGGCTTCCAAGGATAGATTTCTTCCCCTGATACAAATGTGGCCATTCCTACAAATAAAGTTTGCAGGCATATCGACTCCCGATGGAGTGCTAACGCTAATGTTCATATCTAGTGATTGTATGGTTATTTTATTTTCTTTCGCATAATCAGCAGATATAAAACTATGCGTTGCACCCGAATCGAATAGAACCCGAGCAAGTATACTTTTGTAGAGTAATATACCTATTACAACAGTATCGGATGCGAATGCCTCATCCCGAGTTAATGTATAAACTCGATCTTGAGCTCCATGGCGTTGATTCTGCGGGTTCACGGGCACCGCATTTGTGCCTTGTAGTGTAGGCACTTTATACTGATTCGGAACATTCCTTGGTGGGTTGTGTTGATTCAAAACATTTCTCGGACAATGTGTAGCTATATGACCTACCTCGCCACACTTGTAGCAAGTTCTTGTGACGCAATCGGTTGTTCGGTGCCTACGCCTACCACATCTGTTACAGTATTGTTCTCCATGTCCCCTGTTATCAAATGTGTTCGGACGTTTTGATACTCCCGATTCCCCGGCATCGTTAGGACGCTTGTTGAAGTTGTTACGGACGACATGCATGGCTCTTTGCGACATACGGCCAAAGATATGCTCACTATCGAGAGCAGCATCGTAGGATTCACGGTAGGTTTGGCACCTTTGATTCATGACATCCCTTCGTAGTTCGTCATTTAGGCCTTGTTGAAAATGTTCGCACCAGGCTTCCTTGTTGGGTAGAAAGGCACCGGCAAACTTCACGAGTTTTGAGAAGTTTGAGTCATAATCATCAACAGTCATATTCTCCTATCGTAACATCATGAATTCGTCTTGTTTTTGACGATGGACGGTGCGAGGAACGTACTGCTTAAGAAATGCTTCCTTGAACATTTTCCAGGAAATCGTGGTAGCATCATAGATTTTCTGCTTCTAAGCTGCCCACCAGTCGTAAGCCCTCAGTTGTAGTTGTAACGTCGCACATGTTACCCTCTGGGACCCTTCAATGCTAAGCAGATTAAATAAGTCCTCAATCTCCGTGAGCCACTCTACTATCATATCAGGCTCTGCTCGGCCATTGAATTTAGGTGGGTTCATCTTGCGGAACTTCTTTGCTTTGAACAAGGAAGAAGAGTTTATCATTTGCGATTGAACTTCTTCTTCGACTTCATCTTGAACATCTTGCCTCTCTTCGAATACCACGACCGTTGGTTTGGTATTGCCCACCAACTTGCTTACGATCTGCGTTAGGTCGTCCATTTGCTTCTGCTGTGCACCAAATTGGAATTTGATTTGCATCTGAAGCTGTTGCTGCTGCAGCTCCATCAACTGTAGCATTTTTTTCATCCTAGCCTCGCTAGGGCTAGCACCATTTGAACTCAACGAACCATCCACGGCGTTGGTTGCTGTGCCGGGATTGTTTTTATTTTTCTTTGTCACTCCTACAAACAAAGTAAACCCGTTAGTATTTTTACAAAATATCTACGGGCTTACCTGTATGGAACTTTTATTCCACACAGCATGTCGACAAGCGTTAAATCGAGCAATCACAACGAACATTCTAATAAAGAAATAATTTTCAAAAATCCAAAGAAACATAACTGTGCTCTTGTACCAATTTGTCATGCCCCGAGTCGACAAACCATTCGTCTCCGGTAGTATTATGCCGAATCGATCGTCCTCGCTAAGGCGTGATGCCGTACGAGTCTGGAATTGCACTCGTATAAAACAAGAACGTTACGTTTGATCATTATATTGAAACACCAAGTTAAAAACTTCACAAATCACATCAGAATTGAACACGCTGTTTAGGAAGATAAAAATATACTTCTCATTCATAGCTTGCAACGAAGTGCAAGTCATAGTTACATTGGATGCCGTTGCGGCTACATTGATTGAAAAAAAGAAATATACTCGACAAGCTGCCTGAACTAATACTTGTCATTCCATACATTCGCTCCTTTGTACATAAGCCTTCGATGAATTGGCTTCAAAATACTTCAGAATAGGAAGAGCTTCAAAACGATTCTCCGTACTTCAACTTCAGTTTAGAGCTCTCGCAGCACCTGGGGAGTTGTGGAGGGGGTTAGCACACCTGCTAAGTGGACGAAACGAATCCACTCATCTAAACCGACTCTGATTATTAAGGTAGGCATGCTTTAGAGTTTTTTTCTATTTAGAACTAAATAAATTCAGTTCATATCGATAGCCATCTTTGAAGAAATAAAACATACAGTAAAACATAACGATTTATCACAATTCTTATCACGGCCGTGCTCGTCCCTGCATAAAAATAGAGATAATACTTACTACCTGCATAAGACAGTAGGTAAGCATGCTACTATCTTATATGTGCGGTCACTGGTGTTACACATCACTTGGGACTATCTTAACGGCATTTTGGCCCGTTCAGTCTAGGTTGCAATCCTGACTGACGGTCCTGCAATACATAAGTGTCGAAGCACGATTATTCATTCCCCCTAGGTCGATTCTATACCAATATCCCGGATATCGATTCGAAAAAAATCAAACTTGTGCACAAGTCGTCCATAACCATGCCAACACGTGAACAGTTTAATATATGTAAACAGATTTGTATAGCGCGGATAATATTGAACGACATTATCATTTCTCTCAACTCATGCAACGATTCATTTTTCCCAAAGCCGTACTTCCGATTTAGCGTCCCTTAGGCACCAAATTACCCGAGGCATAGATCATAAGCCACAATCGACGTTTTATATTATTTTGTAGCACATGAAATAGTCTATCTTTTTACTAGAACCTTAAACTTTCTCGTTTTGGTGCGAAACTTATATTTTCAGAGTAGATTACTCTAAACCGATACATTTTTTCCTGAGTTCTTGATCTTAGTGGATTGGCATGCATTTAACTTGGCATCATCGATTTGAATAAGTTTGAGGCAAAAGAATTTCGTTTGCAGGACAGAGTAGAAAAGAAGGGGCCGAATCACCCACCAAGCATTTTGATCGTACCGACCGTCGAAGTGCTTCACAAGGTTCAAGCTTTAGTTACGCGAGCTCCTGCAATGGCACCAACACTTAGTCAGAATTCCTTCTTTAATCCTTCGTTTCGAAATTCATAGAATATATTCAGAAAACGACGTAAAAATACATTCATCAAAACCAAGCGGCAAAAGCTCCAAAAAAACCATACAGCAGTCCGGTTCCATCGAAGGGACTCTTATATAGAGCTCACTCGTCGAGACGTAGCTTGCTGCATCTAGGACTTATTCCAATAAAAGTCATTCCATTAATTGGATCGATTCTCATAACATTCGTCCAAATCGATTTGATCGATGCCGCAAGGTGTTATTGTTTACCAAGCTCAGCGATCGAGTCAGATCTAAGTTATCGACTGATCTGACTCAGCGCAAGCATATTATGGAGTCTGCCGCCTATCGGAAGCGAGGTACTACAAAAATTACGGAGAATGGCCATTCCCGTGTTAACATGCAGGAGAATACTCATTCTTCGTGTTAAAATTACGGAGAATCACGTAGAATAGCCATTCCTCGTGTTGGAATGTAGGAGAATGACCATTTCCCGTGTTAAAATCACGTAGAATGACCATTCTCCGTGTTAAAATCATGGAGAATGGCCATTCCCCGTGTTAAGATCACGGAGAATAATTTTTTTTCTTTTTTTTTAAAAAGTATATATTGATTGATATCATACTTTTCATTGTTGTTTGTTTTATATTAGTGCAAACAACCAAGCATAGTGACTTAATCGCCAAATGTGAGTGGTTCGATACGTGAGTGGTTCGATATGACACCAAATATAGTGCTCCATATGATATGCATATAGTGCCCCATTCTTTTTTTTCATACTTTTTATTGTTGTTTGTTTCATTGTTGTTTGTTTTATAGATTTATAATATAGTACCCCATATGATATGCATATTGTGATGTTCAAATGTGAGTGGTTCGATACGATACCAAATATCGATTGGAGAATCGATAAACAATTTGGATTCGTCGATATAAATTATCGCAGGAGGTATAGAGGGTCCGACACATTTGCGATAGTAACTCAGGCTGTTCAAGTCTACTATACAAGCTACCCAAGGCGTCGTAAAGATCGATTTGACTGGTGGACAGTATGCAAGATTAAATCTAAAAATACATTCAACGTTGGAGACCCAGCATACCAAGAGGACCAGATCGAAAAGTCCCAATACTTGGTACAACATTTGGATACCATGGATGTTGAAAATATTGTTGAGAAAAATAGAGGGGAGGAAGAGGTTGATACACAAGACTTAGCTGTCAATCAGGAAAGAAAGAAATGTCTTGGCCCAACTATTGAGAATGAGGATGAAGAAGAAGAAGAACTTGATGAGGATGAGGATACAGATGAAGTCGAGGATGAGGATGAGGATGAGGCTGAGGACGAGGACGAAGACGATGACGATGATTAGATTAAATATCAGTATATATTAAAAATACTTTCAATTACGTGATTTTAGTTTGACCTCATAAAAGCACTTATAACTAACTTATATGAATTCAGTTTAAACTTATTCTTGTTGCAGATGGCACTCATAGTTGTTCTTGTATTCGCGGCGTCACTCGTCGCCCTGCTGATGGCTAGCACTCGTCGTGCTGGTGGTACTGGCCGTGGTCGTGGTGGTGGTCGTGGTCGCATTCAGCCTTCCCGGACGGTGTCCCCATCTAGCGAGCCCGACCCGGAGAGTACCCCGGGCACAGACTCATCCTGTCGTCGATCTACCCAGGGGCTATTGACACATTCGTCGATGGGGTCTCCATCCGCTAGCGTATCCGTTCTGCCAGCGAATCCACCAGCAGATCCACCAGCGAATCCACCAGCGGCTGAGCGACAGTGGGCCCTGGAGTACCCCCACATTCAATTACATCCGGTGACTGGCGAGTATATACACGGAGTCGCGGATCCTCCGACGCCACAAGAGAGGCCGATGGGCGAGTTCCGACGAGAGCTATGGCCCGCGGGTGAAGCGTAAGTAAATTTAAGTTAATTTAATAAATTTTGTTTCATTTATTCATGTTAATAATCCAGTCGTTGCTTCTTTGTAGGTTTTTTCCGTAGGATGCTACCAGACTTCTAGGACAGATTATCCGGGCTAACTACCATGGCCCCTACCTCAATTTTTCTGAGGTGCCCCTAGACTTGCAGTACCGCTGGCTCGACAAGATGAGGGTATAATTATTAATTACTCTTTAATCAACTATTTTTTTAATATCGTGATAATTGAATTTGTATGTCAGAGGACCTTCTGGTGGCCTCCTATCGCGAGGAGGCGATCCGCAGGACCTATAGAAGCGCCGCCGGGAAGAAGATCTGGGATGCGATTTATGACCTTCGAACGGCGCATTCGAAGAAGGAGTGGATCCGACAGGAATACTATGAGCAACTCTTGGAGAAAATGGATGCTCCTACCTTCAAGGAGAAATCGAAAAAAGCGAAAGCGAACCGACAGGCCTCGGGGCTACATACGGGAGGATTAAAGCCCCACGCAGCGACGCTTGCAGATCTGGTGAGATACCGCAAATTTATTCACTATCTAATTCGGTACTATTAATATACTTAATTAATTAAATTCTACGAATATTTCATATGTAGACCCAACAGACGTTGAAGGAGGGAAAACCTGCTGACTCGGTCACCATGCATGATGTATTCCAGCATGTCCACAAGAGGCGGAAGGACGGAAGCTTCGTCGACGAAAGGGCCAAGGCGACGGATTTAAGTACTTAAGTTTATGAGATTTATGTTAGAATTATAAGTATTCAGACAATAACTTAGATAAACTTAGGATTCAGACAATAACTTATTAGGTAAACTTAGGATTCAGACTATAACTTAGGGTAACATAGGATTTAGATTATAACTTAGATAAACTTATAGTATAATAAACACATTCATTTGATAGGCTGCGTATCGTGAGGCCCTTAGTCGGATTCAGCCATCTGCTCCCGATGATGTCGACGAAACGACGCTCGTCGGGATGCCCTCTTCTACGGCCACTCGCTACGACGACTTATTCGTAGATACCGTCGGCGGCTATAGGAAAGGGCGCGTGTACGGAGTCGGCTCCCTGGCTAATTTGCACTCGGCGACTCCGAGATTTCTACCTCCCCCACCTCCTCCTGCGGCCCCGGCAGACGATGATGTGAGGTCCCAGCTTGCGCATCTGAACGAGGCAGTGTCGGAGATTCGGACGCAGTTATCCACGTACATGTGTCCTTCTACTGGTGCTGCCGGTCCTTCTTCTGCTGAGCATCTTTCTTTTGACCCTACTGTCCCTATCGTACCGCCTTCTACTTTGACGGCCCTCCTTGTCAAGATGACGCCAGAGCAGCGGCGCCAACTTCCAAGCTATGTCTTGGAAGGATTGCCGTCGTACTTGGTGGAGGAGTATATGAGACGGTCGCAGCAGGGAGTACCACCACCAGTGGACGATCGCAGCCCTCGTCGTTGATATTTATATTTTTGGGAATATTTTATTTGTAAATATTGAATATTAAATATTTGTGTTTAAATTGAATATTTGTGTGAACAATTTGAATGCTTGGGATTATTTGTGTGTTTATTTGTGTGTTGGAATTGTTTGTGTGTTTTGTATATTAGAATTGTGTATATTGGAATTGTGTATATTGGAATTGCTTGGGATTATTTGTGTGTTTTGTATATTGGAATTGTGTATATTGGGAATGCCCAGTTTTATGCTGTTTTTTTTTCAAAAATTTACCAGATACCGACTGACTGGTGACCAATTTCAACGGACTATCCGTCGCTAACTGCTAGATTCCCAGTTAGCGACGGATGCGCGACTAAACGCCGATGGAATATCCATCGCCAAGGTTCTGGAATTATGAAAGATTCACAGGATAGGGCCGACGGATATTACGTCGGTATGCCGTCGCTAGTAGTCGGTAAAACATTGGCGACGGATAATCCGTCGCTATAATGTCGACCGATTAGCGACGGTCTAGTGACGACGCACGACGGAGTAACGACGGATTATCCGTCGCCAATGTTCTGGAAATATGAATAATTCACAGAACCGTGTCGATGGATATTCCATCGGTATTCCGTCGTGGCTCCGTCAAAACTTAGCGACCATTCACGACTGACTGACGACGGATTTTGTGTATTAGAAACTCTCTGATACGCATTTACCGACCAAGTAGCGACGGATACGTTCGTCGGTAAGTGATACATCATTACTTCTTTTGATACGTGATTTGACGGTAATCCGTCGGCGAGTCGTCGCAAACTACACGAGTATGGTTGACGGCAGTCCGTCGCTAATTCGTCGCTGGGCGACTACTTGTCGACGGATTGCAGTTAGCGACGAGGCTTTTCCCGACGACCTTTTTTAACCAATGAGAATCACGTAGAATAGCCATTCCCCGTGTTAGAATGTAGGAGAATGACCATTCCCCGTGTTAAAATCACGGAGAATGACCATTCTCCGTGTTAACATCATAGAGAATGGCCATTTTCCGTGTTAAGATCACGGAGAATGATCTTTTTTCCCTTTTTTTTAAAGTATATATTGATTGATATCATACTTTTCATTGTTGTTTGTTTTATATTAGTGCAAACAACCGCGAGCACAGTGACCTAATCGTCGAAAAACTTCAAATCTCTCCACGAAGATGATGATGAGCAATGATCGGAGTTTGATTGAAGAAAAGCACAGTGAACTACGAACGATCTTTGCGATCTCCATTGAAGATGAGAGCAATAAAATTCAAATCTCTCGTAAAGAAGAAGAAGACGAAAATTGCAATCCAAATCTGAGTTTGTGAATTCAAATACATATATATGACCAAATTTGTGCGAAGGGGTAGTTATAGTATTATTAAAATGGCAATTTTGTAAATACAGAGCATCTAAAGGGAATCTTGGAATATTTAATGTGAAAATACATAATTTTGGGTATTTCATAAAATCTACCCTGCGAGTGAGTTTTTCATAAACACCCACCCCGAAAGTGGGTATTTCAACAATTTCCAGATAATAAAATATATTTATTTGGGGAGGGGAGTGACTTGTATTTATATTGATGTAAGAACTGGATATAATTCTTTTATAATTTTGAGGGGGAGCATCTGAAGATGCATGCATCCCTAAGATGCTAATGAAGACATCGTGTGTTTTCTCATTGTACTTTTTTTATTCGATGGTTTTTCTTTCACTAGATTTTTCCTTCGAAATTTTTTTAACGAGGCAGTATAAGTCTCATCCACTTGGATTCCTGAATAATTATATTCCTGAAAAATATTATTGTGCATTTTTCTATAGATTTTTTTTTTCAAAGATGGATTTTTCGTTAAGAAAGTTTTTAATGATGCAATAATTAAAGTGTACATCTAAGAATGAGTGTTATGATTTGGGATAAACCTAAATATGGATGCCCTTATTCCTATCTACAACCACATCTATCCTTTCTTCCTCCATATATATTAGTACTAGGAATAGCCTCAGAGCATTCTATTCTGCTACCAATATTTTTCTTCCTCTTCTAATTTTAGAATATTTTTAAAATGGAAAACCAAAACCTCCTTAAAATCTAGTATTCGCATTCACATACATTGCACGTACAAAATAAATCTATAATATTGTTGAAAAATTAGATAAATATTTAAATTAAATTAAAATATTATTTGCATATTTTAATTATATTTTTTTAGATATATTTCTGTAATTTTGGATATATTTTTAGTTTTTTTTTTTTGAGAAATGATATATTTTAGTTAGTAATATTATGTACTTAGTTTAGATATATTTGAATATTGAATATATTTTAGGATGTGTTATACGTTCAGCTAATTAGAAGGTTTTTTTTTTACCTACATGAGGAGGTACATATACGAAACTTAATTTAAAAAAAAAAACTTATTATAAGGTGAAAAGTATATGAAAAATAAATTAATTCTACGGAATTATTTTACTAGGAAAATAAATCTATTAATTTTTTTATGGAACTAATTTGGTGTTTGATTATCGTTATTTTCGATAGAATTCCCGTTATTTACCCCATAATTAATAAAAAAAATACCCCTCCAAGAATTCCACTCCGAATACAAAACCATCTCAACCGTTACACAAAATCTCCCCCATACTCGGAATTCTACCGTTACCCCTCCCCCGCCCCTCTCTACTCAAAAACTTCTCTCTCAAAAGAAAAAAAAAGAACTCCCCATTCTTTCTCTGAAGAATTTTTCAACAATGTCTTCCACTGCCACCACCACCGCCGCCGACAAGCCGCCACCCCCGCACCCTCTCCAGCAGATCGCCGAGAGCCCCTCCCACAAGCTCCTCCTCAAGCAGTGGCTAAACGAGGAAGGCCTCGCCTCCCGCCGCGCCGCGCTGAAGGAGTCCCGCCTCGGCGCGGTCCACAGAGAGATCGCGTCCCTCTACTGCGCATTCTTCGTCCTCCACTCCCTCCTCCTCGTCCTCCTCCTCCCTGCCTCCTCCTCCTCCTCCTCCTCCTCCTGCTCCCTCTCGTGGGCCCCCATCCTCACCTCCATCTCCGTCTCCATGTCCGTCGTGTGGGCCGTGCGCTACAAGACCGACGGGGAGGCGCAGCTCGAGAGGCTCCTGGCCAGGGACAGGGAGGACTCCCTGCTCCTCCTGAAGTGCGTCGAGGAGCTGAGGAGGAAGGGGCTGGACTTCGACCTCCTCAAGGAGGTCGACGCGCTGAGGAGGGCCAAGAGCCTGCGGGTCGAGGTGAAGGGCACCGAGAGGCCGCACAGGTGGTCGGCCGGGGACGCCGGGATGCTCTTCCTCTTCGCCGCCTCCTGCGCGGTCGTCTTGCTCAACTGGTCCCTGCTCTGCGTTCTTTGATTGCTTCAAGTTCCGTTTCGGAATTCTTGGGTTTTTGCTTCTTGATGGAATAACAATTCCTTCTGTGATTATATTGTTGCTTCTTTCTAAACAAAACTGATGATGATGAATTCTTGTGATGGGTGGGATCTTTATTTCTCAGAACTCGGAAGGTGTTTGAAATTTTTTGCCACCATTCTATATCTCGGTTTGTCACGTATCAGACACGACACGGACACCGCCATATATATGACATGGAAAGTCTATCTAGTGTCGTGTTAGTTGTGCAGCATTAGGTGCTGTTGTATTGTTGTTTTCTTTGTTGTGATTGCAAGAGAATCAATACTGATGAATGTAATTGCATAGGGGTGAGCATTATTCGATTTTGGACCAAAAATTGAATCGAACCGAATCGAATAAGCGATTCGGTTCGGTTTAAAAAATATTCGGTTCAGTTTCGATTTTAAAATTTTTTTTATTCGATTTCGGTCCAAAACCGAAAATCGAATATATATATATATATATATATATATATATATATATATATATATATATATATATATATATATAAAAAGAGGGAGAGACATACAAACGTATATATTAAATATATATGTATATACTATAGGTATATACTAAATAAAATTAGGTATTTTAACTACTAAATATATTTAAAAGACACAAATAAACTAAAAAAAGAATAAACCGAAAATCGAACCGATTTAATTCGGTTCGGTTTGATTCGGTTATGGACGAATTCGGTTCAGTATCGATTTTGCTTATTCGATCGGTTTCAGTCCAATTCGATTTTTTATTTATTCGGTTCGATTTGAACCGAATAAACCGAATGCTCACCACTATTGCATACCCCCACTTGTGTTAAATTTAGGTGTGGTTTTGTGACAGTTTGATTAGTTTGATTTGTTTTCATTCTTCTTTACCCCCTCCTTTATTTTCTTTTCTTGAAGGGGTTTTGGTTTACTTCAGACATAAAATTAGCTAACTTACTTCTGTGAATTTGTATACGTTTCATTTTCAATACCATGTTGCATGAAAAAAAAGAAGAAGAACAAAGACATCACACCTATTTTTGATATGTGACCTAGTATATTTTGAGAAATAAATACACCAACCCTCCCCTATGTTTCATGAGTATTACAGAGACTACCCCTATTTGAAACTAATTATACTCACCACCCCTCTCCTTTAGAAATTTTATAAAACATAGGGGTAGTTAGTGTTATATTTTTATAGAAAATAGAAACTATAGGGGTGGTCCGCGTAATTAGTTTCAAAGTAGGAATAGTTTCTATAATAAGTGTAAAACATAGGGATAGTTAACGTAATAATTTGCCCATATTTTGAAGTATCAGTGATGATGTCTGATATATGTTTATATATATTTGATACCCATTACCCGCAAGTCTAAAGGAATTTGGTATTTGATCAATTGCATGAATTCTCACTCACAATCATCATTATCCACATATACTAAAACATTCTCGAGTCAAATTGTTATTTATCAAACAAAAATGCATAATTTCATCCAACTCTAAAAAAAATTATATATCAAATGTGCATAAAGAACAAATATAAATGAAGTCTAAAGGAACAAAAAAAGTGCAACCACTAAAAGTCTCAAACTAAATACTGTTGGGATCGGACACGTCCCACCAGCGCTTCGATACCGTGAGTCTAAAACATGATTGCACCGAAAACTTACACCAACCCACCTGAGATAACCAACCCACGTCTAACGAACACCAAGCACAGATAAAGCCAACATATATGATCGATGACTACGTCACCTGGACAAATTCCAATATATATAACTCATATAAAATTACAAGATTGACTAAATTAATGTTGAACCCTTTGTCGTAATAGGTTAAGCCCTCTCACCACACTCAAGAAGAAAAGATAAAGATTATAATAAAATCATTCATCCTAGGCGTAGCGATCTCCTTGTATGAAGACGATGAATCCTTTAGATCTCCTCTTCCTTCTATTTGGATGACGAGCCCTAAGAGCAAAATATGGACTTTCTCTTAAATTTTCTATGGACAAGCACCCTGAACCTCTACCTTGTATTCTTCATATTGTCTCCACCCTCAATACATATATATAGTTGAGAAACCCTATTTTAGGTCATATGAATTTCTAAAATAGGTAACCCAATTACTAAAATAAGAGACCCTATTTTAGGTAATAGAAAATCCTAAAATATTTCAGCATTAATTATGGACGTCCAAATCTAACTAAATTAAATATTTAATATAGATTTTCAAATCATATCAAATCAAATATTTGACCAAAGAATAAGGCAGAGAAGTGGTGTGGTCGCTTGCTTCCGATGATAGAACATTTTTTGTCGTCTGGTATGTAATTAATATATATGTATATGTATATTATTTTTTTAAATCAAAGTAGGATAAAATATTTAATTTTAATAACCGCCAATGGTGATCCTTAGAGGGATACGTACTACTGTAAGGAATCCTACAACGTCTTTTTGTAACGTAATCCTCCAGGGTCTCTACTCCCAGTGTGCGTTCCCCACATCTCTCGCAGGAGTCGGTACGAGTATAAGGAAGCAATGACCATCAGATTGCGTCTTTATGTGACGAGTTGATATAAAGAATTATGGAGAAGCCCCAGTCCCATTCACAGACATATAATGGGACGATCACGACATGATTTGATACGCTCAAGTGCATCATTATGGAGCATATAACTCTGAGCTGGACGGAGCAGAGCAATACGGATCCGGACGCGTCGACAGAGCACAACATGACAGTGCTGCATGGGTCGCATGTAGCCCTGTGTGCATGAGCCACTGTCGAGGATGCATGCGACACATGTTTCTATAATCGAGTCAGTGGCATAGAGCACTTCAAAGTTGTAGGCGACCCATGTTTCATTAAGCGAGTTAGTGGCCAAGAGCACTTCGAGACTGGTATGTCATAGATTCATACAACGTTCAACTGACAATGTTGGAGCAGATACGTCCTCCCGGTGTGTCGGCATGAACACCGACTCCACTGATGACACTACCTCTCCCGACTCCCGCTCCATCAACATCTGTGATGCTTTCAAATGAGCTTTTGACATGCTCATATCCCAAGTGCGTGGCAGTGCTCCTCCTCCTCCTGATCAGCAGTAGTCCTAGTTAGGATAGTTTATTTGTTTGTTTGTATGTGTATTGGCCCATGAGCTTGGGTATTTTATGTATTTGTTTCATACTTTTTTTGAGATTATTGTGACGAGATGGGATATTTATTTCAGACTTTATGTATCTATTTCTTGACACTCGGTTTGTAATAACATGTGTCTTTTTCTTAAAAGTTTACTTTATTATTCATATTAACTAAATAAGAATTTATGAGTATTGAGTGTTCCACCAAAGGGTCGACAAACCCAGCAAATTCAACGGAGGTTTGCTTCGGGTCTATTTTTATAAATTGTGATAAACTGTAGGCCGACAAATTCTTTTGTAAACTGCGGACAATTTTTTTCACATTTATTTTTCATATTAGCGACGTTCTGCGACGTTTAGTGACGAACAACGACGCGAGAATAACGTTGCTAAGATGTATCTGGACGTCGCTGACCGTATCGAAAATGTCACTAATTTGTCGCTAAACATCGCTGAATTTGCTTCTCCATGCCAGTATTGTTGAAGCAGAACGTAGCTAAGTTTGTCGCTAAATTGGCGACGTATAGCAACACATATATACGTCGCTAAATTGGCAACGTTGTGATGCTACATGTTACTAAGAAAAATACTTTCAGCATCTTTTCCTCGATAATATGCGTCGCTGAAGTGATAAATAGCAAATTTGAGTCTTACTTGTCACCTTGGACTCCCATCTATTACATATGATGGTGCTCGTCTTACACCTGGATGTTATCCAGGTAGGAAGAGAATCCGACCCAACAACAAACTTTTTGATGGTTGCATTATAAGTCGGTATTTTGTAGCAGAACACAGTTTTTAATGTCAATTTGTTACTGTAGAACTTCTCCAGAAGCTTGATGAGGAGCAAAGGGAATAAGGGATTTCTTGCATGTCCCATAAAGCAACTAGCAAGTTCTAGAGAAAACTTGAGATGGTGGAAAGAGACATGTAACAACAATAACATAATTGAAGTCTTGTAGACTAATCTTCTCAATTTAGAAAAGGCTGTAGGTGGGACGTTACTTCATATTGGGTCTCTTTCACCAGTAAACAAGTGACATAAAAGTCCTCTTGCAATACCTCATAGTTTAGAACAAGCATTTGAAGTCGTGATGTTACAAATTTAGAAGCCTTGAACTATTTCTCGTTCACTTGTGCCATGAGTTTCCCCCCTTCTATTTTTTTAAGTATTTGCCAACCAGATTGAATAAAAAGTCACTTTAATTGATCGGATGTTACTCTTCAAGGAAATCCAGATGTTAGAAACATGAATATATTGTAGGATATGATAACACAAAAGAAAATATTTAATTCAAAGGGTTGAATAAACAACTTTATTCTTTTGCTTGTTTAATTTTTTCCACACTACAACCATAGCTGTTTATTGGACTCAAGATACATCAAGAGCAATGAACATAACTCTTGGGCCTCAGTTTGGTTCGCGAATCATCGGATTGGAAAAAGGAAGATGATTATTTTCCTATGTTTGGGAGCTAAAGGAATTGAGGAGGAAAGGAAAGTGATTCCCAATGGAAAAAAATTATGAAAAAAAATGATTCCATCCATCCAAGTAAGGATCACTTTCTTACATTGAAGTATTCACTTTTATTTCCAATTTTTTTGACATTTCCAAACATTGGAAAGAAAAATCAATAAAAATTATAATTTCTCAAAGGAAAGTAAATGCTAAGCAATTGATTTTCTTTCCCTTCAATTCCGCGAACCAAACGAGACCTTATGTCCCGTTTGGTTCGCATAATTGGAGCCTCGGAAAAGGAAAATGATTGCTTTCCTTTGTTTGTATGCCAGAACAAATTAGAAGGAACTGAATTTGGTTCCCAAGAGAAAAAAATAGGAAAAAAGTGGTTCCTCCCAGCAATCCAATGATTCATTTTCTCCCTCTAAAGGTTCACTTTTCCTCCCAATTTCTTTGTTTTCTATAAGCTACCCGAAAAAAAAAATGATGGGAACTGTAATTTTTCAAAGAAAAGAAAATGCCAAAGAATTTTTTTTTTTTTTTTTTTACTTTGCTTTCCGTGAACCAAACGAGGCTTAGTTCCTAAATACATTCATGCATGCAACAATAAACTTGACTCAAAGGATATCTAAGTGCATGCATATATTAATTATGTTTACATTTTCAACATATATCATATACAAACGCAACAAATAGATACCATAGAAAACCCATTTTATCACATAAATATCAACAATATTTATATTTCTCCAAACAAATGTTTTCAAAGAAAAAAAAAAAAAAATTCTCCAAGCATCATACAACAGTACATCACACACCATAATAACATTACTCATCTAAGTAAAGTAAATTTAAACATTATCCGGGCCTGCCTTCTTCATATGGGCTGGTGGTGCAGGCTGTAGATGAACCCCGGGAGGGGGTACCGGCGCTCCGAAGATCTGCGAGCCGACTCCGGTGCGAAGATCCTGCCTCCCCTTCGCCCTTCCGAGGAAGAAGCAGCCGAAGCCGAGCAAGATGGAGAAGAGAATTAGAGGGAGAGAGATGACTATAACGAAACCCATGCACTCTCTTATGAATGAATGAATTAATGAGAGGGAGATTAATTGGGAAGACAAAAAGAAGGGAAGGAGAAGGTGATGCTCTGAAGCAAGCTAAGTCAAGAGGAGGGAGGGCTTATATAGAGGGGATAGGGGGAGCGGCGAGGGTTGGTGTTTCTACTTTTTCCAGACGGAACTTATGAATGCTCGTGTATAAGAGCCTCTTGACCGTTGCACAACGTTCGAGTTCATTCTGTCATATTCTAGTGTGTAATAATTTGAAGCTCTCAACTTAATTTCTACCTCGTATCCTCATTTGTTTCGGTTTTTCAACTATATCTTAATAATATGTCCGAGCTCTCTAGCCTAGTTGTATTAGAGCGGACATCCGGAGGGGCCGGCAAGGTTCGAGCCCCCCAATTGTGTGTGTGAGTGGGATTTCAAAAAAAAAAAAAACTATATCTTAATACTGTGTTTGAAAACTTTTATAGAGAGGAAAAAAAAATTGAGAAAAAAAATGGAAGAGAATAAAATAAAAATAAAGTTAATTTTTTCTTCCTTTGTTTGGATGGACAAAAATAAGTGGAACGAAAAGTTTAAAAATAATTTTTTATTTGTTTATGGATAAAGATATAATTATTATTTAGTTATTGGTATTCTCAAATAATAATTTATTCTTACTTATTTGAGGGGTGGTGGGGGTAAATTCATTCAAAATTTTTCTCATATCTCTCTATTTTCTCCTACTTTTGGGAGAAAATTCTTTTAGTGGGTCCCACCAACTTTTTTTCTCTCAAATTTTTCTCCTACTTTTCAAACACCATCACTTTTAATTTTTCTCTCACTTTTTCCTCAACTTTTTCCTCCCTCCAATTTTTTTCCCCTTCCCAAACAGTACCTAAATATTTTTCTGTATAATTTGATATTATCAACTACTAAATTATTTTTAACTTAATATCTAAAACAAAAAAGAAGGACGAAACTATCCATTTTCAGCCAACACCTCCCTCCACCTCCACCCTGTCCCGGTTGCCACCTATGACGTAAATTAAACAATTCAAACAGTTCGTGTTCGGCTCACGTTCAGCTCGGTCCAAGCTCGGTTTGAAGTTCGTTCGTAGGAAGATAGATACCGAGCTCGATCATTTCTTTTCGTTCGAAGTGACATTCGAACCGAGTTCGACCATGGATTGTTCGACTTGGTCTTGTTCGCAAACATGCTCAAACTCGGCTCGGTTTCTCGGATTAAGGCTTTCCCTATTATATGATATATTTTTATTGACGTGTATAAATTTTGTCGTAGAAATTATATTCTTTTTTTTGTTCTTTATATGATGGTAAATTTATGATGTAAAGAGGCATAGGTAATTCAACAAAAAATCCTTTAAGCCTTGAGATTAACCGTGTGATGATTTATAAAATAAGTTTAATGGGGCTTTTGATCGGTCTTGTCTAGGGCTCGGATCGTGCTCGTCCGAGCTCGTGAGCTAAATCGAGTCGAGCTCGATCATTTTGAGCCTCTAATCGAACCGAATTCAAACACCATTTTTGAGCTCGACCTTAAGCTCGGGTTGAATGAAGTTCGTTCGATAGTTTTGTCGAACTGAGTTCGAACACACTTTCACTACTAAAATATGACAAATTAGCGACGGAATTAGCGACGCCGACAAAAGATGTCGCCAAAAATTTTGCATGTTAGCGACGTCCTAAAATGTCGTCGCTATACGACACTAGTTGGCGACGTTTAGCGCCGTCCTAAAATGTCGTCGCTATACGACACTAGTTGGCGACGTCTACTCTTTGTAGGAACCCTAGAGGGGGGTGAATAGGGTCAAGCTAACTAATCAAGCACTTAGCACAAACTAATTGGCAATTTAAAAATATAAGTGCAAGAGAAGAAGCAAACACAATACCGACACCCGATATATCCTGGTATCCTCCTAAGAGGCAGTCCAGTCCCAGAACTCTCTCCGGCTTTAATCCACTATTTGAGCAAATAGTTACACACGAGTTTGGATCCGAAGAACTCGCCAACTTCTTACTCAAGAGCTTTAATCCGAAGGGCTCTCCGACTTCAACCGAGAGTTTGGATACGAAGACTCCCCAACTTCAACCGAGAGTTTGGATACGAAGACTCTCCAACTTCAACCTTTCACAATAGGTTTTGATCTCCTTATATAATAGGATGAAGATCTCACTTTTCAACTCAATAACTCTAACACAATTTATAGATGGCAAATGAAGGCTTTGTAGAGTTGTATATGGACAAGCTTTGGTGGTTTGGAAATTTTTAGGCTCCAAGCATCAACCTTGAATGAAGGGGTTCAAGGCTATTTATAACCAAAGCATTGAAAAGAGCTCAATGCAACTTTTCAGTCCACGAACCGGCATACCGCCGGTATGATCCGGCATACCGGCGGTATACCGGTCTGGGATTGCAACGGCTAGAAATATAGCCGTTGGGATCATTAACGGCTGGAAATCCGACCGTTGGAATTTCAACGTTTCGGAAGCGGTATATCGTCGGTATGGACCGGTATACTGTCGGTATGCCGGTTTTGTAAACAGAAACTTTCTGTGAACAAAAACCGGTATACCGTCGGTATACACCGGTATACCGTCGGTATGCCGTTTTCTACCAAAAATGATCCTGGGCTTATTTCTGCCCTAGCTTTCGATTTTGCCATCCATTTCTTGTGTTTACAATTATTCCTAGGACTCATTACAGACTCCAGATATACTTAGGCAGGTGCAGGCTTCTTCAGAGTCTTGAAATGATGATGGCACGGCTTGGCTTCTTCCTTTGATAGGTGTTGGCTTTTTTCCTTGGCGGCAGCTGTCCAAAGATATCCAGTTTGTAAAAATTGAATACCTTTCCCCCGGTGCGTGGCTCCAGAGATGTCGTCGGGTGGTTCAGAGAAATCTTGTGGGATCCGTCGTCTTTGGCCCACCATGATTTCTTCATTGCATATGTCCACATTGATCTTGCTTATTACTTTTCTGCATGTACATGTTAGATGAACAAAACAATATACATAGTAGCAAGTATGATAAATTAAAGCACATTAGGACTATGCAAAGTTTAAGTATAAGTGCTAAGGTGATGGCATAAATGTTAGTGATATCATAATGATTAAACTTAATTGAATGACCACAATCAAAAACATAGTTTTGATTTTGGCAACCCAATTAAATTTAAGATAGATAAGCTCATATCACTAAGATGTAAACCAATGGGCACGTATCACCAAAGATATAAGTATAAGTAGAAATGCTATAGCGATTGTATGAAGATTAGTGATAAAGAAATGCTAAACTTAACATATTAACCATATTCAAAAATATGATACAATCATTGGGCCAACACTCTTGACGTCGCTAAGTTTTTTACTTAGGGCACGCTGTTTCCATTTTCCCCCTCAGTCGAAAATTTCTAAAATTACTACCAAAATACACTCAATTAGCGACGAATATTTAGCGACGGAAATTTTCCGTCGGTGTTAGCGACGGCTTCGTGGCCGCTCAGCGACTGAGTACCGACTACACGCCTTTGCCATTTTTTATTTTAATTTTAGGTGGAGGAAAGGTCGCACGTCCATCGCTAGACTGTCTGAATTATAGCGACGGATCCCCAGTCGTCGCTACGTAGTCGATTATTTGGCGGGAATTGTGTAGATAATTGGCGGAACATATCTTCGACTACGTAGCGACGGATATTCAGTCGGATAATCAATAATAGCGACTACTTGGCGACGCATTATGGGTAGTCGCTATGCCGTCGCTAAATTTACGTTCCAGATTTAAATGAAAAGGCGGGGAGAACTTTTAGCATTCCTCCCAAATTCAATCTCTCTCTCTCTCTCTCTCTCGTGCGGCTTCGGTGAACGGCGTCGGCGTCCTCTCCTCTCTCTCTCCCGAAGGTAATCCCCTCTCTCTCTCTCTCTCTCTCTCTCTCTGTGTCGCGATGTCGACGTAGGGGCAGCAGGGGCGACGGGCTTGGGGACATTCGGGCTTGGGGCGGGGGCGTCGGGGACTGGGCGGCGGGCTTGGGGCGGGGGCATCGGGGGCTGGGCGGCTGGCTTGGGGCGGGGGCGTCGGGGGCTGGGCGGCGGGCTTGGGGCGGGGGGCGTCGGAGGCTGGGCGGCGGGCTTGGGGCGGGGGCGTCGTGGGCTGGGCGGCGGGCTTGGGGCGGGGGCGTCGGGGGCTGGGCGGCGGGCTTGGGGTAGGGGCGTCGGGGGCTGGGCGGCGGGCTTGGGGCGGCGGGCTTTGGTCGGGGGCGGTGGGGGGCTTTGCTTATCAAATTCATCTGAGTTTATATATTGGCTAAATAATGTGTTATCCATATTAGGTGTTATCCATTAGTTTGGTGGTGTTTGGATTAGTAAATGTGAATATGGAGTTTGGGTTCATGGTGTATATGTTCACTGTGTCAAGGACAGTGCGAGTTCTTCATCTGTATAAGTCAGTTGTGTGCTTCTATATAGATGTATATATCTATACATCTAACTGTGATATACATATATATGTGTATGTGTGCTTTAGAGAGTGAGGAATGAAAGGCAGGCCTACCATGCCTATTAGCATGCATGACGACTTGGGGGTGTAATGTGTGATTGTAGACATGGTAGGAATTATAGGTAATTAATGCTAGTGTGACTAGACTAAAGTAGTGCTTGCTAAATAATAAGGACACTCTAGTATCCTAACCAAGTTAATTTTAGACTAGATATTTAGGATATAGCTCCCATATCCTAGAAGTGGACTCTTGCAATTTAGAAATAGATAGATTGACTCAGTTTGGTATCGGTATCGTACTATCGGTATCGGTATCGGTATCGCACTATCGGTCAAGGTTCACAATATCGGTATCGGAATCGGTTTCGGACTATTCCTATGAGTATTGGTATCGGCGATATCGGTAGTATCGGACTTTGGTATCGGAAAACAAATAATTATCAATAAATTATTTACATTTAAAAATATATATTTTATATATTTAGGCATAATTTTAAGTATCTCAGCGTTATTTCTTAGTAGTTTTGAAATTATATGAAATAGTAGTCACCCTTACCGATTGGTTTTGCCGAATTGACCGAAACAAAGACCCCCAATATCGGTATCGGTCAATATTTGGTATCGGTCGGTATTGGATCGGAACATGCCAAACCGTATCGGTATCGGCCGTATCGGATCGGTATCGGCCGATACTTTAAACCATGCTATCGGTATCGAACTATCGGTATCGGTATCGGTATCGCACTATCGGTATCGGTATCGGTATCGCACTATCGGTATCGAACTATCGGTATCGAACTATCGGTATTGGTATCGGTATCGCACTATCGGTATCGGTATCGGTATCGTACTATCGGTATCGAACTATTAGTAATAACTGTATTTAGATTTTTCTCTTCTCGAGCTAGAATACTAGCGGATCCACCAGTTAAATGATTATATACTAATTCTGTTTAGTTTGTCTTACTATACAGATTTTTACATCTAATCTGTGATGGATCGTTATTTCGTTGATCATACATAGATGTACAAACGACAACACGAGAGCAGAATAGGTGTGAGTGACGATTTTCAGGCAGGCGTGGAAGTGTTTCTTAAGTATGCCATGAGCAAAGCTCAGTTTATGGACGGTAACAAAATCAAGTGTCCATGTTGTAATTGTCGCAATAGACGTTACGAAGAAGTGGTGAGTGTAAGAGATCATTTGACCCGTAAGGATTTCGTACGTGATTACGGCCTGTGGTCATTGCAAGGTGAACTATATGCCGAAAGACAGGTTGCGAATGCTGCTACTTATGCTTTTCATGATAATGCTGCAGCGGATTTTGTCGTCGATGACGACGAATGCTCCGTTGATTATGGAGACGTACAGAACCTTGCACGAGATATGTACGACGCGGCAGGGCCTAATTTTGATCCGGAGGATCCTAATCCCGAGGCGAAGGAGTTCTATGATATGTTTCAGGATGCTGAAATTTTTTTATATCCTGGTTGTGATCCACATTCCGTACTGTCAGTGACGATGCGGTTGTTGAACATAAAGTCCGATTTTAACTTGCCACAAACTTGCTATGATCGGATTACACAACTAATGAAGGAGGTGTTACCGAAGGAATCAAAAGAGCTTCCAAAAAACTTCTACAAGTCGAAGATGATGGTCCGACAACTGGGACTGGGGTACGACAAGATAGATTGTTGTTGCAACGGATGCATGTTGTACTACAAGGAGAACGAGGATGTAGAAAGTTGTCGCTTCTGTAATACGGATCGTTACAAGGAAGTCAGGGGAAAAGGAAAGTCAACTAGAAAACGATGTCCTTACAAGTATATGCATTACTTGTCGATCACGAAGCGCTTGCAGATGATGTATATGTCTCAGAATACAGCAGAACACATGACGTGGCACAACGAAGAACGCACAAAGGACGATAGAGAATTGTCACATCCTTCAGATGGAGAGGCGTAGAAATATTTCGACTTTCGCCATCCAGATTTTGCTGCAGAGCCCAGAAATGTACGCATGGGGCTATGTTCTGATGGATTCGCCCCTTTCGGGCAGTCGGGATCTCAATACTCCTGCTGGCCGGTCATTCTGACCCCTTACAATTTGCCACCATGGATGTGTATGAAGACTCCTTACATGTTCTTGACAGCTATCATACCGGGTCCCAAAAATCCGACGAAGAATATCGATATATATTTACAGCCGTTGGTGGATGAGCTAAAATAGCTGTGGGAGATCGGCGTCACGACGTATGATATTTCCAAGAAACAGAACTTTCAGATGAGAGCTTCACTGATGTAGACAATCAATGATTTTCCCGCATACGGTATGCTGTCGGGATGGAGTACTCACGGCACCCTGTCTTGTCCGATATGCATGAAAAATAGTAAGGCGTTCCGCCTTAAGCATGGAGGAAAAACTTCTTTCTTTGATTGTCATCGTCAATTTCTGCCCGCGAGTCATCCTTGGAGAAAGAACAAGGACGCATTCAGAGCTGAAAAACAAGAATTTTCTCATCCGCCTGCCAGATTGTCGGGATACGATATTTGGGAAGATGTAAATGATTTGCCCACTGTAATGGAAGATCCATCGAACAATCGTGTCGATGGGTTCGGACAAACGCATAACTGGACCAAACGAAGTATCTTCTGGGACTTGCCTTATTGGAAAGATAATCTTATAAGACATAATCTTGATGTTATGCATATCGAAAAGAATGTGTTCGATAATGTCTTCAATACCGTCATGGACATTAAAGAAAAGACGAAGGACAATCCAAAAGCAAGACAAGACATTGCCGAGATATACAAGCGTCCTTATCTGAACTTGATACAAAGGGGAGTTGCTGGACAATTAAGTAAGCCGATAGCACAATACACATTGAGCAAGGAAGATAGATTAATAATCTACAAGTGGGTATCTACTTTAAGATTTTTCGACGGCTATGTGTCGAATTTGTCTAGATGCGTTGACCTCAATGAACGCAAGCTAACGGGAATGAAGAGTCATGACTGCCACGTGTTTATGGAAAGATTACTGCCCATTGCTTTGAAAGATTTGTTGCCTTCTGCTGTATGGGTTCCGTTGGCCGAACTATCAATATTTTTTAGGGATATTTGTTCAACTAAGTTGACTGTGCAACATATGGTTGAACTTGAGGAGAAGATTATCTTAACAATTTGCAAGTTGGAGAAAATATTTCCTCCTGGCTTCTTCGACAGCATGGAGCATCTACCGATTCATCTAGCATACGAAGTCCGTGTCGGTACATCTGTTCATTATCGATGGATGTACCCATTTGAAAGGTACATAAATATCGATATAATTTAAGCTGAATTTTAGTGGATTTTAAAATTCGTTCTTAATTCTCAAGATAATTTGTCTCTTTAGATACCTACACCATCTAAAGAAGAAAGTTGGCAACAAAGCTCATATAGAGGCTTCGATATACGAAGCATATCTTATCGAAGAGGTGTCAAACTTCTGCTCCATTTATTTCGATACTCATGTTAAAACAAATCGAAATAGACCTCAAAGGAATGACGAGGACGTTGAGGATGGAGGAAGATTCAATGTAAGGGGCAAGCCTGTTGGGGCTAGTAAAAGACGGTGGTTGACAGACGACGAGTATGATGCCGCTCACCGATATGTCTTGTTAAACTGTGACATACAAGAAGTGAGAGATTTGGAGAAGTAAGTTAGTACACTTGCACTCGTTATAATCTCGAATTTGATGAAGTAAGTGACTACACTTATATATTCTTATTTTCTCTAATAGTGTATTTAGAGATGAAGTCAAAATGAGGAGACCCGATATTACCGATGAGGGACTTCAAAGAGAGGTTGATTGTATATTTTCGTCATGGTTTCACAAATACGTAAGTAACTGTGATTATAATTGAGATTATTAATATATAATCTGAAACATTTAAATTATAAATATTTGTTTACAGGTTTTATTGCCTGAAACAACACTCACTCATGAGAGTGTTCGTTATCTGGCACTGGGACCGAAGAAGCAAATAAAGACTTGGCCAGGCTATGTCGTTAATGGCTTCAGGTTTAAGTCAACTCAGAATGCTATAAATGTCGAATTTATCAATGACGACATCAATACCAAGGATTTCGGTGTTTGCATAAGAGGCACCGTCTATGACGAAGAGCCGGACTTTGACTATTATGGAGTGCTTCGGGATATTATAGATTTACAATATACTGGCCCATATGATATGCATATTGTGATGTTCAAATGTGAGTGGTTCGATACGATACCAAATATCGGTTGGAGAATCGATAAACAATTTGGATTCGTCGATATAAATTATCGCAGGAGGTATAGAGGGTCCGATACATTTGCGATAGCAAATCAGGCTGTTCAAGTCTACTATACAAGCTACCCAAGGCGTCGTAGAGATCGATTTGACTGGTGGGCAGTATGCAAGATTAAATCTAAAATACATTCAACGTTGGAGACCCAGCATACCAAGAGGACCAGATCGAAAAGTCCTAATACTTGGGACAACACTCAGATACAATGGATGTTGAAGATATTGTTGAGGAAAATAGAGGGGAGGAAGAGGTTGATACACAAGACTTAGCTGTCAACCAGGGGAGAAAGAGGCGTTTTGTCCCAAATTTTGAGGCAGAAGAAGAAGAAGAAGAAGAAGAAGAAGAAGAAGAATTTGATGGGGATGAGGATACAGATGAAATCGACGATGAAGATAAGGATGAGGAGGATGATGATGAAGACAAGGCCGAGGATGAGAACGAAGACGATGATTAGGTTAAATATTGTTGTATATTAAAAACACTTCCAATTACGTGAATTAAGTTTGACCTCATAAAAGCAATTACGTGAATTCATGTTTTTTTATTCGATTATTTACTTATTGCAGAATGGCACTCCTAGTCTTTTTCGTCGCGGCGGCACTCGTCTCCCTACTGGTGGTATGTATATTTTAGTTTAGTTTTTTATATCCATTTACACTTTTATATTGTTAATTATGTTTATGTGTTCTATTTACAGGTCATGATGGCTGGCCGTGGTCGTGGTGCTGGTCGTGGTGGTGGTGGTGGTGGTGGTGGTGCGGGTCGTGGTCGTGGTCGTACTGGTGCTGGTGGTCGTGGTCGCATTCAAAGTTCCCGGGATGTGACCCCATCGAGCGAGCCCGACCCGGAGAGTACCCCGGGCACAGACGCATCCCACCCTCGATCGACCACTTCATCCAGGCATGAGTCCGGATCTGCTAGCGGATCCGTTCCGCTATCGGAACCACCAGCAGCGGATCCACCAGGGGATGCCCCAGTTACTGCATAGTGGGCCCCGGAGTACCCCCATACTCGGTTCCATCCGGTTACTGGGGAGTACATACGCGGACCCACGGATCATCCGACGGTACCAGAGAGGCCGAGAGGCGAGTTCCGACGAGAGCTATGGCCCGCGGGGACCTCGTAATAAATTTATTAAATTTCTTTTATTTATTCAAGTTAATAATCCAGTCGTTTCTTCTTTGTAGGTTTTTTTCCGTTTAATGTTGGCAGGGCCCTTGGAGAAATTATCAGGGCTAACTTCCACGGTCCCTACCACAACTTTTCGTCGGTGCCCCCAAACGTGCAGTACGTCTGGCTCGACGAGTTGAGGGTATATATCTATATCTTTTGGTTAAGTCTATGTGATTCTTTAATCAACCATTTTTTAAATTGTGTGATAATTGATTTTCTGTGTTAGACAACGTACTGGTGGCCCCCCCATCGCGAGGAGGGGATCCGCAGGACCTACAGAAGCGCTTGTTCGAAGAAGATACGGGATATGATTCATGACCTAAAAATGGGGCATACGAGGCCGAATTGGATCCGGCAGGAGTATTATGAGGACCTCTTAGGCATGATGGATACTCCTGCGTACAAGGAGAAATCGGAGAAGGCGAAGGTAAACCGATCTGCCGCGGGCCTTCATACGGGGGGATCAAGGTCCCACGCAGCGACACTTGCAGATCTGGTGAGCAACCGTAAATTTATTTCACTATCAAATTAGGTATTATTAATTAAAGGAGTTAATTAGTTTCTACGAAAATTTCGTATGCAGGCACAACGGGCGGTGAAGGAGGGAAGGGCGCCAGAATCGGTCACCATGCACGACGTGTTCTAGCATACGCACAAAAGACGGAAGGACGGGAGATTCGTCGACGAGAGGGCCAAGGAGACTGATGTAAGTACTTATGTTTATGAGATTAACGTTAGAATTAAAAGTATTCGGACTATAACTTAGGTAAACTTAGGATTCACACTTAACTTAGTGAAACATAGGATTTAGATTACAACTTAGGTAAATCTTATAATATAAACACATTCATTTGATAGGCTGCGTATCGTGAGGCCCTTAGTCGGGCTCAGTTAACTGACACCAAGGATGTCGGTGAAACGACGCCCTTCCGGACGCCCTCTTCTTTGGCCGCTCGGAACGACTTGTTCGTAGATACCGTCGGCGGCTTTAAGAAAGGGTTCCTGTACGGAGTCGGCTCCCTAGGGCCATTGCATATGGCGACGCAGAGATTTCCACCGACACCGCCTCCTTCTGTGGCCCGGGCAGACGATGATGTTAGGTCGCAGCTTACACAGTTGCACGAGGCAATGTCGTCCTTACGGGAGCAATTTGCCACGTACTTTCCGCCTGCGTCTGCTGCTACCGGTCCGTCTGCTGCTGCCGGTACGTCTGCTGATGGCGCTCGTCCGTCTTCTACTGGTCCGTCGACTGCAGGTGTCGGTCCGTCTTCCGTGGGCCATCTTTCTTTCAACCCTGATGCCCCTGTGGTACCGCCTATGACTGTGACGTCACTCCTGGATCTCATGTCCGTAGAGCAGCTACGCCGACTTCCGAGCAGTGTCTACGACGGCTTGCCTCCGTACCTTGTGGAGGAGTATATTCGTCGGTCGTATATGGGATTACCACTACCGGACAATCGACCTCCTCCTTCTTAAATATTGTATTAAGAAAATTTGGATTATTTGTGAGAGCTTTGAACTAATTGTGCTATAATCGGCTTATAGTACCGGATATTATGTTACTCTTTAGGATAATTGATATTTATTTTCTATTAATTTGGTTTGGTCTGTGATTCTTGGATAATTGGTGTGCATTAAATTCGTATGTGCATATTTGGTCTATGTGATTCTTAGATAATTGGTGTGCATTATATATTTGGTCTGTATGATTGTTGGATAATTGGTGCGCATTATATATTAGTTTGGTTTATGCATATATTTGTGAACAGGAAAAGTGCTACAATTTTTTTTCCCAAAAAACTCAGTTAGCGACGGACTAGTGACCGTTTAGCGACGGATAATCCCAGTTGCCGACGGTTCGTCGACGGATTAGCCGTCGCTATCTGGAGTTTTTAAAGTATTTTCAGGTAGCGACGGATGCTCGATGGATTATCCGTCGGCAAGGTTCTGGTGGTATAAACTTCGACGGAATAGCGACGCCCTATCCGTCGCCAGGGCGAATGATAATCAGCCGCTAAGCAGTCGCTCGCTCTAGCGACTGCTTTGCGACGGACTATCCGTCGACATGGTTCTGGAAATGCTTGACATTTCCAGAACCATGGCGACGGATAATCAGTCAGTAATCCGTCGCTGTGGCGACATTGTAGCGACGGATTAGGGACTACTCTTCCGTCGCCATGGTACTGGAAATGCCAAGCATTTCCAGAACCTGATCGACGGATAGTCCGTCAGCACGCCGTCGCTAATCCGTCGTTCGTTTCCGACGAATACCGACGGATAAGCGACAGAACGGTACGCTCTGATACGCTGTTACGACGGGTTACCGACGAAATTTTACGTCGCTATTGTCTGCACAGTTCAGTACTTAATAGTTGAAATGGACGATAGTCCGTCGGAAATGCGTCGCTAATGCTTTGTATTGTGACGTCGACAATCCGTTGCTATTCCGTCGTTTGACGACAACTTAGCGACGGACCGTTATTAGCGATGAGCTGATTGCCGACGGATGTTTTTGGTTAAAATTCGTCGGTCATCGGTCGCTATTCGTAATTACCGTCGGTTTAGCGACGGATGGGGCCGTCGCTAATACGATAAATTTTGGTAGTAAATTTTCTCTCGATCTTTCCCTCCGGCGATCACCCCCCCCCCCCCCCGGCGACCCCCTCGACCCCCGGCGACCCTCTACCCCCCCGACGACTCCCTCCCTCCGGCGACCCCTACCCCCCTGTTGAGCTTCTCCTCCTCGAGCTCCTCCTCCTCGAACTCCTCCTCCCCCAATCCGAGCTCCTCCTCCTCTTCCTCAGGTAAACCCTAACCTAACTCCTCTCCCTCCTCCTCCTCCTCTCCCACGGACACACACACACACACACACACAGACACACAGACACACACACAGACACACACACACACGGACACACGGACACACACATACAGACGGACACACACGGACACACGGTTAGGGGTATAACTTGGGCGGGCTAAACCTGTAGAAAGCTTGTGTGTCCGTGTGTGTCCGAAGTAGAATTGTGTAGAAGAAGTAGAATTATCTGAAGACACAACGAAAGTTCCTCATTACACATCTAATTGTGTAGAAGAAGTAGAATTATCTGAAGAGGAAGATGCAGATGAAAGTGAAGATGTAGAGGAGGAAGAAGAAGAAGAAGATGAGCTAAACGAACAAGATGAATTTTCAGAAGAGGATTAAATCTGTATGTTTGTTTTATCATCATATTTGACACTTTAGTGACACTTTTATGACTATGATATTTTTCAAAAATCTGTGATGTCTATCATATAAATATGTATATTTGCTTTATTGTCATATGTTATTATCAGGTATGACTAGACCAGGAGGACGACGCGGAGGATATTCTGTTAGGCAGTCCCGTGTGCGTCGGGTTGGGGAGGCAGATTCCGTACCCTCTTTCTCATCTCTGAGTACGCCAGTGTACTGTTTTGTTTCCGGTCCATTATTGGGATATGGCAGTTCCAGCATTCCTCCCGCATCCAGCATTCCTCCCTCGTCGTCCAGCGTTCCTCCCGCGTCTAGCATTCCTCCCGCATCCAACATTCCTCCTACCGACGGCTCCATGGGGAGAGCCGACGTCGAGCATATGGAGGACGACGATCAGACTGATCCTGGTCAGACAGGAGGTGAAAGCGGCCCTCCATGCACTTCCCCGGATGAGTCGTGTATGGAGATTTGGACGGACGGGCCTACGAAGTAAGTTAATTAGTTAATATATATTTTTCAAATGATTATATGTACATACATATTCATGAAATTTATTATTGTATAGATATCGGCCTCCTCCAGTACAGAGACAACTGGAGTTATTTCTGAGGTAGAACTATGGTGGGCCTTGGATTAACTACTCAGATGCTCCCGCAGATAGGAAGGCCTTTTGGTTGGCCCACTTCAAGGTAAAATTTTTTTATTCATTTTTAAATTTTAATAATCATTTGTGTATATTATACAACTCTTTCTATTTTACTTCTTGTAGAGGACCTATTTCTATCCACCACACCGGGCGACAAAGATCGAGGCCCAATTTTCTGCCGTCGCAGGCAAGCTCATCTGTGATACGATCCACGACCAGAAGTCTCATGATCGCTCCGGAAAGCCGATCCATGGTTGGATCACGCCAGATTAGTGGACTGCGATGAAGGCTAGATTCGGCGAGGCCAGGTACCAGGAGCGATCAGACAAGGCCAAGGTGGCGCGGTCGAGCGCCAGTAAGTGGTATGGTGGCTCCATTTCTATGACGGAGCATTTTCGTCGTCTGGTACATTTCCTTTACCGGACATCATTTTATATATAGTTGGATAGAATGTTTAATACTAATAATAGATAATATATTTTAACAGGTAAAAAAGGGTGAGGACCCCAACATGGTGACCGTCTTCCTGGTCACCCATCAGAGGACTGGGGAGTTTATTGATGAGAGGACGACGCAGGCATATGTACGTTCTATTCTTTATATTAATTTACTATAATTTAGAAAACAGGAAAATAGATATCAATATAGACTTTAGCAAACACTTAGACGTTAGCAAACAAACACTTAGACGTTAGCAAACAATGTTCTAGGCTGAGTATCTTCGGCTACAAGAGGAGGCAGCTGCTGCAGCTAGTACGCCAGCAAAGGGAAGGGCTAGTACATCCTTCCAGCCGCCTACAGCTCCATCGCTGACGACCTTTGGATGACCGCCGTTGGTGGTATTCAGAAGGGTACGTACTACGATACGGGATCCTACGGCACCTATTTGGCTTCAGAGTCATCCCGGACCCCCTCTGTCAGTACGTAGTCTCCAGCTTCGCAGGCGTCATCACGAGCTCAGGATATTGGTCGTCAGATCAACGAGCTGCGTCGCGAGTTGCAGCGGCAGATTTTTTATCACCATACCGCAGAGCGACGATCCGATGATCACCGGACGATTTGATGTGATCGAACGCAGTATACAGGAGCTGATGAGTCTGCAGCAGGCTACAACTGGCAGCTTGCACACGCTCATCGAGTCTACGGAGCGCACAGAGCGTAGACATGTCGAGATGGAAGGATCGCAGAGGACCATGACTACGTCACTCATCCAGCTACATACTTCTCTTGAAAAGAGTACTCAGAGGATGGTGCGTACCCTTGCTGCGCATAGTGACCGACTGTGAGAGCTGGAGCAGATACGTCCTTTTGGTCCATCGACGGCACAGACTCCAGACGTTCCACTACCTCCAGACGTTGCACAGCTCACACAGGAGCAGTACGACATTATTTTATCCCAGATGTGCAGCTGGGGTCCTTTGTGATTTTATTCATTTTTTATCATATGTTAGTGATACACTTATTTCTCTATTTGTGAGACTTTTATTGGTTGTGAGACTTGTATTGGTTGTAGACTATTATGATGGGAGACTGTTATTCATCTATTGGTTGTATACTGTTATGATGGGAGACTGTTAATTATGATGATATCTGCGACGGGGATGACAAATATACCTACGCTGGGTTATAAGCGATGATCTGATATACAAAGGAGGTGCTGCACAAATTTTAAAAAAATATAATGTGTATTTTTGTGATGATGTGTGTCTGTGTTTACAGTGTATATGAAATGCAGTATCCGAAACCATCGATAGTTTCGATTACTGTTGTATGTTTTATCTTGGACAGAAAGAGCAACAGTTCAGGGTGTACTTCTGAGAGCTTCATTTTCACATCCTTCACTTTCTCGGGACGTCGTAAAGGATCTCGAGAAGGTGAAGGACGTAAAGAGGAAGCTGTGAAAAGTGCACCCTGAACTGTTGCTCTTTCTATCCAAGATAAAACATAGAACAGTAAGCGAAATTGTCAATGGTTCGAACACAGCACTTCACACACACTGTAAACACAGACACACAGCATAACAAAAATACCAATCATATTTTTTTTAAATTTTTTTTATAATACCTGCGACGTATAGCGACGATCTGCGACGTATAGCGATGATCTGCGACATATAGCGACGATCTATACGTCGCTAATTAGCGCCGTTACGTCGCTATTCGTCGCTCATTAGCTGACGTGGCAGAGAGATGACGTCGCTAATTTGGTCGCTGTGCGTCACTACACTGCTTTCGTGACAGGCATGCCATGTCATCACATAAAAAGAAATGACGTCGCTAAGTGGTCACACTACGTCGCTGCTTTGGCGACGTACTGTTACGGCGCTATATGTCGCTAATTTTGCGATGTCCTAGCGACATTGGTTGTGACATCACAAATAGCGATGAATGGCGACGAAATTGTCATCTGCAACTAGCTTTTCTGCGACCTTCATGTTTCGTCGCTAAAGTCGTCGCTAATTCCTATTAGCGACGAATTTTCATTATTTAGCGACGTATCCTGACGTCGCTAATTTGCCTTATTTTAGTAGTGTTTCTTCGAGCTCATTCGTTCGATTTTTAGCCCTACTCTCGGCTGCCCCACCCCCTCCCCTCTTTCATCTTGCATAGCAGCGGCGACATCAACGACAGAAGGAGCGGGAGGTAGACCGCGGAGGCGGGTGGGCCGGGGAAGAACCAATCAAATATATCAACTGAAATATAAAATAAAATATTTGTCGATAGAGACAAATCCACTACCAAGCTACAAAGAATGGAATCAAATAAAGAAGATAAAAAAACAAGTCCACTGTCTAACAGAAAGATCATATTGTCCACAAAGGAAGAGTCTAGTCCGGGTCGTACTCCTCGAGGTCCCGTCGATCGACTATACCTGAAAAGATCTTCAGGTCCTCAAGGGACATAGCACTACTAAAATACATCGAATTAGCGACAGCCATATCCGTCGCTAATCCGTCGGCAAATCGACTTAGCACGGCTAACCGACAGAATTTGGCTGAAAAAATTCGTCGGGAAACAGCCCGTCGCTAAATAAGTCTGTCGCTAAGCTGTCGCCATTCGACTGCTTAGCGATGAATTGCCGTCATCAAGAATCGTACATTTAGCGACGACTAGCCGACGGATTTCTGTCAAATCAATTATCAGAAAGTTTTCGACACAACTTTTTAGCGACGAACAAGTCCGTCGTAATATGTCGGTAACTGCGTATCAGAGAGTTTCTGATACGCAAAATCCATCGCCAGTCGTCGCTAGCAGTCGTTAATACTTGACGGAAGAACGACGATTTGGCGATGGAATATCCGTCGCTTAGGTTCGGGAAATCTTTATATTTCAAGAACCTTGTCGACGGATAATATGTCACTAATCCGTCGATATCCGTCGCTAACTGAAAATTCTCCAGTTAGCGACAAAATATTCTGTCGCTCAGCCGTCGCCTTCCGTTGCTAGGTAGTCGCAAGTCCGTCGCTAACTGGAATTTTTTTTGAATTTTTTTCATAAAACACAACATTCCCTGTTCGTACAACACCCGAATCATCGAAACATCACAATATGCATCACACCTCACACAAACCAACAAACCAATATACATCACACACCAATATACAAATATCTATCACGAATACATCACACAAACAAACATACATCAATGAAACTCGGAGCAACCCTCCGTTGAATTTTTATATAATAAAAGTCTAGGTAATAGCATTCAAAAATATTCAAGTCTATAAAATAACCATGTCTAGAAAATAAAAAATATCAAGAGTTGTAAAACCATCCAAGTAAAACCCAGAAATAAGTCTACCGAAAACAAATCCGGTCAAAAATCATATCATATACATATATATATATTGTCCTCTACGTAAGTGTAGAGAGATCTCCCTCCTCAGCCACTGCGCATAAGTAGGACCTAGGCCAGCAAGATCAATATCCAGAGGAGATGGATGACTGGAACTCCCGGTGCAACTGCCCTCTGGTGCCACCTCCTCCTTCATAGCTATCTCGGCTTTAGGAATCACTTCCTCCTTAATAGTAGGAGGAAGTTCTTCCTTGACCATCATCACTGCAGTAGGTACCACTACCGACTCAGCAGCAGGAGGTGGCACTACCTCCTCAGCAGCAGAAGGTGCCACTACCTCCTTAGCAGCCATCTTTGCCTCTCTCAAGCGACATCCTCGGGTCATAGGTGCCATCTGGTAAGATTGATGGAAATATGGAGATTAACTAGGGATTAAACAGAATAACAGTATTAGACGTGTAATGTGGAAGATTCATTGTTGTATGGAAATGACAGTATTAGACGTCCTTCGCGTCCTCATCTTCCTCTTCCTCCTCATCTTTGCTTTCATCTATTTCGTTTTCCTCTTCGGATACTTCAACCTCCAACGGTGAATGTCACGACCCGCTCCCGAATAATCGGACAAGAGTCGGACACGCCCAGCCTTCGTCGATGGATACGACGAAGTAAGCTGTACAATACTAAGGAAAACTCCAAGTCACAATGTAATGTAAACATCCACAGCTTCTATATATAACGTTTCCAAAAAATCACCAATATCCATCAAGTCATTTTAGTACAAAGTCATCCGAAGACAAATTCGGTCAAATAAATATACAATAATAAAATCATAAAAATACAATCTCCAGAAAATGAAATAAATAAATCCTGTAATATCCAGTGCAATCACATGCTCCATGTGGCCTCAAGCTCACCTGCAATGTATCATGTCAGGAAAAGAGTAAAGTACAACCCCGATAAGAATAATATATAATGTAATCTGTAATACAGAATACAAGGTGAAACCAGAATACCAGAACTGGAAATGAAACTACGGTACCAGAAATAAAATGTAAACTACAAGCAATGGACGCGACAATCAATATGCAAGACAATGAACATGGCTATCAATGAATCAAGACAATGAACACGACAATCAATATGCAAGTGTGACAATTTGAAATATTAAACTAATGTGTGACCGGCTAGGGAGCACAATCAATCAATGAGTCAATCAATTCTACATGATCCGGCTTCATCGTACGTGAAGTGTACGATTAGGCTATCCACAATACCTATGTTTGGGTGTGGTCACACAAAAGCTAATATTTCCTCCAATCCCCGTAATAAACAATAATTCAATGCAATGAACAAGGTGCAAGACAATCGTGTGTATCTCGTGTCCGACATGAGAACATGGCACATGAATGTAAGACAGAAATACAAAGTAAAAGTCAAGTCGGTGTACTTGCCTCACCTTGGAAGCACGTGAGTAGTATTGCATGGATGTAAAGGATCACCTGGTGGTTGTGCAATTTTGTTAGAGTTTTGAAATAATGATTATTAGCTAAGTAGATCTCTAACTAGCTAATGGAAATATTCTAGCTAATAATATTTAGAAAATATTATAGTTTTAATCACCATAAATATTAATAAAAACACATTTTAATTGTTTTTAGAAAATATTAGAACATTTTGCTAAAAATAATAATTATAACTCTATAAGGTTTTAGAAACATTTTTGATTTACTATAATTATTTAGCAAGAAAATACATACTAAAACATAAATATGTATTTTTTAACAATTCATATATTATAAGGGATTCAATTTATCTATTAACATAAATAGAAGAAATTAATGATATTAATAATACCTTATTCAAGTATTATCTAAAACATTACATATTAGCAATATTATATTATTTAGAATAATACTACAAATAAAATAAAAATGTTAATGACAACTACAATAATTAATAGGAATACTATTAAACAAGTCTAGTCCACGAAATGCTACTGCTGCCATTTAATGCTACTGATTAATTCTCCTTCATAGTCAAACATGCACTACCAGTCCACATATTTTTTTAATATTTCCGCACAGATTCTGGCCTATATGGCCCAGTCCACATTAATCCTCTCCTGCCCAGTCCACTGGAACCAAAACAAAATACACACATATTTCTTATTTCTCAGCTCAGTCCAAAGTTCTCCAACCCAACCCGACCTACATGTCAAGCCCAAACACCCTAATCCATAACTCAATAATTAAATTATAAGAAAAAAAATCCTAAACTAACCTTACATTCAGCCCAGTTCTTGTGGCCCAAGACCCGGCCCGACCTAACCAACCCTTACCCATAAAAACCATACTTCTTCTCTCTCCTCCCATTTCCTCAATTGAGCCGACATAAACCTAATCCCAGTCCGACTCCTTCGAGAACCAGTCTCCCCCTCTCCATCGTCTTCTTCCTCTTCTTCAATACGGTATCCAAAACCCTAGGCCTTCCACACACTTTATCGTCCCAGTCACGAACCCTAGAAACACCCCCAAATACAAACCCTAATCCCAAAATCAAAACTCTAAAAACAAGAATGAATGGGGTTCGAGTAGATCGGGAGAGATGCTCACCTAGGCATCGTCCGCGGAGAAGATCCGACCACGGCGGCTGAACGGTGGGTGATGGATCAGATCCCAACGGCGGCGCTGCGGTGGTCTGAGCAGTGGTAAAGAAAACGGCAGCTCCCCGGTGGAAACGCGGTGGCTCAGTCGGCTACGAGCAGATCGGGTGGTCGGCGAGATTCCCCAACGGCTGAGGATGGGGGACCCGGCGACTCGGCGGTGGCTCTTCGGGCTCGGATGCTGTCGTCGACGAACGACGGCGCTCCAAACTGCAATGGTGGCTCAAGTCTCGAAGAGACGACACAAATTCCAAGGGACGCGCATGAAACTCGAAGCGGCTCCTCGGTTCCCGAAGGGGCAGCACAGGAACCGATAGGGCACGTGGCTCGAACTGGCGACGAGGGTGCGGTCTCCAAGACAGGTACTGCAGTCGAGGTGCTGTGCAGTTGAGGCGACGACGAGCAGTCGGCGGTCGGCTCCGATCGAGGCGGTGGCACACGGCTGAGGAAGGCGGTGCTCGACCGGTGGAGGATGGTCGGGGGTCGGCCAGTGACTGGGTGTGGTGATCGATGAAGAGAGAGAGAACATGGGAGAGAGAGAGAGAAAGAATAGGAGAGAGAGAGGCTGTGTGTGTCAGGACTGTCAGAATGTATTAGGATGCGTGCTTTTTTTATAATAAAATAATGTGTGTGCGTGTATGTGCAAGGAGTAGCAGGATTGTAATAAAATGTAGATCTGTGGGCAAAATGATAAAACTGTAATAGATTTTCAAAATTTTAAATTACAGATTTCAAATTCCAAAAGTTTAAACAGTTTTCAAAATAGATAGTTTAATAGATTTTCAAATTACTAATTGCTAACTGAATTAGTTAGAGAATAACTAACTAATAACAGATTTTTGAAATTCCAAATATTCCCTCCAACAGTTTTTCAAATTCAAAATATCCAAACAGATTTCAAAATATTCAATTGTTTTCAAACAGATTTTCAAATATTCAAACAATCATCAGATATTCAAAAAAATTCAAAACAGATTTCAAAACAGGTTTCCCTAATTACAAAATTATTTAATAATTACCAACTGTCAATTAAAAATAGTTTTTATTTAATTATTAATCAATAATTAATTCCAAAATAGTTAATTAAATTATTTATCACTCATTAGGAATCATAAAGTAGTATTATTTTAAACAGTTATTCAATAAATGTCTAGATAGCAATTAGAAAACAGGATGTTATAGTCAACACTTATTAGTAAAGTACTACTAAACTACTAAATTAAAATAATAATGATAAACTTAATTACTAGTATATTCATCAAAGTAGAACTTTAATTATTAATAATTAAACTAGACTTGATTAATAAAACAAAATTTTGAACAATTTGATTAAACATAAAGTAATAGAAAGATAAGTCAATTACAAAAAGTGACTAGTAAAGTAATATTTATCAAGATTTCCTATTAACAGAAAATTAGTAAAAATGGTAAAAATAATAACAAGTGGAAAGCAATATTGAAATTTTCAAATAACAACATAAGAAATATTCTTAAATTTCACAAAAAATTGGTGTAAGGAGTTACAGTGAATGACCCTCCAACGGTGAATGTCCCTCAGCAGTCTTGCCTTAAACTTGAAACTATTAACGACATAGCCTGACAGTATGGAATGAGTCTCACAACCAGGATATAGAGGAGTATCCACATCGTATACCATATCCTGTCTTTCCGCATATAGTTCACCTTGCGATGACCAAAGGCCGTAATCACGTACGAAACGCTTACGGGTCAAATGATCTCTCACAGTCACCACTTCTTCGTAACGTCTATTGTGATAATTACCACATGGCACGATCAACGAAGTAACGATCCATCGCAGATTGGATGTGAAAATCTGTATCGTATGACAAAGTAAATAGAATTATAATTAAAAATATATAGTCCGATACCGACCCCCCTCTACTTCGTCGCTCTACTTCCCCTGCTTCTCAAGAAGGCCCCTCTCTGACCCCCTTATACTTCCCCTGCTTCTCAAGAAGGCCCCTCTCTGACCCCCCTCTACTTTCCTGCTTCTCATTCGACTCTCTCAGTCTCCTATTCCGCATCATATAATATCTATCTCAACCAAATAGTAGAGAAGTATAAAAATATTAATATTAACCAAGGATCGTATCGGAATCGGTATCACCATGAATCTCATGGCTTGTTCTACCAGACCATAATATAAAACCAAACGTGCGAAGCAGAGCTTCACATTCAAAATATTAGAATGAAAAAATTTATGATTGGTGGTAGGGCGAGCCAGAATCCTTTGAAATTGTTCTGGCTCGTCCTACCACCAATCAAAAAAAATTTCCTTCTAATATTGTGAATGTGAAGCTCTGCTTTACGTTTGGTTTTATATTATGCTCTGTTAGAACAAGCTATAAGATTCATGGTGATACTGATTCCGATACTGATCCTTAGTTAATATTAATATTTTTACACTTCTCTACGCTTTGGTTGAGATGTATATCATATGATGCAGAATATGATGTTTCATGACCCGAATGAGAAGATGGGGACTAGGGACGCTCACTCTATACACTCATCCGCCTACGACATACACTCTATACACTCTTACTTATGCAAGTCTTTTGAGGTAATCAACATTATACTAGATTTTCGAAAAAATCTATAACTCTGATAGGTCCAAAATACTTGGCATAAGTAAATTTAATTTTCAACACTTACCTAGCTACTACTAAGATATCTTATATATATCCTTCTAGGATACTCACTCTATAGTTCGCAGTATCGGCAAGGTTTTAAATGGCGGTAGGTGGGTGCGCGGCGGAGAGAGTCCGCCTACCGTCTAGACACCGCCTAGACGTCGCCTAAGCGATCAATACCATACTCATAGAAATAGTACGATACTGATACCGATACGGATACCGATTCTTAAACTCAAAGGAACCCTTCCATAGGTGGAATTGACTCGAATTGAACCCATAAGAACCAGGATTGAACCCTCATGACCCGAATTGAACCCTCATGACCCGAATTGAACCCATAGGAATCCTTCCATAGGTGGAATTGACTCTCTAATGCTAGATCTAGGTGTTGGAAACCTTTAAATTGGTAGATCTAGGTTTTTACCATGATGAATGATAAATTCTATGCTCAATTTGTGTTATTTACGAATTTTGACCATCAAGTGTTCGATACGTGTTCTCAAAGGAAATTTTTTGTCCAATTTGAGTTGTGATTGTGTTATTGTGTCCACAATTGGATATTGAGTGGTTGGGTCATGATACACCATGATGTGTTTTGGAGCCTATTTTGTGTTAATTTTTTAATATTATTCTAGATCTAATTGTTATATATATATATATATATATATATTTATATATATATATATATATATATATATATATATATATATATATATATATATATATATATATATATATATTACCATTTCATATATATGGTTTGATGTTGGTGTCATAATGATGTTGGTGTAGGAATAGAGGGGTGTTTGATATTTGGTATTGGTGATTGTGTTAGTGCATTGGTGTTGTGCTTGATAAGGGAAGTGTGTGTTGTGTGTGAGAGTGTGTCATTTATGGGTGATATTTATAGACATAAAAGTGTGGTATCGATTAAAATTTAGAGTACTTGGTATTAGTGTGTGTATAGATGGTGTGTGGGAGTGTTGAGTGTGTGTGTGTATGCATGTGCATTGAGATTTGTAAGGGAGTTACTGCTGATAGGCTGCGGAACAACGGTGTATATATAGCTTATTGCAGCTTATTGTGAGTTACTAGTATATATATATATATACAAATATATATATATATATATATATATATATATATATATATATATATATATATATATATATATATATATATATAAAGGGGATCAGGAGCCCGTCGTCCTCAATCGTTGGATCGAACGGACGCGTGTGCGGACCCCACGCAGCCCGTTCGACCCCATACAGCCCCTCCCCTCCCCCACCCCTACCCCGGGCCTCCACCCTCCCTCCTCCCCCCTGACAACCAAGCCCCCCAGCCCCCCTCCGCTCCCCTAACCACCCCCTCCCGCGACCTCCCTACCGCCGACTCCCAACCTAAACCCCCCGGGTCGGGCCCCCACCACTCCTCTCCTCCTCTCCCCCGACCGCCAAGACACCCCGGTCCGACCTCCACACTCGCCGCCCCACCCTAAACCCCCTCCTCCCCCGTCCCGACCACCAACACCCCCCGACCCCCCTCCCTCCGCTCCCCTACCCCCCCGGCGACCTTCCCACCTGCCGACCCCCCCTCCCTCCGCTCCCCTAAACCACCCCCCTGCGGCCACGATTCCCCCCGCAGGGTGCACCCCCCCGACCACCAAGTGAGGAAGAGAGACATACCTGAGTGAGAGAGAGAGAGAGAGCGTGCGAGAGAGAGAGAGAGAGAGGTGAGAGAAAATTTTGGAGGGAATACAAAATTTTTCTCCCGTCGGTTCGTTTTATGTTAGGGCACAATATTTAGCGACAGATTAGCGATGGATATATCCGTCGCCAGGCCGTCGCTATACCCCCGTTAGTTTATCGACGGATAATCTGTCGCTATGTGGTTCGCCAAATTTCACGCCAATGTTTTCTAACATTTTCCCGTAAAATATTGACAACTGGACGACGACATAGCGACGGATTATCTGTCCGTCGCTATATTTCTGACGATATAGCGACGAATTTTCGACCGAGATTTACCCTTAAAATTAAAAAAATAATTGGCCACAATTCGACGGATGACCATCGCTGTTTTGTCGGTAGTCCGTCGCTATTAGCGATGGAATACATCCGTCGCTAAAGTGCTGTATTTTGGTATTGTAGCAAGATACATAAAAACATGTCTTTCTAACAATAAACAACATGCATAAATAATAATCAGCAAGAAACAAAATCACTAAGTAACAACGATACATGCATCTAAGGAAGAAAACAAAATAATCAAGCAACAAACTATACAACCATGCAAGAACGACTACGCATAAATGAACTGCTGGAAAGAAAACATGAAAGATGTAATAAATACCAAGTTCCTAGGTGAACACATGGCAAGAGGTCAAACGAATAACCAAACTCTCGTCCCTAGTAAGGACTCTCAGGTTAGCTTCAAGCAGTCAACCCTCGCCCCTGTGTGGACTCTCAGGTTGAGAAAATTAAAAATAGGCATAGTAGTTCAGTCATGACGCACTCGTCCTATGATACGATATAACTTTCGACAAGGTACAAGCGAGAACAATCTAGTATGAACGATAATGCTATGAACAAGAACGATATATCAATGAGACAACTAAACTAATATGCATAATAGGAAAGAAAACACATATCAACAAATAAATTAAAGAAAACTAGATATTGATATGTATCAAGGAAAAAGGAATACAAATAAACCGACAATAAAGGAGAACACTGGTTATAAACATGAGACATGAAGAAACCAAAATGATTAGCATGTAATACTGTAAAGGGTAAGGTATACTTGCCTGGAGGTGGTGCAACGATCTGACATTGTCCAGATTGGTTCGACTAGCCAGGTCAATATGAAATGGTCCGGTTTAGCGAGAAAAAAGGAATACGATTAGTTACGATCAAAATCAATCTAATCTAATATAGATTTTTTTATAAAAGAAAATTCTTAAAAAAGAAAATGTATATATTTGTTAAGGAAAAGTATTTATAACCTAATTTAGAAAATATATATAATACTTGAAACTATATTTTTATTAGTTAAAATAATTTTAGATAAATAATTTAGAAATATAGAAATATCATTTTTAGAGGAAAAAAACTATAATTTAATCGGGTAGAAAATATTACAATAATATTTTCAGGTCAAAAGCTTATTTTAAATACCATAAAATAATATAAATATACATTATTCCAAAATAAAATAAAATCTTTAATTAATTTTTGATTTTGTTTAATGTTACAGGTCATCATGCCAGCTTTATGAAACATCAAAGAGATCGCAAAACCGAATTCAGAATTTGCCGAATTCTCAAAAATAGTGTGACACAATAATTTTTGGACAACTGACGCTCAAATAATTTTACAGTAAAATATATTACAAATTTAATAAAATAAATTCTAGATTATTGAAGACAACCTCAATATGGTTCAAAAAAAAGGAGGTCAAACATAGTTCGGAGTTAGGAGTTACAGTCCTTTGAAGTTGTTACAGCCTTTGAAAAGCGAGGCTGAATTTATGACAAATTTTGGACGAAAAAGAGAAAAATATGAGAAAGAAAAATATGAGAAATGTTTATAAGTTCAATAGGTTATATATATTGAGTAGCTATTGCTTAATTAAATTAGGATTATATTGAAAGGGGAAAAAACTTTCCTTAAATAGATGGACATTTTCTAAATAGATACGACAATGATCAAATCTTTCCTTATATTTAAATTAAATAAATATTTAAATCTTAACTAACGAAATATAATCCATATTTAGTTACTATACATAATTTAAAATTATATTTTTATAATCCAAAATCTTCTATAAAATAATTTAGCAAATAAATTTTTATTGGTTAAAGATAATAATCAATAATTTCAAAACAAAATCAATCAAATCTAAATATATTATTTGGTTACAATAATAACCCAAATAAATATTCAAAACTAAGTTAATCTAATCACAAATCAATAATTGATTCAAAATATATTAAATGATCAAATACCAATAATTTAAAATAATATTTAATATCTAAAGTAGATTAATCATATCTTAATCATAATCAATAATAGTTCAAAATACTAATTAATGATCCTATCAATACTAATATTAATATTATCAAAGTAGTGTAAATAATATCCAATAATTCTGTCATGACCCACCCACTTTTTGGGATACGAGTGCGTGCGCAAGCCAGCTACGTATTAAGTGGACTCCAGCCCAACTCGAATACGTATAAGCTGTCTAGACTATGATAATAGGTCTAATCATGGTCAGTCAAAACTATATCTCAATCCACTAAGGGAGTAACATAATAAGAATGAACAATATACGAAACAGTCGGCCGCCCTGTACCACACATGTTTGATCAAGCTTAAGAATAGTAACATAGCTTACAAAACTAGGCTATATCAACAGAAAGTCATGGAAATAAATATAAATAAGGAAGAATGAATAAGTACCACTATTGATACCTGATTCATGTAGACACAATCATCAACTATCCATCTACTCTATGCAGCCGCTCAACAAATACCTGAAGAGATCATCAGGTCCTCAGGGGACTGGCAAGATACATAATATATGCCTACTAATATGACAGTAAATACATGTATAAAAGATAAGAACAGTACCAAAAGAACATCTAAGAAACAATATGTCATATAGAAATGTAATACTAGACTTGGCTAACAATCAATCAAATAACTCCTAGAGACTGTAGTACAATACAAGATACTCCCAATCTATAGTATATCTCAATTATAGTACAATGCAAGATACTCCCAATCGAGAATAGCCAATCCTAGTATTAATCTCCTCTCCTAAAGGAATACAAGGTCAAGTAAAATTCTATAGAATGTAGTACAATTCAAGATACTCCCAATCTATAGTATATCTTAATTGTAGTACAATGCAAGATACTCCCAATCGAGAAAGGTTAAGTCAGGTCAGGTCATACTCAAGACAAGTCCAAGTCCATCAATCATGACCAGGTCAAGTCAATAAAGGAAACGTGGCATAACTAGCAACTCTATCACAAGACATGGTAAACACTATAAAGACCAATAAACAATCAATAAAAACAACTAATATCATATACGTGAATGTAAATCTATAAAAAAAGAAAACAGTAGATGATAACCCAAGTGAAATATGAGAAGCATGTGACAATATGAAAAGAAATACAACAATAAGAAAAATATGTAAATACTGTATAAGTTCGGCAAGGTATACTTGCCTAGTAGTAGCACGTAGAACCAACACTATCCAGTTAATCGACGAGCCACAAAAGTCAAACTCTCACAACAGTCTCCGAAGTCTGAAACAGATATTACCAATGTGTTCAGAATAGTCAAATTAGCTAGGATAGCCTACCCATAAGTCCAATTATAGATACAAGGGCAAAATGGTAATTTTGAGTCAAAACGATATCTGCCGTTGGACCCGCTTTACACCAAAAAGTGTGCCAACATCTACGGTCTCTAAAGTCATCAAACTATATGTCTACGAGTCCGATTTGACGATACGAACCCAACCGTATGTCCAAAATTGGATTCCGATGGACCGTGCACAAATTCGCCCGTCGGATCGGATCACGGGCCCGCCAAAACAACATTCAGGTCGACCTTCTCAGAATTGGACCAAATTTGCATACAGGACCATAAAAATGACATGGTCCTATTGGTGTAAGTTTTATCTCGAGATGACGAACATGCACGAAGTAATTGACTAATTTTCAAATTGACCGATACGGGGTATCTTGACGGATACGCTTCGATTTCGTCGCGCACACACAATGGAATCTAGTTTCGTCGAATCCCACACGTTCGCAACATCCGCACATGTCTTTCGGTGCTCACGGGTTGTGACCACGTCGTCTGGTTTGTCGGGACGCATGCCGTATCAGAAGAAATTATAGTTTTCGAAAATAGTTTTTTGTGGTTTTTCCTAATCTTTGAGACTGTTTTAATCAGAAAGTTTATGTAGAAAAAAAATAAACTATTTAAAGGGATTTATTCTCGGTTAGGTTTTCTACAGATCTATTCAAGTAGATTTAAAAAAAAATCATTATTCTGTTAGAATTCTCTTTTCCAAAATAGGGTATCAGGGTTGGTCGTGTCCTGTCTTCGGACCAATTTTTCGTCGATGTTTGCATCGACTTTCACGGAAATAAATGGCTATAGAATTTAATCTATCTGAAGTGGTTTAGAGTCCTATAGGTTGTCTACGCATATGATCTTTCGGTTCGAAAAATCGTAGAGCGACGAGGGAGATAAGTGGCGAGGAATAAGACCTCGTTTGTTTCACGGAAAGGAAATGAATTTCCTTGTATTTTCCATGGAAATGGGAAAGTAGGATTCCTGTCACATTTCCTTTCCGTTGTTTGGTAAAACAAGGAAACTACCTAGGAAAGGAAAGCAAAATATAACAATGTTCCAATAATATCCTTACCTTTTAAAATAAAAATAATATTATAAAAATAACATTAATGGTAAAATAAGCAATGATACATGGTTACATTTGTCATAACTTTTGTAATAATTGTTAAAAAAGGAGGAGGAAAAATCAATCCCATGGGTCTTGAGTAGAACCATATTCCCACCAATTTTTTCCCTTGTCAGGAAATTGATTCCCAAGTTTGTGGCTACCAAACAAAGGAAAGGAACAACTTTCCTTTCTTGGTTCCTTAAATCCGTGACCAAACGAGGCCTAAGGGTAGCTGGGGTGATGTTGCTGTAGTCTCTGCGCTGCCTACTCGTGCGACTGTACGGATTTCAACTACTGCGGTCGACTGCCAGCGGAGTTCTGGCGTCGTGAGGGCGCGCGTGGCAGTTGGCGAGGTCGGAGGTGGTACGGGGTGGCTCCGTGGGGGCTGGGTTTATGCTAGGGTTTCCATCCTCTCCCTCTTGTTTATATAAATACAACAATGGGTGTTGTGGGTCGGCTTCCTTTGGCCCATCGGGTGTTTATGAGTTTAATATCTCGCAAGATATTAAATTAATAATTTTTTTCTTTTTTTTTCTATATCTATACATATAACTCTATATATTTTATATGTATCTACAACCATATACATGTACAAAATGACCCCATCAATGTATATACCATACATGTATATAACAATCATTCCACATAGAATATTGGGGCATTTCTTATATATTTATTTATATATCATCATAACAAAATCCTATTAGTATATATATATATATATATATATATATATATATATATGTTTTATATATATAACTAATGTATACATTCACATACATATATACACTTAGAATAATATATGTGCATATATTTGATAAATACAAAGAATATTTATAAAATATTCTAAGGTAACCAATTGTTGTACCTTTAATCTTATTCTCTACAAATTTATTTATTTAATCTAAAGCGCTCTCTCTCTCTCTCTCTCTCTCTCTCTATATATATATATATATATATATATATATATAAATATATATATATATATATATAACCTAAAGCGCTCTCTCTCTATATATATATATAAGACCTAATATATGCGTACACTATATACACATATAAATATATACATGAGTTTTTAACCTCAACAGAAACTAACTTTGACAAATGTTATTATTACCAAAACAAGATATCCAATCAATACCAAATAATATGATAATATATATATATATATATATATATATAGCAATCTTTTAGAAAATAATTATTATATCACTAAAATAAAGAACAAAATATGTACATATACATAAAATGTATCTACATGGGCGTCTTTGGTCTCACTACAAGCCTAAATGGGCTCGAGCTCGTTTCGGGTCCAGTTCGGCTAAATTGGTACACCGGATCTTCTAAAAATCAATAATCTAATTAAATAACTAATTAAATCATTTATAGGGGTTAAGTCGTAAATTGACCTGGTTTTTCTAGTTAGATCACACCTACGACTCGACTTTCCCTACAACGGCTAATACACTAGTCAAAGCACGCCACTGCACTATCCGTGTCATGATTTCTAGTCATCTTGTACTCCAAATCTTAACCATGATTAAAGCATTCTATAATAATAATTAATTAAATAAATATTTATAAATAAATCCAAAAGTCACCATTTAATTCAAATAAATAATAATAAAAAAATATTTTCAAGATTTCGGGAAGAGGGGTTAAAATTCAAAAGCAAGTAAAATTTAAATCAATGTAATCTTAATCAAATATTGAATAATAGTTCAAATTATAAAATAATTTAACCCATATTTGATACTTATCAAAAAATTTAAATCACTGAATTTTAAACTAGATAAATCTAATCAATAATCGATCACACTAATAATTTTAAAATAATATTTAATATCTTCAAAATAATTTAAATAATATTCAATGCTATCCAAATAAATTAAAGTATATATATTTACATAAATTCGAAGTCTTCATTTAAAAATAATTGGCAACCTTCCTAATATTCAAAAAAATACTTTATGATTTATCTTTTATAGAAATATAATTTTTTTCCAAAGCACAATAATAATAAAAAAATCAAAAAAAAATCTAAATACTAATTTAAAATTTTGGGGTTTACATTCTACCCACCTTAAAAGAATTTCGTCCTCAAAATTAAAGCTAAAATATGATCTATGAATAACAAAGTTGGAAGAATCAATGATGGAATATCTTATCACGATTATCGAACGCGCGATCAAATAAGGATTATGAAACACATGATCAACGTACGATCAAGTAAGATTATGGTAGAAAATGATCAAAATGGATACAAATCAAGCAGTCCAATGAGAATTCGAAATAAAGGCAAAGGAGGTGATCAAGTCATGTGGATGAGATCCTAATTTCTAATCCTATATGCAGGGTCGTATCAGTACAAACCGATATGATATGCTCTGACCGGCGTAGGCCACCAAAAAAAATATGTAACATCCTAGTCCCAAAATACATAGGAGTAGAAATACGTACATGCTAGCTGTATGTATACGAAGACATCCGAATGTATGGGATCCATATATACAAACATAAGCTGTATACAAGTGCTCCAGCTCATAATAATAAGTCATAGGCAATACTAAATCTCACCCACAACACAATGAGGGAATAATAACTAATCAAATATATCAACTGAAATATATAACAAAATATTTATCGGGTGGAGAAAAATCCACTACCAAGCTACAAAGAATGGAATCAAATAAAGAAGATAAAAAATAACAAGTCCACTGTCTAACGGAAAGATCATATGGTCCACAAAGGAAGAGTCTAGTCCAGATCATAATACTCGAGATCCTGTCGATCGTCTATACCTAACGAGATCAGCAGGTCCTCAGGGGACATAGAAAGATACATAAAATATGTCATATTCTAGTGTGTAATAAGTTGGAGCTCTTAACTTAACTTTAAAATGGTACCTTCAGCTATTTCAATTTTTTTAACTTTATATCTTAAGACCTCGTTTGGTTAATTCATGGAAAGAAAAGGAAAGAAATTTTTTTTTTGATATTTTCCTTTCTTCGCAAAATTGTAATTCCAATCAATTTTTTTCAATGTTTGGAAAAATCGAGAAAATTGAAAGGGAAAGTAAATCCTTAGAGAAAAAAATAAATTCTTGGGTTGGTAGAAGGAACCATTTCTCCATATTTTTCTTCATCTTGGGAATCAAATTCCTTTTCTCTTTATTTTCTTTGACATCCAAACAAAAAAAAGTAATCACTTTCATTTTCCAAGGCTCCAATTCCATGAACCAAATGTGGCATAAATATTATTTTTGTACAACTTGATATAATCAACTATTAAATTATTTTTAACTTAAGGGTCTGCTTGGATTGAGGGGAAAAAATAAGCAGAGTTAAGTGGGGTTAAATGAGAGGGAGTTAAGTGAGGAGGAGTAGAGGCAATATATAGAACCTTGTTTAGATTGGAGGGAGAGTTAAGTGGGGGTGTTTAATAACTCTTGCTTAGATTAGAGGTTTTGAGTTAGAGGATGATTAATAAAAATACAATAGCTACCAAAATAACTTTATTACATATGTCATAAAATTAAATTTGATTGAAATTTTAATTAGAACTTATTAAAGTATCTTCACAAATTAGAAAACTGCGGATTAACATATCGAGAACAAAAAAATTGGAGAAAAAATCATGATATTTTGTAAAATAAATAAGGGATATTTATGACTTTTTAAACAAAATTCCTCAATCACCCTCGTTAATCCTCTGAATTGGGGGGTTAAAAAATAGGCAAAAAATGGTAAAATAAACCCTCACTTAACCCTCTATAACCCTCCCTCCTAAACCCCTACCCTCAAACCATGCATGGTTTTATTTACCCCTCACTTAGCTTCTCCTCACCTAACTCTCTTAACCATCAATCCAAGCAGACCCTAATAGCCAAAACAAAAAAAATGATGAAACTATCAATTTTCAGCCAACACCTCCCTCCACCTCCATCCTGTCCTGGTTTCCACCCCCTCTCGGTTAGGGATGTAAATTAAACGATTGAAACAATTCGTGTTCGGCTCGTGTTCGGCTCGGTCCAAGCTCGATTTGAAGTTTGTTCATAGGTAGATCGATACCGAGCTCGATCGATTTTTTTTGTTCGAAGTGGCCTTCGAACCGAATTTGACCATAGGTTGTTCGACTCGATCTTGTTCACGAACTGGCTCGAACTCGGCTCGATTTCTTGGATTAAGCCTTTCCCTATTATATGATATATTTTTTATTGATGTGTATAATTTTTGACTTAGAAATTTTATTTATTTTTTTGTTCTTTATATGATGGTAAATTTATGATTTAAAGAGCATAAGTAATTCAACAAAAAGGTCTTTAGGACATGAGATTAACCATGTGATGATTTATACAACAAATTTAATGGGGCTTTCGTCCGATCTTGGCTACGGCTCGGTTCTTGTTCGTCTGAGCTCGTGAGCTAAATCGAGTCGAGCTCGATCATTTCGAGTCTCTAATCGAACCGAGTTCAAATACCATTTTGAGCTCGACCTTAAGCTCAGCTCGGAAGAAGCTCATTCGATAGTTTAGTCGAACCGAGTTCGGACACACTTTGTTCGAGCCCATTCATTCAATTTTCAGCCCTACTCCCGGCTGCTCCACCCCTTCCCTCTTTCACCTCGCGTCGCAGCGGCGACAACAATGATAGAAGGAGAGGGGGAGGGGCAGCGGATGGGGGAGGGGGTGTGGGTAGGGCTGTCGGAGGGAGGGGGGTTATAGCACGGGCGAATAATGGTTTAAGATATAAAGTTAAAAACTAAAATAGTTGATGATATCATGTTGAAATTAAGCCTGTTTACTATCTAAATGTTGAGTCGTTGACAATAGATTATAAGCGTTAGAGTAAGAATATATATCTGAATTAGACTAGAATAATAATTTACAATATAAGAGAGCAGATCAGCTGTTTCCATCTGTAGTATACGAAACATATTTTTTCTCCTATAAAAAATATAGATCCAACTGATTGTAGATATTATTTTTAAATTAATCAGCATGATCCATATTTTTATATGAGATAGAACATGCTTGATATACAACAGATGGGGACAACAGATTTGCTCTCAAAAAATAGGAAATGTCCCAATAATAATATTAATTTTGTCTACGTTGTAGCTTCCCTCCTATACGATATGGAAATGCAACGCAATGACATTTCAGAGTTGCTGGTTTGCAGTCTAAAATTTTCAAGGATGTATAAAAGAATTCCTTAGGGTGCACTGGTACTAAATTATTATGTTTGGTTATAATTTAATATATACAAAAGTATAATTTATGTACAATAATATAATATTTTTATTTATTTTAGATTATATCTAATTTTATTGTATTTTTAATTAAGGCCACTATATTCTACTGTGCTTAGGAAATGAGACAACAAAAAATTTTACTAACAGGAGAATTTTTGGCGTATTTAAGTAAACCAGGAAAAGTTTTACAAAATAGCAAAAGTAGGGATCATGCGCTAGTGAAATTTGCACCAAACATAAAAAAAATAAAATTCTTTGGTACCAATTTTACTGGCGTAGAACTGTACAAAAATACTTGGCGCCAGTTCCACTGGCGACACATATATTTTTTAAAAATAAAAATAAACTTGGCGCTAGAGGAACTGGCGTCGCATAAAATAAAAATTGGCGCTAGTCACACTAGCGCATGGTCTTGGGAGGGAAGAAGGGGGAGGGGAGGGGGAGGTTTTTTGGGTAGGTTTGGATGGGAATCAGAAAGAGAGAGAGAGAGAGAGAGAGAGAGAGAGAGAGAGAGAGAGAGTTTTTGGGGAAAGAAAGCATGGTCACTTGGTAGCCTTTGACTCTCTTTGTACTGAAATTTGGGGGGTGGGGGTGTAGGGGATGGGAATTTTTGTGAAAACTAGAGAGAGAGAAAGATAGAGAGAGAGATAGAGAGAGAGATGGTGGCATGACTCTCTTTGATTAAGAGAGGGTGAGGAAAAAGAGAGTGGTGAGGAAAAAATAAAAGAGATTAGGCAGTCTTTGACCCATCTAAGTTTTGGGAATAGATTTGGAGGGAGGTGAGTTCGGTTGGGTATAAGATAAGGGTTTAAGAAGAAGAAATGCATAAGAAGAAGAAGAGGAAGAAGAAGAAGAAGAAGAAAAAGAAGAAGAAAAGTCTTTCGGAAGAGCTAGGTGAGATTGATTAAGTATAATTTTGACACTTGTGACATCATACTAATCCTAGTCATAATTTTGGCAGAAGAGAAATATAAGATCATAACTATGGCCGTATTCCCGGTGGACCTACCACCCAAAAAGAAAACCAAAAACGTGAAAGTCATCTATCTCGACTGGTATTTACTGGAAATGTATTTTTTGTTTATAAAATTTTATTTTTATATATTTATTGGTTTTATTTACTTCATTAAATAGTTTATTTAACCTAATAAATTTTTATTTCTAATAGTATCCTCTCGAAGCGCGGTTATGGGAATATGGTCAATGGCGTCACGTAAAAAATGAGTCGATGCCGACAAATAGAGCTAATCTCCAAACAAAATGACTTGGTTGAGTCTTTTGGGTTTCATTATATAGACCAAATGGAGTTCATGCAACATGACAGAGGCGAACTTGTTGTTTAGTTTGGCAAAGCGTTGGTGGCCCCAACATAATACTTTCCAATTTCCAATAGGAGAGATGACAATTACACTCTGGGTCGTAACTAACATTTTAGGATTATCTATTACAGGTAGGATAATTTATTAGATAATACCTCACTTGATACCTTGATTTGGATAATATAATATTTTAAATTAATATTGCAGGTGACCTTATATGCTTTACCGAACGATCATATGCTAGTGTGTTGATACGTCGGCATTGGTATATCGGGTTTGACTGGACAGAGACAGAAGGGTAGATCAGACGTTAGCGTTAGTTAGCTACGGAGCAACTTTATGTATCTTGATTGTACACCTGACGGTTCGGTGGTCGTAGATGAAAATAAGGTATAGACTTTTATTCTTGATTTCAGATTACAAATGAATATTATAGTTTAACTCAATAAAAAATTAATTATTATTTCATATTGTTTGTTGTACAAAAGCATATTTACTTGTTTTATGTGGTTTAGTTCATTTTTCAAATGGAAATGGTTGCAAAGTAAGTGTTTGTCTTCTAACATTTTTCAAAATTAGAAATAACATACTCGACATGCATGGGGAGCAGCGGTATTGGCGTTTTTGTATACCTGCTTAACAGAGTTTGTTAAAACGATGTCAGATACCTATAACATGAATGCATGCTTCAACTACAGGTATTTTTATAATATATATTTTGAAAAATTACGAGTAGAGGGATCAGGCACCAGTGCAACTGGTGCCAACTGGTAATATATATATTTTTAAGTTGGGCACCAGTTCTACTAGTGCTAGTGTTTTTAAAAGAAGAAATAAAAAACCCGACGCAGTGGAATTGGCGCCACAAGCAAATTTTCTTTTTGTTAATATTTAGGCGCCAGTGTTGCTAGCGCCAAACATTAAATTTTTTTGTTTGGCGCCAGTTTTACTGGCGCCTGATCCCTCTACTCGTAATTTTCCAAAACATTTTCTGTTGTGCGCAAATATACTAAAATATCTCCCTTTAGATGAAATTTTCTGATAAGACAATTATTTTGTAGACACGTATGGTTCAATCACATAGTATAAGTTATTTTAATAGAAAATTTGTTCTTTTGACCATAATTTTGAAAAAATACTTTCAAAATAAATATAAAATTATAATTATAATTCTAGATATATTCCGACAGATGTACCCATAAATGTGGTAGAAATTATACAATTAGGGGTTGGAGTTGTTTGGTTGGATTTGTTTGGGATTTATTTGGTTTGGTTTATTTGGTTTGATTTGCTTGTTGTAGTTAGAGGTTTCTTTGGTTTGATTTATTTGATTTTAGATATGATTAAAATTAGTTTAAGTTATGATTCGTTTTGATTCGAATAAATTTTTTATTCGAGTCTCTGCGATTAAGTGAGGATTGGGGTCGGGTTCACTAAATTAATTTAGTTTTTTATGCTTTTCTATTTGTTACTTTTTTTAATTTTTACCCATGATATTTTATTGTCACACTCTAGTACCGAAGTACGGAGACGGACTAGGCCAGCTACTCCATATGAGGTATACAAACGTCATACGGCGATCGTGGCTGTCGAGAGACTAGGGGTATATGCTACATTCAAGTCTCCTAGGGTCACACAGAACATCTAGGTCTCAATCATTCAAGCAAGAAAATATCAATTAATGAACATATAAGATAAAGCAATAAGGCGTCCCTGACGCTTCATCAAAATGATCATGGAGATCTAGCTTTATAAATTAGCTAGCCCAGAAAGTCATAGGTACAAAATTGTATTCAGCTGCAGTCTGATTTAATTACAATTATGCAAAGACAAAATGTCTAGATTAGCCGGCTAAACAGATGCCGGTGGCTAAACGGCATGACATATGTAAAGATACAAGAGTGGTGGAGAAGAAACCCACTCGAGTCCCCCACAAGCCATGCTCCTAGTATGCACCATTGACGTCAGGGAAGAAGTTCGGATTCCTCAGGCTCTGCTACGTAATCTGGCCAAACAAAACCAGCGGAGTCAGCCCCGAAAGCAAGTACCATAAGGGAGCACAAAAGAGTGAGATGAATCCCAAGCAAAAAAAAAAATAATAATAATATTTATAATAATTATAATAATAAGCTTCTGGTCGTAACCTCGGTCCACAGTCTGTCCTAGTACGATAGCCCAACCCAACAACCAAACAAGGATATGGGTTGGACCACGTACCAGTGACAGTCCATGTCCCTCGGCTACTAGTGGAAGGCTCAAGCACAGTCAAGTCGTTTTTCAAGCGGCCATTCATTCCTGCGGCTTTCTATATTTGACGGAGTTATCCCCGCGATAATGATTAAAAGGAATCCTCAGATCGTGTCAACCCAGCAGGGCTAGCCAAACCATAAGACATATAACACATTGAATATGCACGAGTCCCCCGGAGGGCTACCGCGCTAACACATATAATATATAGCTCGTAGAGGTCGGATATAGCCTTCCGCTATAGACGAATAAAGCCATATCCGTGGCGGCCAACCCGACACGTCAGGACTGAACCTGGGGTGGCCAGTATGGCAGGATCTCGGGATTCTTCCCACCCAATACATCTACCAAGTTAGTTGCCTAGTTAATCCCTAGGTTGTTCTCAGAGTTCACATGTCGTGGTCACATGTTCACTCCTCTAGATGTCGTACTTTGTACGAGTACCCCAAGAAGGAATCCGTACTGGCTCCTGGAGTCATACGTGTGTTTCCTCCTTCTTGGTGTAATACAACACACATCACATACCACGTCATTGCTACCGACCATTACTTATGTAAATGACTCTTGGAGGTACTGGCAGGTATCACGTAGGAACACTTAGCGCATAGAATAGCACCTCGGTGCTTCACGTAGATTATACCTCGGTACACACATAGGGATATATATCCAGCCATCACATAGGTAGTCAGATCAGAAATGAGGACTAATACACATAGGAACCTACGGCTGAGGCTCGTGCGGCCAAGAAATGAAGTCCGCATGACTTTATACGGCTCGAAAAAGCGGGCTCTTATGGCTGCTAAAGCTCATACGGCTAACTGCCATGCGCCATGCGGCCAACTTCCATGCGCCATGCGGCCAGAAGAACGAGCTCATGCGGCTGGATAACGCGGGACGCATGCAGCTCAGGACAGCAGGTATATGCGGCTGGAGAGTAAGCGGGGCACATGCGGCCAAGAACCAACAAACATAAGTGGCAAGGTTCATGCGGCTCAGGAAGAACCGGGTCCATGTGGCCAGGATGAACAGGTTCATGCGGCTCAAAAGCTTATGCGGCTCAAGCTGCCAGCGCCATGCGGCTGGAAAATGGTCAGGGCGCATGCGGCTGAAGAAATTCCTGCGGCAGCTATGCTTATGCGGTCGAGATTTTCACATGCGGTTGCAATGCTTATGCGGCTGAGAATAGCTTATTTGGCTGCAATGCTTATGCGGCTAGAAAACTTTATGCGGCTGAAGAAAAGCTTTATGCGGCCACCATTGCTTATGCGGCTGGATTGAGCACATGCGGCTGCAACTGTTCATCTTCCCTGCCAGAGCCAGCGTAGGCGAACCGTGGTGAAACCCAACTATTGCTTCGGCCATAACTTCCTCCAAACAAGTCAAAATCTAACTTTCCAAAGGTCAAAACTGTAGTAGAATCAAATTTTCTAAAACATAGGACCATTGATTTTCGAAAATAGCCAAGTTTGATAGATCAAAACCATGAAAACCCATGAAACTTCTAGATTTTAGGAACTTAGATCTACACAAATCGAGCCCTAAAAATCAGAATCTTCAAGAACTAAACTTGTAGAGAATGAAGAGAAGAATAATATATACAAATAATATCAAAGAAAAATCAAGAAGAAAAATTTCACTAATCTCCACTTTTGAGCAAGTTGTACTTGCCTGTGGAGTGGTGGTTGAGAGAAATAAATAGAGGAGTGAATGGGAAGAGAGAGTGAGGAAGAGATTATAAATAGGGGTTGGTTAATGAAAACCCTAATCCCTAATCTCTATCCATCCCACTAATGGCAAGCTTAAAAGCTACATACAACCATTAATAAATAATATACAAAATTATATACATGCTAAATACAGATACCGTATACAGAATTCTTAAAGAATACATATATCGGGATCGGGGAGTGACATCCCTATCCTCCTTAGAAAAATTCCGTCCTCGGAATTTCAGCCAAGACAAAGGTAGAGGTATCCGGGCAAGCAAGGTGCAATTACAATCTATGCTAACAATCCATCATTAGCACTTATCGATCATACATTCAAAATGGTGCGAAACAAATATGTAAGCAGATTATCAAGGTATGAGGAGAAACATACCTCCTGAATCGAACAAGTACGGATACCGAGATCTAATCTCGTCCTCGCGCTCCCAGGTTGACTCTCTCGGAGAGTGATGGTCCCAAGCGACACGGACAAGGCTAATAGTCCGGTTCTTAAGCACCTTCTTTCGCCGGTCCAAAATAGACATGGGTTGTTCCTCGTAAGTTAGGTTGGTACCAACGACTAACTCTGAATGGTCGAGGACGTGACTCGGATCTGGGACATACCCACGCAACTGAGATATATGAAACACATCATGTACGTCAGATAGCGAGCCGATAAACAATATCGCCTACCCGAGCGAGAATCTCAAAAGGGCCAACGAATCTCGGACTAAGCTTTCCTCGGGTTCCAAATCTAATGACACCCCGAGTCGACAAAATTCGTAGAAACACTTGGTCACCGACACCAAACTCTAGAGGCCTTCAATGCTAATCTGCCCAGTGGCGGTGTCTGTCTTGCGCGACTCGAAGCCGTTCTCTGATCATCTTGACTATTTCTACGGTCTGCGTGATCATCTCTGGTCCCAATAATTTTCGTTCTTCCCACATCGTCCTATGCCAGAGGGGACCTGCACTTCCTTCCATATAATGCTTCAAACGGCACCATATGTATACTTACCTGATAACTATTATTGTAAGAGAACTCTACTAGATGAAGATGATCTTCCCAAGTTTCGTCGAAGTCCAAAGTACAAGCCCGTAACATATCTTCCAAGGTCTGAATGGTTCTCTCTGATTGTCCATCCGTCTGCGGATGATAGGCTGTACTGAACCTCAACTTGGTACCCAAACTTTGGTACAAACTCTGCCAAAAGTGAGAGGTGAACCGGGTGTCTCTATCTGATATTATGCTGACTGGAACACCATGCTGCCTCACAATCTGCTTCATATACACTTCTGCCAGCTGCTCCGTAGACTGCCCTACTCTGAAAGGAAAAAAATGTGCAACCTTCGTGAGCCGATCCACGATCACCCAAACTGCGTTCTGGCCGGTCGGAGATCTAGGTAAACCGGTCACAAAGTCCATCGTGATGTGCTCTTATTTCCACTCCAGAATAGGTAGCGGCTGCAACAATCCTGCTGGTCTCTGCTGCTCTGCCTTCACTTGCTGTCATACCAAACATCTGGATACAAATCTCGCTATCTCCCTCTTCATGCCATTCCACCAAAAGTGTTGCTTTATATCTTGGTATATTTTCGTACCTCCGGAATGAATGGAATAAGGTGAACTATGAGCTTCTGACATAACTTCGTGTCGAAGGTCTCCACCGGGTACACAAAGACGGTTTTCGAACCTAAGTGTACCATCCTCATAGATTACTAACTCCTTCCTAAGACCTGACTCACACTCTGATCGAAGCTTCTGGATTCGCGAATCCTCCGTCTGAGCTGTTCTGATCCTCTCTACCAAAGTGGACTGAATCTGCAAACTGGCCATAACTTCCGTATCTTACGGCATGATCACTTCAATCCCCATTTTCTGAAGATCTTTCAAAATGTGTCTCTGCATGGTTAGAATGAATGTACCACCTCTCATGCTCAAGGCATCTGCTACCATATTCGCCTTGCCTGGATGATACTGAAGATTTACATCAAAGTCCTTTAGTAATTCCAACCATCTCCTCTATCTCATGTTCAGGTCCTTCTAGGTAAACACATACTTTAAACTCTTATGATCAGTGTAAATCTCCATTCGATTCCCATATAAATAGTACCTCCATAACTTAAGCGAAAACACTACTGCTGCTAATTCTAGGTCGTGGGTTGGATAGTTCTTCTCATGATCTTGAAGCTGTCGAGATGCATATGCTATCACCTTACCATGCTGCATCAACACACATCCAAGTCCCTTCCCGGATGCGTCACAATATACTGTAAACCCTTCTGATCCTACTGGAAGGGTCAAGATCGGGGCTGAGATTAATCTCTTCTTCAGCTCTTCAAATGATGTCTGACACTCTGCTGACCAAACAAACTCTACATCCTTATGCGTCAAACGTGTCAAGGGTGCCGAAATCCTAGAGAAGTCTGCCATGAACCTTCTGTAGTAACCTGCCAATCCTAAAAAACTACGCACTTCTGCTACCGTCTTCGGAACTGGCCAATTCTTTACTTCCTCAACCTTCTTCGGGTCTACTAATACTCCTGCTCCAGAAATAATATGTCCTAGGAACGAAATATGGTCCAACCAAAACTCACATTTATTAAGCTTCGCATAAAGTTGATGCTCCCTCAAGGGTTGCAAAACTGTCCGAAGATGTTTCTCATGTTCCTTCTCACTACTGGAATAGACGAGGATATCATCTATAAATACTACTACAAACTTATCCAAATAGGGTAGAAAGATACGATTCATCAAATCCATGAATACTGCTAGGGTATTAGTCAGTCCAAATGGCATCACCAGAAACTCATAATGTCCATACCGTGATCTAAATGCTGTCTTGGGTATGTCCTGCTCCTTGACCCTCACTTGATAATATCCAGATCGAAGATCAATCTTAGAGAAGATGCAAGCCTTACTCAATTGATCAAATAAGTCATCAATTCTTGGTAACAGATACTTGTTCTTCACGGTTACTGCATTCAACTGCCGGTAATCAATACACATCTGCGTCGATCCATCCTTCTTTGGTACCAAAATCATCGGTGCTGCCCAGGGCGAATTACTGTCTCTGATAAACTGCTTCGCCTTCAGTTCTTCTTCATACTGGTGCAACTTGTCCAACTCTGACTGCGACATCCTGTAAACTCTGCCGACTTTAGGCTCCGTTCCAGGATTCAGCTCAATACAAAACTCCATATCTCTCACTGGTGGTAAACCTGGAAGCTCATCGGAAATACATCAGCAAACTCTCTGACCACTCTTGGAATCTGTTTCCGCTCTGCCATTGCTTCTGTAATGATTCTCTTGGGTCGATCCTCCAATGATCGGACAAAGACGAACTCCTCAACGCCGGGTACATTAAGTACTACCCTACCTCCCCGACAATCTATCGTCGCATGACTTTCTCTCAACCAGTCCATGCCTAGGACAACGTCAAAGTTGCCCATGGGGAACTCAATCAAAGATGGGGGCAATAATCGCCCACTCACTACGACTGGACATGCTAAGTACACTCTGCTAACTCCTACGAGCCCATTACCAGTGAGTATATTTATCCTCTCTGGCAATGCCTCGAATTCCAATCCAATACGTGTCACAAATTGTGCAGATATAAAAGAGTGGGTAGCCCCCGAATCAAATAATGCTACTGCAGAAAAAGAGGTAACAAAAATATTACCTGCAACCACGTCGCCTGAAGCTAGCGCATCTTCTAATGATAAGGTGAAGGCCTGGCCTTGGCCTTGCTGAGCTCCCTCCTGCTGCCTTCCTCGGCCATGCTGTCGCTGTGGCCTCTACGGGCCTTCCTCGTTCTGTGCCTGACGAAACATCTGAGCCTGCGTGGGTAGACGCTGGGCTAGCGGCCTCACGGCCAATGCTGGTCCTCTGTTCGGTGCTGCCCCTGTAGCTGGCAATGTCGATAACTGCTGAACTGGCCCTCCTGGCCTCTGCATCATAAGATAATTAGCAATCCTTTGGTCTGGACTGCCACATCTCATGCATAACCCATTAGCTGAACGATACACATCCCTAGTGTGCCCTCCCTTACCATAGTAAGTACACCCAATGGACGCCCCCTGGCACTGCTGCTGGTTCCTCGGCTGCTGATACCGTACTGGTGCTGTTATCTCTGATATCGCCGTCCTCCGCGGTGCTTCTGACTCATGAATACGGATGCCGGGCGCTGGCGCCGATGTTCGCTGTACTGCTCCTCTACTTCTACTCTGGGGATGAGACCTCTTCTGGCCCCCATGTCTAGTCACCAATCTCTGTTGGGTGAGTTAATGCCTCCGGGCTGCCGTTAAAACGACATCAAAAGTCTGATAGTCGTGTCCTACTACTAGCAGTAGAATCTCCAAATGAAGTCCCTTCTGGAACCTCATCGCCTTCTCCGGCTCTGTAGCTACCATCGTTGCTGCAAACCGACTCAGTCTGCAGAACTCCGCTGCATATCCATCCACCGTCTTCCCAGCCTGCTTGAGACTGATAAATCTCTGCTGTAGCTCATACCGCGCTACCAGCCAAAGTACTTGGCCTTGAATCTGGTACGGAAGCTATCCTAGGGAACAGGACGCCTCAGTCCAACCTCTTCTGATGCCCACCAATCGCGGGCGAGATCCTGAAGTATCAGTCTAACCTGGTCAACCTTCTCTTCTGCTGGAATCTTAGCTGCAGTCAATATGGCCTCAGTATCCTGAAACCAAGCATCCGCCGTGATGGCATCCTCCGTGCTGTCAAAATATCTTGAGTTAAGTCGACAAAATCTTTTCGATGCTCCTGAATTATTCCTGACACTTCTCTCGAGGGCTAATTGTAACCCCTGATTCAGTAGCACATTCTGTTCCTACTGTCGGGTCTGCTGTTGCTAATGGGCTGCCACCTGATGTTGCTGAGTGGCCAGGAATCCCCGGATGACCTCCAGGAGTGCTGCAGCATCAGGTACTGGCGTCGCTGCTGCCACTGCTGGGGGTACAGGAGTTTCTAGAAACTGCGGTTCCACTGGCTCTGATATCACTTCCACTCGGATCTGGTCAGGAAAATGTACTCCTTCCGATTGCTGTCCCGTCGAGCCATGCTCTGCCGGTTGTTCTTCCATGTTGGCCTCGCCAGCTACCGAGAAAGAAGTACCCCTATAGGGAAAGGTACATGATATTAATTATCAGGACGAGAAAGATTCGAAGATGCAATTCAGGTGATCAATCACGGTAAGGAAAGAGAAACCGAGGCAAGAGATTCAAAGGGGACAAGTTTGATTGAGACTCCTATAATAGTTACACCCTACAAGTCTGAAAAGTCAGGCCTGTATGGGCCACCAATAAAACCTTGTCACGCCCCAGTACCGAAATACGGAGACGGACTAGGCCAGCTACTCCATATGAGGTATACAAACGTCGTACGGCGATCGTGGCTGTCGAGAGACTAGGGGGTATATGCTACATTCAAGTCTCCTAGGGTCACACAGAACATCTAGGTCTCAATCATTCAAGCAAGAAAATATCAATTAATGAACATATAAGATAAAGCAATAAGGCGTCCCTGACGCTTCATCAAAATGATCATGGAGATCTAGCTTTATAAGTTAGCTAGCCCAGAAAGTCATAGGTACAAAATTGTATTCAGCTGCAGTCTGATTTAATTACAATTATACAAAGACAAAATATCTAGATTAGCCGGCTAAACAGATGTCGGTGGCTAAACGCCATGACATAAGTAAAGATACAAGAGTGGTGGAGAAGAAACCCACTCGAGTTCCCCGCTAGCCATGCTCCTAGTATGCACCATTGACGTCAGGGAAGAAGTTCGGATCCTCAGGCTCTGCTACGTGATCTGGCCAAACAAAACCAGCAGGGTTAGCACCGAAAGCAAGTACCACAAGGGAGAACAAAAGAGTGAGATGAATCCCAAGCAAAAATAATAATAATAGAAATAATAATAATAATAATAAGCTTCTGGTCGTAACCTCGGTCCACAGCCTGTCCTAACACGATAGGCCAACCCAACAACCAAACAAGGACATGGGCTGGACCACGTACCGTGACAGTCCATGTCCCTCGGCTACTAGTAGAAGGCTCAAGCATAGTCAAGTCATTTTCCAAGCGTCCATTCATTCCTGCGGCTTTCTATATTTGGCAGAGTTATTCCCGCGATACTGATTAAAAGGAATCCTCAGATCGTGTCAACCCAGCAGGTCTAGCCAAACCATAAGACATATAACACATTGAATATGCACCAGTCCTCCGGAGGGCTACCGCGCTAACACATATAACACATAGCTCGTAGAGGTCGGATATAGCCTTCCGCTATAGGCGAATAAAGCCATATCCGTGGCGGCCAACCCGACACGTCAGGACTGAACCTGGGGTGGCCAGTATGGCAGGATCTCGGGATTCTTCCCACCCAATGCATCTACCAAGTTAGTTGCCTAGTTAATCCCTAGGTTGTTATCAGAGTTCACATGTCGTAGTCACATGTTCTCTCCTCTAGATATCGTACTTTGTACGAGTACCCCAAGAAGGAATCCGTACTGGCTCCTGGAGTCATACGTGTGTTTTCTCCTTCTTGGTGTAATACAACACACATCACATACTACATCATTGCTACCGACCATTACTTATGTAAATGCTGGACTTTTGGAGGTACTGGCAGGTATCACGTAGGAACACTTAGCGCATAGGATAGCACCTCGGTGCTCACATTGATTGTACCTCGGTACACATATAGGGATATCCAGCCATCATATAGGTAGTCAGATAAGAAATGAGGACTAATACACATAGGAACCTGCGGCTGAGGCTCATACGGCCAAGAAATAAAGTCTGCATGACTTTATACGGCTCGGGAAAGCGGGCTCTTATGGCTGCTAAAGCTCATGCGACCAACTGCTATGCGCTATACGGCCAGAAGAACGAGCTCATGCGGCTGGATAACGCGGGACGCATGCGGCTCAGGACAGCAGGCATATACGGCTGGAGAGTAAGCGGGGCGCATGTGGCCAAGAACCAACAAACATAAGCGGCAAGGTTCATGCGACTCAGGAAGAATCGGGTCCATGCGGCCAGGATGAACAGGTTCATGCGGCTCAAAGCTTGTGCGGCTGAAGCTGCCAGCGCCATGTGGCTGGGAAATGGTCACGGCGCATGCGGCTGAAGAAATTCCTGCGACAGCTATGCTTATGCAGCCGAGATATTCACATGCGGTTGCAATGCTTATGCGGCTGAGAATAGCTTATTCGGCTGTAATGCTTATGCGGCTAGAAAACTTTATGCGGCTGAAGGAAAGCTTTATGCGGCCACCATTGCTTATGCGGCTGGATTGAGCACATGCGGCTGCAACTGTTCATCTTCCCTGCCAGAGCCAGCGTAGGCGAACCATGGTGAAACCCAACTATTGTTTCGGCCATAACTTCCTCCAAACAAGTCAAAATCTAACTTTCCAAAGGTCAAAACTGTGTAGAATCAAATTTTCTACAACATAGGACCATTGGTTTTCGAAAATAGCCAAGTTTGATAGATCAAAACCATAAAAACCCGTGAAACCCTAGATTTTAGGAACTTAGATCTACATAAATCTATTCATAAAAATCAGAATCTTCAAGAACTAAACTTGTAGAAAATGAAGAGAAGAATAATATATACAAATAATATCAAAGAAAAATCAAGAAGGAAAAATTCACTAATCTTCACTTTTGAGCAAGTTGTACTTGCCTGTGGAGTGGTGGTTGAGAGAAATAAATGGAGGAGTGAATGGGGAGAGAGAGTGAGGAAGAGATTATAAATAGGGGTTGGTTAATGAAAACCCTAATTCCTAATCTCTATCCATCCCACTAATGGCAAGCTTAAAAGCTACATGCAACCATTAATAAATAATATACAGAATTATATACATGCTAAATACAGATACCGTATACAGAATTCTTAAAGAATACATATATCGGGATCGGAGAGTGGCATTTATTTTAAATATATTTATCTCTAATATAATAATATGGCTTGGAAATGGCTCAAAAATGAGCTGTCTATGTCGTATGTATATTTTTAAATAGTTAATAAATTTTTTAAAAAATCAATACATATATATATATATATATATATATATATATATATATATATATATATATATATGTATTCTTTTTTTGGATTTGGGACCCACATTGTGCTGATTTATTAATAGACTGACCGAACCAAATTCGACCTGAATTCTGTTGGGTTAGGGCCAACAAGTTATGTGAGAAATTGCCAGAGTTCATACCGAAATCAGTCAGTTTTTAACAAAACTTTCCATATGTCTTTTTGTAATGCCCATAGTAGTGTCCTCCAGTACCTTGAATCAAGGTTGGACCCTATTATTCTTTCCCTCCATCCTGATGAGAGGTGTCATCCCCATGGCTCCTAAATTATTCTCCCTGTATGTTGTCCAGCGACAGAGTTCCTCCTCCCCTTTATCATTAATCTTTGATCCTCTAGACTGTTGTGCATCTTCTTTTGTCTCCAGCTTCCCAACCACCACTTCGATGTAAGCTGGCATGCGTAGCATCTCCTATACGACTGGAATCCTGCTGACATCAATAACTCAATCAAGATCGAAGTACATGACGATCAGCCTCACTATAAGTCATAGCTGCTTATCTTTGACTTCTGTCTTCTACCAAAATGCGCTTTCGTTCAGACACACTTCTTCACCTTTAGCTGTCATAATCAGGAAAACGATATAGTTCTCTCGAGATTCAAGCTCCTGAACCTGTCTACCTTCGTATCCAACATTGGAGCTCTCCGGTACACATGCATCCTCGAACAGAACATCATACATTATGCATGCTGTCGATGACCGACAACTCACCTCGAATTATACAATAGAGATGTATTTATATCAAATTGAGTTTACTGCACACCTTAATCTCCTTCCTAGTTTTGAATTGTTAAAACTAATGTCATTCCGTGAAGCTTTGGTAAACCACTCGTCATCAAAATCGGATTTGTTGAAACGTCCTCCTAGAGACCGACAATCATAGGATCGAGAGAGTGACACTCAATCTTTGACTCATCTCCATTCGTTGCTTTTGTACGAACCAAATCTTCTATATCCCACAAAACATATCGAAGACTCTACTCAGCAACTTTATGGTAATCCATAAACTCTCATCGAATATCCCTCATTCATCCGATGTTTGTGGCCTCCCTACACACCTCAGCGACATGAGCCTGTACATACCACAAGATATATTTTCTCGAGCCAGCAATTTAGAACTCTTTGTAAGCTTAAAATATTTGTCCCCAAACATACTATGAGATCCATCATCTGCCTATTTTTCTACCAAAATCAAGTTATAATGCAAACTTGGAACATGTCGAACCCCCTTGAGAATGAGCTACTCACCAAGCTCCATTGTCAAGTGCACATCCCAAATGCCCACAACTCCAACCATTACCTTTTTGTACATCTTTACTCGTCTATACCTACAGCTCAGTATGACATAAAGATCCTCCTTTTTGGATTAGCATGATACGATACCCCCATGTTAAAGACCCAATTGTCGTCATGACATAAGCCACAAGGTTTCTCTACGTCATTTGCTACGATGATGAGATCTTCCATAGATGTGAAATCTTTCTGATAATCCTTGTCTATAGTCTTCTTATTTTTGAGCTTCATGTAGTCCCGTTTAAAATGACCATGTTTGCCATAGTGATAACAACCCGTCCTACGGTCCACTTATAGGATCCTGAAAAATTTTCTGTGTCCTTACCTGTGACTTGAGCCTTCCTTTCCCGTGGAAAGCAACTAGAGTGGACTCCTGCGAATTCTTCTTACGTCAGACCTCCTCATTTAATAAGTTTATTTTGACTGCTTCTATCATGACAACTCCATCAGGTACGAAGTACTCACTGATATTACCAATATTTTTCAATTTCTCATAGAGAACTCAAAAGCATCAGGGCCTAAATCTCATCGTCAATCACCATCTTCATCGTCGACAACTAATTTATGATATCCTGAACCTCGTTCAGACGTTATACTACTGAGGCACCCTTCATTTACTTCGAGTTGGTGAATAAGAAGCGCCTTTTTGTCAGCCATCTTTTTTTCTTACAACAAATATTGGTTCTCCATTAGTTCTTTTGCAGAACTCTCTATGTAGATATGATGAAACACCAAATCATCCAGCCATTGGTGCATAAATCCAATGGACTTTCGATCTAATCATTTCCAGTCATCAACAGATTTATTCAATGGCTCGGCCCTATCGTCCTCTAATGGACTATGCAAATACATGCACCAGGGTAGATCATCCATCACTGGCTTCCAAATTGCTTAGTTCTCTCCTGTGAGGGCGATCATACGTGTGTTCATCTACTCCATAGACATGGATTCACCTTCCCTTTTAAGAACCTGAGAGCTCTGATACCAATTATTGTTTGTGAAAGCTCGATCGCAAGAAAATGAAAACCTACCTTAAAATAACGAACCAACGTCTAACAAGGCAAAGACATATCAAACGCAATAAATGGTTTGGTAACTTGTCACCATAACAGATTCCAATCTTTATAACGTTATGCAATATACAATATTGAATACAAATTCGTCGAACCCTTTGCCCAAATGCTCAACTTTCTCACCGAACTAAAAAGAAAAGAAAGAAATTACAACTGAAATCACTTACCAATACCCTAGCGATCTTCCTGAATGAGGTAGATAATTCTTCGAACATATCTCATTTTTCTGCTGTCTCGAACGACGAGCACTAAGAAAGAAGTATAGTCTCTCTTAGATTTCTTGTGTGAGAAGCACCCCAAATCTCTCATATTGCTTCTCATGCTCCTTTTTGTGCCTCCTCCCTCAACACACACACACACACACACACACACACACACACACACACACAAACATAAAATATTATTTTTATTTTTATTTTTATTTTTATTTTTATTTTTATTTTTATTTTTATTTTTATTTTTATTTTTATTATATATATATATATATGTATGGGCACCCCCCCTCCCTCCGCCTGGCCTCGGGTCGAGCTCCCCCTCCTCCTCCCTTTCCGCTCCCCCGGGTCGAGCTCCCCCTCCAGCTCCCCAGCGGGTCGAGCCCCCCCTCCGGCTCCCTGCGGGTCGAGCCCCCCCTCCGGCTCCCTGCGGGTCGAGCCCCCCCTTCGACGTGGCTCCCCCTTCCCGCGATCGAGCTCCCCCCTCCTCCTTCCTTCTCCGAGCAGCCCCCCTTCCCCTTCCTCCACCGCTCGGGGGGGTGTATGGGCGCCCCCCCTCCCTCTTCGGGCTCCTCCTTCCTGGAGTAAGTGGACGCGCTGCTCGACCGCCGGAGCTCCCCCCTCCCCTTCGTCTGGCTCGGGGGGGTGTATGGGCGCCCCCCCTCCCTCCGCCTGGCCTCGGGTTGAGCTCCCCCTCCTCCTCCCTTTCCGCTCCCCCGGGTCGAGCTCCCCCTCCAGCTCTCCAGCGGGTCGAGCCCCCCCTCCGGCTCCCTGCGGGTCGAGCCCCCTCTTCGTCGTGGCTCCCCCTCCCCGCGGTCGAGCTTTCCCCCTTCGACGTGGCTCCCCCTCCACCGCCTCGGGACGCCTGTCCTCTCCCTCCACCGCCTCGGGTCGCCTGCCCCCTCGGGCCCTACGCCGCCCCCCTCGGGTCGCGCCATCCGGTGGTCGTTTCCCTCCGTCCGCCGCTCGTCTCCGGTGGTCGAGTCTCCTTCACGCCTCCATCCCGCTCCTCTCAGGTGGTCGAGTCCCCTCCCCCGCTCCCCCTCAGAGGCTCCTCCCCTCTCCCTCTTCCGTCTCCTGGGTTGTGGCGAGGATCTCCTGACTTCGATCCCCGCGTGGTGGCTCTCGGCGAGCCCGGCCTCGTCGCTCCCCTCCCCACCTTGCCGGATCCCCGTCGTTTTCACCGCCCTCCTCCGCCTCTGGGCTGGGGCATCACCACCGCTGCCTTGGTGGGCGGCCACCTCCTCCGGGCCGGCGCTTTTCTCCGGCGTAGGGCCTCCCTCCGGCCTCACCGCCGGCGCTCCCGACCCCGGGAGTCGCGCTGGCTTGACGCTCTCCGCCCTCGGGCTGCACGCCCGCCTTGGGCAGCGCGCCCTCCTCGTGCCGCGTGTGTTTTGGTCTGCGGGCCCCCCCTCGGGCAGTGGAGCCGCCCCCGCCCTTGGGCCCAGTGCTGGCGCAGTGCGCTATTCGAATTTCAAATTTTTTCAATTTTCGGTTGGCGTGTCACCTTTTTCCAAAAAAAAAAAACAAATAAAAAATTAACCTAGTTAGGGCTGTGTGCCCACACTCTCCTATTTTTTCGAAATTTTTCGTGATTTCGAAATTACCTTTTCAATTATGTTGTATTTTCTTCTTTGTCTCCAGGGCTTTTGTGTTTTACGGGCCCTGGCACTTGTACTGCTCGTTTAGAGCCTCGCTTTTCTTTCAATAAAATTGTCGTTTTAAAAAAAAAAAAAAAATATATATATATATATAGACACACACACACACACACACACACACACACACACACATATATATATTTATATATATATATATATATATATCTATCTATCTATCTATCTATATATATATATATATATATATATATATATATATATATATATTTTTATATATATATATATATATATATATATATATATATATATATATATATATATTATATATATATATATATATATATATATATATATATATATATATATATATATATATATATTTATATATATATATATATTTATATATATATATATATATACACATATACATATATATATATATATATATATATATATATATATATATATATATATATATATATATATATATATATATATATATATATATTAAAATATATTATAATATACATATATATATTTTTTTTTTAAAAATATACATACATATATATATATATATATATATATATATACCCCAAATCTCTCATATTGCTTCTCATGCTCCTTTTTGTGCCTCCTCCCTCAACACACACACACACATACACACATATAAAATATTATATATATTATTTTATTTTTATTATATATATATATATATATATATATATATATATATATATATATATATATATATATATATATATATATAGAGAGAGAGAGAGAGAGAGAGAGAGAGAGAGAGAGAGAGAGAGACACACACACACACACACACGCACACATACACACACACACAAAATATATATATATATATATATATATATATATATATATATATATATATATATATATATATATATATATATACACTACAACAAAAAATCCTTTTAATGACGGCTAGAAAGCGTCATTAATGACGAACTATGACGCTTTTTTTTCCACAGCAATCGTCATGAAAACGGATGTTATAAATGATTTTTAAAAAGCGTCATAAAATAATCGTCATGAATAGTTTCTAAAAAGTGTTATGAATAGTTAATATATAGTGCACAATTCAGAACAATTTTAAAACGTCATGAATAGATAACATGTATAGGCTCAATGCAGCACATTTATAACACTTTATACTATTCAAATTAGCATATCCAAATCAATCCATATAATTGTCAGGCCTAAAAATCAAATTAACATTATATATCACCATTTTTATTACATTTCTCAAAATAGAGTACATATCAACATCTTCATTACATTCTCAAAATAGAATATCCAAATACATATATACATTTACAAATACATATATACATTTACAACTACCAAAAAACCTGCACCCAGAGCTCTGTTGGACTACCAGGGACTAAAGGTCCTCCAACTGCTAAAATCTTTATGGAAAAAAGCAGTATCCTCGTTTGTTTGAATTTAATGTCTCCTGCAATTGATTGGTCCACATATGAAAGAAGGAAAGCTGAAAAAAATAAAAAATAAAGATTACATTGGAAGCATGAATAAACTTGACATTACATTCTCTTAAATCAACATGAATAAGCTTAAAAAAGATTACATTGGAAGCTGAGCAGCCAGCATCAAACTTCTCAAGCAGCACCAACATGTAACTTATAGTTAGGGATAACAGTACCTAGGAAACTCCCCAACCAATGAGCCATCCAGACCGGTCAAGAACACAAAAATATCACCTCATAATTGGATAAAGGAGAGTTACTCCAGAGCAGGCAACTAAAGATTACGACAAAATGTACTCGTATTCTTATTTTGAATATCACATTTTACCTTACAAAGTTGAGCCTCATTTCTCCAATCTTTCTAAAATATGTTGAGCAAAAAATTACAGTTTATTGTCAAACACATAAATTGCATCATAATTCTCAAAAGAAAAAACAACAAACTGATACAATATAGGTCATAAAGAATTAAAGATGCACAAAGAATCAAGTCAAAATTGAAGAAAGACTAGTCTACCTATATAAGATTGAAATATACAAGTGCAGATTTGCCTATCTACCTATATAAGATTTTTCATAAAAATGTCTTATATGTGTTCTTTCCCCAACGGCTCCACTCGAGTTCTCAGGATCATCAAACCATCCAACCTCCATGTGAACCACCTTCTTAAAAGTAGGCCAACGTGAAGAAGTAAGATTTAGTTGTATAGGCTATCAAAGACATCACCCCGAAAGCAAGAAATTGTAACATGTGAAGTGTTAGGTTATCAACGATTTCGAAAACTGATACTACGTTAGCCTATCTTTCTGATGTGGCTTCATGATCCTATAAGAATTGATATATAACATGTGAAGTATTCTACAAAAAGGATTAATCGGTTATCAACCAGGCACTTTATTATGCAAATATTGTAATCTTGCTCATGCAACATTATCCTCTTATCAATAGATACTTAGTTACATACTGAAAGAAGTAAAGAATTTATGCAATTACGAGGGATATGATAGCATGTGACCAAAAATTAAATTTATCCACACTTGCAGTAACTACCTCTGCAATTTCTTCAGTTGACGGCCAAATGTCCCTAAAGTATACACTCTTCCCATCCTTTGATATTCCAATAGGTTCCTTCTCAAAATCAATGTCAACCTGATAATGGTTTCACAATAAAACTAGTCAAATTTAATTTGGTGTCAGTAAGAAAAAGATGTGCATGATCATGGAAAAACTTGCAGCAATATATTCAAATTTACTATCAAGAATCGATTATTGAAGTAATGAAATTATAAAAAAAATCAGCTATTGATAAACAACCTAAGACCATGTTCAGGAGGATTACAAGCTAACAATACTGGTATAGGTATTGGCCAAGAGTTTGATCAATTAAGCAAAATTAACAGTGGCTGATTGGTCAGAATAACTTGAAAGAAGAGGAAGATGAGAATCACTGAAAGGGAATTATATTATTGGTCGAGGCAAACATATTTATCTGTTATTCAGCCTGTTCTTATAAATTCCCAATTCCGCATCTCAAAAGAAATTACATTAAAAAATAGCACAAATGACTTACTGAGCCAACAAGGGCATACGCTACAACCAGAGGAGGTGAAGCAAGATAATTGGCTCGAGTCAAGGGATGCACTCGACCATCAAAATTCCTATTTCCAGAAAGTACAGCAGTGGCAACAATATCTATGAACAAGGAAAAAAACATACATAATCAAATGAGGTGAATGCTTCATGACTTGCATATTATCGATAATGGGATATAAAATAGGGCTAACTCAATGACAAACTGTTACTACCATTTTCAGAAATTACAGCAGCAACGGACGCATCCAGGTCCCCAGAGTTCCCAATACATGTAGTGCATCCATATCCAACAATATGAAATCCTTGTTGATTCATATACTTTTGCAGACTGCTGTAGATAGAAGATGAATAATTGTAGGTTCATCACATCTCATTTTCAAGAGTAAAGTAGCTTTTATATTAGAATATGTAAACATAGAAATAGTACCATAATTGAATAAGATTTCCGACAAAAACAAATTATTCTTATAATCCTGTCAAATCCAGCAAAAAGTAGGAACAAATAATTGAAATTACAACAGTGCAACAAATCTCAACAATTGAGACAAAAAAACCCCTATAAATAATAGCAAAATACTGTCGTAGAGAAATTACCTCTTCTGTAGAAGAAAAAAAATTCAAATCGAAGTCTGGCCGCAGCAAATTTACAGGTGATCGTTTCGGCTTGAGACACCAAGGGCTCCGCCACCGTCGCCTCCCCTAGCTACAAGAAGAAAATTAACCTAATTTTCCATCAGAATCACAAGAATTACATTTCAATGAAAAAATACAAACTTTCTAAATTCACAAGAATCCAATAGCTACAAGAAAAAAATTAACCTAATTTCCCATCAGAACCGACCGAAAGAAATAGAGGGAGTAGATACCTAGATGGGGTTTGTGATCCAGCGTCGATACCGACGTGTCTCCGTGCCGAGGACAACCCCGACCGGATCCCGAGCCCACGCCTTCCCGAGCCCTCCTCCGACTCCACTTCCTGTTCTCGACCGAACGTCGTCCCACTCATCATGAGCACCGACCTCCCCGATCTTCTGAACCCGAAGCCACAACGCCTGGACGACCTCGACCCACCACATCGTTCCCGCCGCCGCCGCTTCCGTCGACGAGCGAGGGGTTGGGAGCTTAGGGCTTAGGGTTCGTAGGAGGAGGGGTTGGGGGCTTAGGGCTTAGAGTGAGACCTGGAGCTAGGGTTTAGAGTGAGACCTAGAGTTAGGGTTTGTGGGAGATTGAAAGGAGGAGATGGGAAATTTTAGGGTTGGGGAGAGGAGGGAAGAGGGGGCAGAAGGAGAATGAGAGTTATTCTGAGTAAAATCAGAGGGGGGATGGAATATATTACAGAAAGTTTATTACAAGTTTGCCACCGCTCTAAACTATTAATAACGCTTTATTTTATAAACGTTATAAAAAGCCCAGAATTAGCCCAAACCGTCATAGAAAAAAGGTATTTTTCAACTTAATAACGCTTATGTATCAGCCGTCATTAAAACTCCTTATCGAGCGTCATTAAAAGGGTTTTTTGTTGTAGTGATATATATATATATATATATATATATATATATATATATATATATATATAAAAATATATATATATATATATATAGAGAGAGAGAGAGAGAGAGAGAGAGAGAGAGCCAAAGCCAAGTTTGCCTCAGATCGCTCAGTAGAGGCTAGGAAAGCCCTGAACCTCACTACGGCTATGCTCAAATTCAGGCTCAAAGTGGAGACTAATTTCTGGAAGCAGAAAGCGAGGTTGAAATGGGACAGCGAGGGGGATAAAAACTCCAAATACTTTCATAACTGCGTCAATGGCCGCAGACAGAAGCTATCTATTGTTTGCCATTGATTATAAAAGAACAGAACAGTTCTATGGGAGGACTGGACTTTTACTTCATAACTACAAACTCGCTTGTACAGGAGAGAGCCTAGGAACAAAATCTAGGAAAAGCAATCTAAAGTACAATTGATTTATTTTTCTGGGGGGGTGACTGTAATGCCTATGGTTTATTCTAGCATTTTATTGATTTATTTATGGGAGGACTAGACTTTTACTTCATAACTACAAACTCGCTTGTACAGGAGAGAGCCTAGGAACAAAATCTATTAAAAGCAATCTAAAGTACAATTGTTTTATTTTTCTGGGGGGTGACTGTAATGTCTTCCTGCTTGATTTATTCTAGCATTTTATTGATTGGTTTATTCTTGAGTTGGTCCGACTTGGCTTGGTTTGCTTTGGTTCATCATGAACTAAATGTGAACCCTCCTACCTACCACCACCCTCCTTATTTATAATCCCTTTTCTTTCTCTCTCATTATTACTTCCTTCCTTCTTCATTTACTCTCCACCACCAACCAAGAGAATCCTAGCCTAGGCAAGTGTAACTTGCTTCATGAAGGAACCCACCATTTTATTGTTCTAAACTCTTCTATGCAACTTTCTAATCCACTTTAGTTCTTGTCATTTTATATTTTCTTGTATATTTTCTTGTAGATCTAGGCTTTAGCCATTTTTGGATTTTCATAGTTTTTATCTATCAAACCTTTTTATTTTTAAGTTTTGATGGTTCCATGTTGTAGGAAATTGATTCTACCCAATTTAGACCATTAGAAGTCCTGATTTTGACTTATTTTGAGTGATTTATGGTCTTTTGGTTCATGGGTTTTTATGGCCATTGGAGGCTGGTTGCAGAAGATGAGTAGTGCATGCTGTTTTCTGGCGCATGCTGTTTCCTGGCAAAAAGCTATTACCTGCTATTTGTTGGTGCATGCTATTTGCTGGCGCATGCTGTCCTGGCGCATACTGTTTTTATGCGCATGCTGTTTGCTGGCAAAAAGCTGTTGCCTGCTGTTTGCTGGCGCATGCTGTCCTGACGCATGTTGTTTGCTGGCAAAAAGCTGTTGCATACTGTTGATGGCACATGATGTTTGTTGGCGCATGCTGTCCTGACGCATGCTATCATGACCCGCACCCGCTTTTCGGATACGAAGCGTGTCCAAGCACAGCTACGTATCGAACGGACTCCAGCCCGACTCGAATATATAAACGCTGTCAAGGCTATGGTATACTGCCAAATCATGGCAAATAAATCTATATCTCAATCCACGATAAGAATATTAAACAAGAATGAACACTATGTGTCGTGGTCTGCAGCCCACTAGCATGTATGTCCAATAAGACTCTAAAGAAAAATAACAAGAGTCTAAACTGAATCAAGAAACAGGATATCTCATGATAATGAAGAAAAGCACGAGAGGATAATAAACACAATAACGATACCTGAATCCCACAAGCGTATCATCACGTCTTCCATCCAGAGCTGCTAACTAACTCCACGCAATAACTAACCTGAAGAGATCATCAGTTCCTCAGGGGACATAGCAAGATACATAAAAATATGCCTATCTAGCAGTTTATCATACAATAAAGAAAATAAAGGAAATAAACGAGAAAGACTAATTCGTACGAAAATACGACTATACATGACTGGAAGAACCACTACGCCTAAGCGAACTGCTGGAGAAGAACAAGAGAACACGATATTACGATGTCACTGGACAACTAATCGAATACTCAAACCCTCGTCCCTAGTATGGACTCGTAGGTTTGGACAACTACTAGCCCTCGCCCCTAGTGTGGACTCGCAGGCTAGCATCACCCTCGTCCCTAGTGTGGACTCGCAGGTGTGAACCATATACTACTAACCCTCGTCCTTGATGTGGACTCGTAGGCTAGCATCACCCTCGTCCCTAATGTGGACTCGCAGGTGTGGACTGATAACTACTAACCCTCATCCCTGGTGTGGACTCGCAGATTAGCGTACTAACTCTCGCCCCTGGTGTGGGCTCGCAAGTTAGCTTAACTACTAACCCTCATCCCTGGTGTAGACTCGCAGATTAGCTTACTAACTCTCGTCCCTTGTGTGGGCTCGCAAGTTAGCTTAACTACTAACCCTCGCCCCTAATGTGGACTCGCAGGTTAGCTTCAAGAATTTTAAGGTACAGCAGTTCCGATATGACTTATTCATCCTATGACACGATGCGACTCAGTCCATGTACAAGAGATGACACGACACGACCCAATCACGATACACGAGAAAACTAATCCAATATGAACTACAAAGCTAATTATAACCAAGGCTATATATAAACTAGCAGGCATGATATACAAATCACATATAAATAATCAACTAGTAAAACAGTATAATAATTTAAATATGCATGTAAATAAACTGTAGAGGAAGGTAAGGTATCTTGCCTGGATGTTGCACGCAGAATCCCACAAAATAGTCAACTGCCAAGCCATAGAGTCAAATCATGACAACTGTCTCCGAAAGCTGAAATAAATACTACCAATGTTCTCAGAATAGTCAAATTAGCTTGGATTGCCTGTCTTTAAGTCTAATTCTGGACACAGGGGCAAAACGGTAATTTCGGACAAAAAATGATGTCCGCCGTTGGATCCGCTTTGCACCGAAAAGCGTGCCATAGTCAACGGTCTCTAAAGTCATCAAAATACATGTCTACGGATCCAGTTTTCCAATACGAATCCAATCGTATGTCCAGAGTTGGATTTTGGCGGGCCGTACACAAAATTACCCGTTGAGTCGGACTGTGGGGCCCGCAAAAACGGCAATTTTATCAACTGTCTCAGAATCGGACCAAACTTGGCACAGGACCAAAAAAATGATACGGTCCTGTTGGCACAAGTTTCGTCCCGATCTGACAAGCGTCCACAAAGTAATTAGAGAATTTGCAAAGTGCACGATACGGTGAATTTCGACGGATACGCATCAAATTCGTCGTGCACACGCGACCAATTTGAATTCCGCCAAAGCCCATACGACCACGAAGCCATTACGCACCTTTCGATACTTTCGGTTCGTGACCACGTCGTCCGGAATGGCGGGACGCACATCGTGTGGATGGTTTTTCAAGTTTTAAAAACAGGTTTTTCTCAATTTTCTAAATCCGTTTTCCTCGGGGTACAGTGGACAAAATCAGAAACTATGAAAAGAGGTTTGAAGTCTTATAGGTTGTCTATGAGTGACTTCAATAGTTTTCTAAAAATCTTAATATACAGTTCATAAAACACCGTCCAAGTCGGGTTCTTGGAACGGGTTCTGTCCTATTTTTGGTCAGGTTTTTCATCGACTTTGGGTCGATTTCTCGGGCAATCTAGTTCATCTAAATTAAATTTAAATGAAGGCAAACGAAAGTGTATAGATAGGGGTCTTACCATTGAAGTCGTTTCGAAGAAAGGTCGTGCGAAACGACTGCAATTCCGTCGCGAAGTTGACACCCGAACTGCTGCTGCTCTGCTTTGTGTCTACGCTGCGCCCTGTTGTCCGCGTGCTCGGCCACGCTGCCGACGGCCGGCGGCGGCCCAGGGCGGCGCGCGCGCGGGGGTGGTGCGCCCAGGTGACAGGGACGGCGGCGTGTTAGGGTTTAGGAGAATTTCCCTTCCATCTCTCGCGTATTTATTCCTGTTTGCGGAATAGAGAACCGATCGGGTCTGTCTTATGGGAATAAATGGGGGGGAAAGTGCCCGCTCGGGCTGGGCTCGGCTGGGCTGGGCCTGGACAGTCACCTCTATATATATATATACATATCTATGCACATATCTACATATATATATTTACACACATATTCATATTTATATTTTATATATACAGTCACCTCTATATATATATATATATATATATATATATATCAATATATATATAATATATATTTTATACATATATACACAATCGTATATATATATTCATATATTTATACATACATACTTATATATATTCATATATATATATTTATATATAGATACATATGCACACACTTACAGTATATATTTATATACACATACACACGTATACAATATATAGTTATATATACATACTCACATATATAATATCTATACATATCATTTGTACAATAAAAGGTTTAATAAATATAAGTCATTATCATTTTATAACCACAAATAATATTAAAGATAGTAAAATCCTAATAATTAAATATAGTCCAAAAGTCGTTTCTAATGGATATAACATGCACACTACTTATCTGGCTCCAGAAGATCATACAAATTTTGTAAATACTATTTAATAATAATAATACCTATAATCTACCTATAACAAATATTATTAGAAAATAATTACCAATTCAAAAATATATACAAATACTTGTACTTACCAAACATGTCTACAAGGTCGTACTTGATCGCACTACATGTCTACATGGGCCTGGACTCAGTTCGGGTCCAGTTTGACTAGTTTTGTACAATCGGGTCTCCTAAACGTCAAATAATATAATAAATAAATAAATAAATCTTCGGTATGGTTAAGTCGCAACTTGGTCTGGTTTTCCTAGTTGGGACACTCCTATAGCTTTGCATTCCCCTATCATGGCTAAACACTAGTCAAAGCACGCCACTACACTATCCGTGCCATGATTCCTAGCTGTCTTGTACTTCAATTCTCAAACATGATTAAAATCATCTACCGTAATAATTACCTAATTCATCATTTATAAAATTCTAAAAATTACCATTTAAATCAAATAAATAATAAAAAATATTTTCAAAAATTTTTGGAAAGGGAGGCTACACATGCTTTCTAGCGCATGCTGTTTTCTGGCGCATGTTGTTTGCTATCAAAAAGCTGTTGCCTGCTGTTTGCTGGCACATGCTGTTTGCTGGCGCATGATGTCCTGGCGCATGCTGTCCTAGCGCATGCTATTTCCTGACGCATGCTGTTTGCTGGCAAAAAGCTGTTGTCTGCTGTTTGCTGCCGTATGCTGTTTGCTGTGCATGCTGTCCTGGCATATGCTGTCCTGACGTATGTTGTTTCCTGGCGCATGTTGTTGCTGGCTATTTGCTGGTGCATGTTGTCCTGGTGCATGCTGTTTACTGGTGCATGCTGTTGCTGGCTGTTTGCTGGCGCATGCTGTTTTACTGGCACATCTGTTTGCTGGTGAATGCTGTTGCTGGCTATTTGCTGGCACATGCTATTTTGTTGGCACATACTGTTTACTGGTACATGCTGTCCCTAGCACCCCTTTGATCTCTTGTACCATTTATTTTGCCATAAAAATTCTTGTTACCTTATCCGTGTTATTTTCTTGATCCTTAGTGTAATATGGGATAATTGTGGCATGAACACGACGTGATACATGAACCTGACACGATACATGGGCACGACATGATAATGCATGATAGTGACCAGTCGTGGTGCACTCCTGACAAGTAACATGACATGACCTGATAGTGGCCCGCCGTGGTGCACTCCTGACAAGTATACCTGACATGATATACCTCGGATTGCTGTCACGATGGCTAAACATGACATGGCATGAGATGACAAGAATGAATGACCTGGACACCGTGGGCGATTATGCTTGTACAAATAAACCAGTATTGTCTTACATCTTGTCTAGGACAGGGACCCCTGAGTACCACGATCAGGGGCACCTTCTGAAATTGACTAAGGTTAATAACTAGAATAATCCAGTAGTCATGAAGAGATTTCCCAGCTACAGGCAATCCCGTTATCTGGGCGCTCAAGGACTTGTAGCCTGTCGATGAGTAGGGCACATTTCCAGCACTCTGCCACGTGTTGCACGCCTGACATGATATTTTGACCTGGATAACTTGGATAGTCTGCAGGGCTTGTGGCTGTGGAATAATCTTATTGCATCTTGTTAGTAACTAGGCCTGTGATAACCCCAGTTAGTTAAAGTATCAAGCCGTACTTCTTGTTTGGCCGTGAAATGATTGGATGGAGTTCAACCAGTCTAGTCTTGTCCTGATCCTGCTCCAGATTGCTACATGACCAGAATGCTTGTATTTATTTTATCGATAAATGGTGAGAATCCAAGTTCTGTTCAGACGAAGGGTTACAACCCCGATCCTTGTTTGGTTTACGGGTTGTAACCTGGTTATCTGAATAGTCCCATGGCTATCTCATCGTATATCATCCTGTTATACTTTTCCATATTCCTGTCTTTTATTATAAGATTATAATATTGTGCTAATTGCTGGTTTTAGTTCCTAAGTGAAGCTTCCTTTGTGGCATTTGCTCTTTCTGGGATCTGACCCAGCTGGTTTTGTATGGCTAGATACCGGAGCAGCTCCAGAGGATCTACCAACTTTTAGCCAGATGGTGACCACTAGACGGAACCCTGGCAACGAGTGGATTTATTTTTGGCTCTCCCACTTTATTGTAAAATTATTCTGTTAAAGCGTTTAGCCGACGAGCACGTGTTAGCTCGATTGCATCTTTATTTACTGTCTACCTACGGACTGTAACATAATTGACAGATCCTAGGATTGATCATGTATGACTAAACTCTTGCTAGTCCTTCATATTTTGTAATGACTAGCTTCATGATCAACTGAATATGTAATATTTGGGATGCCTTACTATTGTATATTTGGTGATCTTGCATATTGTAACATTTACTTACTTGCTTGTGATTGAGACACTAGGCTTGTTCATGACCATAAGGGACTGATGGATTGTAATTAAACCCTCATGTATCTAGACAGCCGTGACCGTATAGTGAGGTGGGTTGCAAATATACGTAGCTGGCTATGTCTGTCTTCGCTCTCCAGTATTCTGTCTAGCAACAGTTAGGGGACCAGCCCCAGTTCCAGTCCAGCAGCAGTAGTAATCCATTACCGGGGCCCCTGCCACCTCAGACCCAAGTATTTCAGCAGCAGATTCCCCAGCAGTATACGCAGGCCCAAGTTCAGATCCAGAATAGACAAAGAGGTTTCCAGCAGAGGGGACCCGTACCCCGAGGGCATGGTCAGGCTAGGGCGATGACCGTTGAAGAAGGATTGGCACCAGGTGAGGTAGTAGCAGGTACTATTCTCGTCAACTCCTTTTCAGATTCAGTATTATTTGATTCTGGTGCAACGTATTCATTCATGTTTGTACGATTCGCAACACGGATAGGCTTGGAGCCCGAGTCATTATCAGTAAGGCTTAATATACTTACTGGTAACGGTCTTGTGGAAGTAGATATAGTGTTTTCCTCGTGTCAAATTGTAGTTAGCGGTAGAGAGTTTTCTGCTAGATTGATAGACTTTCCGATGGCCGATTATGGTGTGGTCTTAGGGATGGATTGGTTGAGGAACCAGTATGCTAGAATAGATGCCATATCGGCAGAGTTGGTTTTAGCATTCCAGGTGAGCCAGAGTTTTCCTTTTCCCGAGGTGAAGTGGAGTCTTCTCCTCCAGTACTGCGGATGACAGTAGCAGCAGTTCAGTTTCCCCGAATAGTGGATGAGTTTCCAGATGTTTTTCCAGAAGAGGCTTTCAGGTATTCCGCCAGAGCGAGAGATCGAGTTTACTATCGACTTGATCCCAGGAACCGCACCAGTGTCAGAAAGGGTCTACAGGATGGCGCCGTCAGAGTTAGAGATATATACAAGATGATTAAGGAACTCAGGACCAAGGGATTCATTCGTGCTAGTGGATCGCCTTGGGGAGCCCCGATGCTTCTTGTAAAAAAGAAGGATGGTACGTCCAGATTATGTGTTGATTATCGTACCTTGAACTCAGTGACAATCAAGAACAGATATCCTCTCCTGAGGATAGATGACTTGTTTGATCAACTCAAGGGGGCAGCAGTATTTTTAAAAATTGACTTACGCTCAGGATATCATAAGATCAGATCAGAGAGCAGGACATCCCGAAGACAGCTTTCAGATCCAGATATGGGTATTGGGAGTTCCTTGTTATGCCATTTGGAGCGACCAATGCGCCGGCTGTATTCATGGACCTCATGAATCATATCTTTATGCCTTAAGATCAGTTCGTGATAGTGTTCCTAGATGACATCCTGGTCTACAGCAAGAGTGAAGCAGAGCATGGCAGCATCTCAGAGTTGTCCTCCAGATTCTTCGTGAGCACCAATTGTATGCCAAGTTCAGTAAATACGAGTTCTGGCTCGATCGTATTTCATACTTGGATCATATCATTACTAGGAGGAGTAGAAGTGGATCCCCAGAAGATTATGGCCATTGAGACATGGCCAGTGCCAAGCACAGTTACAGAAGTTCGCAGTTTTCTTGGCTTGGCCGGCTACTACCGACGATTTGTTTTAGACTTTGCTCGAATTTCAGCGCCCTTGACCCAGTTGACCCGCAAGGATGTACAGTTTGTTTGGACCGCAGAATGTTAGAGTTCGTTTGAGAAGTTGAAGCGAGGCTTGATAACGGCTCCCATTCTCACGCTTCTAGATGGGACCAGAGGATTCTCAGTATATTGTGATGCTTCAGACAGAGGTTTAGGATGTGTTTTGATGCAGCATGGAAGGTAATAGCTTATGCGTCACGTCAACTTTGTGAACATAAGAGTAATTACCCAACCCACGACTTGGAGTTGGCGACAGTAGTGTGTACTGAAGCTTTGGAGATATTACTTGTATGAAGATAGGGTGGAGATTTTTACCGACCACAAGAGCCTGAAGTATGTATTTACCCAGAAGGATCTCAAATGTGTCAGAGGAGATGGCTAGAGCTACTTGTGGATTATGATGTCAACCTGCAGTATCACCCGGGGAAGGCCAACATCATTGTATGCTTTGAGCAGGAGAGCTGGAGTTTATTTTCTGACAGCTCAGCTGGTGTTATTAGAAGATCTTCAGAAGATGGGTATAGAAGTTGTACTCCCTACCAATGTGGCATTGATGGCCAGCATGCAAGTTTAGTCCAGTATAGTTGAGAGAATCAAGATGGCTCAGTCAGCAGATTCTAAGTTTCAGCGGCTCAGAGCAGAGTGTGAGGCAGGACGAAGATCGAAGCTATGTCCATGATGATGGTACACTTCAATATGGTAAGCGTCTTTGTGAACCCAGCAAAAATATCAGACAGGAGATATGGCAAAAGCTCACAGTTCTCAGTATTCCATTCATCCGGATGGTACGAAGATGTACCATGATATTCGGTAACACTTCTGGTGGAATGGCATAAAGAGAGAGATAGCTCGGTTGTCTCTCGGTGTTTGGTTTGCCAACGAGTTAAAGCTGAACATCAGAGGCCAGCAGGACTTCTTCAGCCCTTGACGATTCCAGAATGGAAGTGGGAGCATATAACTATAGATTTCGTGACTAGATTGCCTAGATCCCCAGCAGGTCGAGATACAATTTGGGTTATTGTGGATAGGCTCACGAAGGTGGCTCACTTTCTTCCGTTCAGAGTTGGTCAGTCGACGGCTCAGCTAGCAGAGATGTACCTCAAGCAGATCGTCAGATTTCATGGTATACCAGTCAGTATCACCTCGGATCAAGATTTCAGATTTACTCGCACTTTTAGCAAAGTCTCAGAAGAGTTTGGAAACTCGTCTCCAGTTCAGCTCATCTTATCATCCACAGACAGATGGCCAGTCAGAACGTACGATCCAGACTCTTAAAGATATGTTGCGATCATGTACACTCGACTTTGATGGTTCGTGAAAAGATCACCTGCACCTGGTGGAGTTCGTACAACAACAGTTTCCAAGCTAGTATCCAGATGGCACTGTTCGAGGCACTGTACGGTAGGAAGTGCAGATCCCCGTTAGCATGGGATGATGTTGGGAAGAGGCAGATGCTTGGTCCAAAAATAATTACTCGGACTATTGAAGTGGTCAGGCGAGTCCGAAATCATCTTCGAGTTGTCCAAGATTGCCAGCGTCATTGGGCCGATTTCCATCGACATCCTCTTGAATTCTCAGTCGACGACCACGTATTCCTGAGGATTTCGCCTAACCGTGGCGTCATTCATTTTGACGTACGAGAAAAGCTTAGTTCGAGGTATATAGGGCTGTTCGATATTCTGGAGCGAGTAGGAGATGTATTCTATTGTCTCGCTCTTCTACCATCGCTAAGCGAGGTACATGACGTGTTCCATGTATCCCAATTACGACGGTATATTCCGGACTCGAGCCATATCCTGGATCATTCGGAATTGATTTTGGCACCAACCTTTCGTATGAAGAGAGGCCCGTGTTTATATTGGACCAAAGAGAGAAGACACTCAAGAACAAGACTATCAAGTTAGTCCGTGTTGTTTGGGATCATCACACTTTGGAAGAGTCAACGTGGGAGCGTGAGGATAATATCCTATTACGATATCCCGATCTGTTTGACTCGTGAGGTATAATATCTTTTTTATGCATCATACCTTCGATTCCTTGCTTGCATGAATGATTGCTTGATTAGTTTTCTAGTATAACTTACATGTGATCAATATAGCTTGTCCTTGTCCTCTTGCCACTTAATTAAAATTTCGAGGACGGAATTCTTTTAAGGTGGGTAGAGTTATAATACCTATGGTTCGTATTGCGTATCTTGGTATATGTATACGTATTTTAACTCATATTGTATATCTTTCTGCTGATTTATTCTAGCATTTCATTGATTGGTTTATTCTTGGGTTGGTCCGGCTTGGCTTGGTTAGCTTTGGTTCATCATAAACCAATAGTGAACCC